>OX327006.1:32002640-32501311 GCA_946800695.1 Geum urbanum
GAAAGCACATAAAATTATTGAAAGTATTGTTCTTTGGTGTCTTATATGGATAGTTTGTTCTTAGATGTTGAATTACTTGTCACAGGACATAGTAGGCAGTGAATGTAACGCTTTACCGAACTAGATTAATTGGTTTCAGCAATATTTAGATATTCTAGCATTTGCGCTTCCATGTGGTTTGTGAATGCTCACTTACTTAAGGCTTGGACTTTGTTAGGATTCGAGATATAGTAGAAACAAAATCAAGACAGCTTGGAGTTTGTTCCTGGTTCTTAGTTCTGGTTATTATCATTTCACTTCAACCTGTTGGTGTGGCCAAATTTGCTGTAACAACTGATTTTTTAAAATCACAATATATATTGGTAGTAGGATACTGTGCATTTTGTGGATTTACAGTCTTAACGATAAAAGAAATAAGATTTGATACTGTAAATTTCATGTACCATTTTACATCTGGCAGAATGATTTCTGTTTTGAGAAGAGAGATTGGATGACTGTTAAACAAGACGAATTACCGCCAGGCAAAAAATTGGTAAGAATTGGAGTAGGTTTTTTTAAGGTTGAGATCAAGTTTGGATTCCTTGGCCTTTGGGTGTTTCACAGTATCCTAACTTAGCTTCTTGAGCAGATCATGGGCCTCAACCCTCCTTTTGGAGTCAAAGCAGCTTTGGCAAACCAGTTTATTGACAAGGCTCTTCAGTTCCAGCCAAAACTTCTTATTCTTATTGTTCCTCCAGAAACGCAAAGGTACCTCGGACATGTACATGCATTCATGGACATATATGGCGGTTGCTTTCATTTTCGTTGATGAATGATATACACGCATTCTTTGGCATTTATGCTGGTTCCTTTATTAATTTGGATGTGGTTTGTGTATATTTCTGATATTTGTGGGTTTGTGTATACTTCTGATATTTGGGCCCCCGCAGGTTAAATTTGAAGAAATCATCACCTTATGATCTAATATGGGAACATGAACGATGTCTAGCTGGAAAGGTAATCTGATGTTTATTTGTCAGTCTGTCAGAATTTTAGAATGGACATTTCACTGTGGCTTCTGTCTCCTTTCAGTCATTTTATCTCCCCGGATCTGTTGATGAGAATGACAAGCAGATGGAGCAATGGAATGTGACCGCACCTCCACTCTATCTTTGGAGTCGTCCTGATTTTTCTGCTGAACACAAAGCCATAGCTCAGAAGGTGGGTCACAGTTCTATGTTGCAAGGGTCGATGGAAGATGGTCATTCTGAATTCCTAGATCATGCAGTAGATGATAATGATCAATGTGGTGTAACTGTCATGGTGATAGATGACCATCCGGCACAGACTGATAGTTTGAGAGATTTTGTTGGTGAAGCAGTTGCTTGCAAGGAACTTACAGAGATATCATTCAAGGGAAGTGATAATAGAGGTAACCATATCAGTTCTGGCCAGCGGAAGAACCGGGGTAATGAGACTGGTGAGAAAAAAAAGAATGGGAGAGGATTGGTTGAGTTGTCTTCAGACAGAAGTTTTTATGGTGGAAACGTTTATGTTAGTGAGATTCAGAAAGAAAGGTCTCCATCTACTGAGCTAGGAGGGAAAGGAGATCGACATTTTGAACCCACCAGTTCTGGTTACAATTTACAAGTTGGAACCACTTATGGTCGTACTGTAGCCAGCACTCCTGAGGATACAGGCAGAAACTTTGCAACAACCAGTAATGAGCGTCATTCAAGTGTCGCTCATAGACAATCTACTGGTGCTATTACTAATAATTACAGGGATACAAACTCCATGGAACCTGGTATGGTGTACACGAGAGAGTTGTCAGATACCTGTGGTTATAAATTTAACATGTCGATTGCAGAGCCATTGAGGGGGGAGTATGACATACGAGCACAGGTTCCCCGTTATGGGCAGCAAGATTCTAGAAATAACTTTCTAGGGGGTCAGGAGTTGGTATATCGTCAGGTTGGATCGTTTCCGTCTGCTTATGGCCATGCTCAGCTGGGTTCAGCAGTTGATTCATCTTACAGAATGAACACATCAGCCATGCAGCGTTATGCACCTCGGCTGGACGAATTAAATTACATGAGGACAAGTGCCCTAGGATCCCAGCCTGCTTTAGGGTATGATCCACGCATGTACAATAGCAACTTGCATGATCCAAATGCACCACAACCTGGTGACCAAGGTGGAGCCTTTGGTTTTGCTCCTGGTCCTCACCGAAGCTTCTCAAATCAGCATTCAGCTGGTTGGCTGGATGACTGAGCCTGTGGGTTTTCTGGTTTTCCCTTGTGTGTCGAGGACACTTGCAGGTGGATTAGATCTTTGCAATGTGTTACGATGGACAGTTTTTTGTAGTACTTCGTACAGACAAGGGTAATTTCTAGTGTACTTTTGCTGTATATAGTAGTGAACTCATGATTGGCTTAGTCAATCCCTTCACTGTATAATCTATTATTCGATCTATATGGACTCTTGAAGTTCAAAATTGAAGGAAAATAAGGGTCGAAGCAAATGTCTACCTACCCTCTGGAAGTCATGCCATGCCCTGTACTCTGCAAAGGGTATGTCGATGCATCTTTGAGCTTGTCTAGTACCAATTGCACAGTTAGACATCATTACCATTCCTCATCCAAACTTCTATAGTACTTGCACGAAAAGGTTTATGTCGTTTTTTTGAGTTTTGACATGAGAATATATCGCAGAGTAATTGTAGTACATATCCTCCTGGCATACACCGATCGATAAAACAACCTGCCTATATGCACGATGGACAGTTTTTTTGCACCACTAAACTAATACATACACGTGATGCATCCATACCAATATCAATTGGTACTCAACAGCTAGTCAACAGAGGAGAGCGTTGTCTAGAGCTCGTGTCCATGACCAACATGTCCTTCATGACCACCGTGTCCTTCATGACCAGAGTCAGAATTTTATGTCTGGGTGAGTCTATAATATTTTAAAAAAGAAAAGAAAATACAAATAAAAATAAAAACAGGAAAATTGTATATACAACGTTAATTAGTTTTTGTGTAAAAGGAAAACAAGAAGTTCATGTAAAATTTAGAAACAAGCAAAGGAGAAAATATTAGTACATGTATAGGATAACAGAAATAAAGAGGAGAAATTAAAATTAAATAGAAAAATGAAGGAATTGAATGTATGAAAACAAGCAAAGGAGAAAAAAAATAGTGCATAGGATCACAGAAATAAAGAGGAGAAATTAAAATTAGATAGGACAATGAAGGAAAGTAAAAACAATAGAAATGAATAACTTGTAAAATGTAAATTTTGGGTTTTGAACCCACAACTTAAGGGTATAGCAACAAGGGGTAACCCACTCAACTAACTACGCATTTGTGCTCATATGTACAAGCTGAATTAACTATAACATTTTGGGGCCCCCCGGCCTTCAAATGACTCCGCCTGGCCATGTCCATGATCGTTGCCGCCGTGGAAATGGTTAGAATTGAAGGAAATAAATGTACAGCGTTCTACATAAATCTATCTTCGGAATAGGAACTAACGTTTCATAGCTGGCCAACAAATGCTCAATATTTTCTTAAGCTATTTTGAGGTAAATTATATCACTCACCATGAGCTGAAACCTCAGTGGAGATGAGAAGAACAGCAAAAACAAGGGCAACGAGAACAGAAGTCTTTGAGATTGCCATCGATTTCTTAGTTGGCCGAATCGAACAATAATATGTATGAAGGATTGAAGCGAGTGATCTGTGAGTGAACACACAATGGAGCTTGGAAAGCTAGAGGCCTCAAGAACAGTACCTGTACGATAGTGATTGAGTGGGTGAAGAATTGAAGAGCGAGTGAATGGAGTGATGCCGTGATGGAACTAGAAGTCAATATGCACCTGACCAGTCCAACGTGTGCGTGCAAGTGATTATGAACCTTAAAAGCTTTAGTGGTGTGATATACTTGTGTAAATTTAGTCGTGTGATACTTGATAAATACACATTTCTGCGACAAATAAAACAAATATACGTGTATAACAAAATATAATTTTATTAATTTGTGAATTTGTAGACACATAAAGTTTAACCGCCCGTAATAAGACAAATTTATATTAGTGATCTTCCTTCAATCATGTATTTTCGAAATTCATTTCACAATTTAATTAGTGTCCATTAATAATATGTAGTACACGTATCATTTGTAAAACTTAAAAGACCGACCAAATTTACAAACACGGAGAAAAATCCTTTTTTTTGGTCAAACAGTACTTTCATTCAACAACCAAACATGGGAACCAAATACAACCTAACAAGAGCAAACAAAGACATGAGAAAAAAACGCAGTAACACTAGGCATGCCTAGTGGATCTCGGCCAAGACTAATACAAAAGAAATAAAAGATCACGGCGGGCAAGGGAGCCCATCATACACCAGTACCTCCATGAGAAACGTTGGGGGTCTAATCGACCACACAGATGTTCCCAACGTTGACTTAGCTAGCCTAGCCACTGCCTCTGCAGCTTGGTTGGCTTTTCTTGAGACCCATTTCCAGTTCACCATGTTGCAGTATCTCTGTATTCTTCTAAATTCACTGATGAAACTATGAATCCTCCAATCCACATGGTCATTGTTTTTGTCCAGTTCTTGAATAAGGCTCTTGCAATCACTCTTTATTATAAAATCACCAATATGTAGAGACTTGGCCAACTTCAAGCTTTCAACTAGAGTTTCTGCTTCAACCTCGATTGCAGACTCATCATTGATATGCTTCCCCATGATGCTTACAAACTCACCATTATTATCTCGGATGACAATGCCAACACCACCATCTCTAGTGCTAGACTCCCACGCCCCATAAAAATTAATTTTGAACAAAATACCAGGGGGCTTTGTCCACTTAGCATCATTGGTATCATGTGAATTGCAGGGAGTCTCCAACTCTATATCACCCTTTACAGCTTCAAAGTCTTTCAAGAAAGCTTTAGATTGCTCAATCACAGCAACAACGTTGAGACTCGTATTGATACACATGGGAGCATCTCTCTTTTCATATTCCACAGGCCACACTAGCAAAGCTACGAAAGATCTCATCTCTATCAACATCTTTCGGAGTAGTTTTCAGCATTTTCAGAATCCAGTCATCCAGGGTAGTGACTTCTTGTTTCGAAATTTTAAGTCCCAGAGAACTTCCAAACCAAACGTGCTCAGTCCATTTGCAGAGCAGGAGACAATGTTCTACTGTCTCATTATAGTCACCACAAATAAGACAATGTTCTACTGTCACATAGACTAATTGGTCGAAATTGAGTAACAACTTCTAGGAATTAAACTTATGGGATCAGGGTAATGTTGGTCCTATTGAACTGCCACAAAGAAGGATTTTCACTTTGAAAGAAGCTAGCAGCTTTAAAAACCAAATCATTGATAATATCCAAGTACTCCTTATAGAAAGAACCATGAAAACCATCGGGATCTGGTGCTTTAAAGGACCCTAACTGTTTGATTCTCTATACTGGTGAAAGGAGAAATTAATTTTGCATTCTATTTTGATGAGATTGAGCTAGGAACTGCCTCCAAAATTTTACCCAATTCCCTGTCACCCTCCAAAGTAAAGAGATTTTTGTAATACTTCTCAAATTCACTTTTAACTGCCATGTCACCACTAAAAAAGAGCTCATTGCCATTTAGTTTGTGAACCCTATTCAACAATCTTCTACAGATAGTAGACAAATGAAAGAAGTGAGTATTGCGATCACCAAAGTTGAACCAGTTGAGCCTAGCTCTTTGCCTCCATTAGCTATCTTCCCTGTTCTATAGTGTCTCAAGCTCCACCTTGAGATCTTTCTCTACTTGTAGGTCCCTTGTTTGGTTGGTTTCAAGAACTTTGATTTGGTAAAAAAAAAAAGAAGAAATAAGGAGCTTGTTATTCTTAAACTTCTGTTTGCTCCACAATAGATGCTTTCTCTTGCAATGACCCAAACAAGCAGACCAATTCAAAATGGGTATTGTGAATCATCATAAATCAAGCAAGGTCTTACAACTTCACATTCCACATCGTCAAGTCAAAACACCTCCATTTAAAAAGTTTTGGACACCTTAACTTTCACCACTCCTAAGTGAAAAAATAGAGGGCAATGATCTGAATCAATTATAGCTAAATGATCCACTTGGGGAGAGGGGTAGTCCTCGAGCCACATAGCATTATTACAGACTGCTCTGTCCAACCTTTTAAACACCAAATCATCACCTTCCCTGTTATTACACCAAGTAAACTTCGAACCACTCGAGCCCAAATCCATCAACCAAAATGATCTATGAATTCCCCAAGAAATTAAGTGTGGCTGGCTTCAGATTTGTGTCGACCCACCATCCTTCTCATCATTGGATAATAGCTCATTGCAGTCCCCAATTACCATCCAAGGTATGTCAGTCGTGTATTCTTCCACATTTTCATTGAAGTCTATAACTGTAGCTTCTCTGATTGGTATGGGGTACCATAGACAAAAGAAACTCTTGAAACTTGTCCAATTGCTTTAACCGAAACAAAAGCATAAATAAAATTTAGTGAGGACGCGATGATCTGAACGTCAACATCGGGTCTCCACCAAAGAGATAAACCATCTGCAGTACCAACAGGATCTACAGTGTCATGGTGGTGGTAACCTAGCTGTCTTCTTATTTTCAAAAATCTATACTTCTTTTATTTCGTTTCACATAGAAAAACCATAGAGGGGCCAACCTTATGGGTGATCTCGCCCAAGTACTGGACTATCAAGGGATGCCCCTACCCTCGATAGTTCCATGATAGGAGTTGTATCATGGCCCCTCTGTGGTTGTTTTCGGCTAGCCACCACCACTGCCGAGTGGGGATTGCCCATCTGAACTCATTATATCATCATAGACCACAATTTCCTTTGATTCCTCCAGACTTATGGCTGACAATGGGAACCTTAGCTGGGTTCCTAGGAATAGAATAGAACCCACAGCTAGACCCTAGGAATATGTCTCATCCAGACATATTCCTAACAGTGGCTCCTAGGAATATGTCTCATCCACAGCTAGACCTCCTTGACATCACTCCGAGTGGTGATGCACAAAACCCTATATGGGGGAAAATAAGTCGCTCCTTGGAACGGATCGTATCATCTCCAGTACACCAGGTCCATCGACTGCGGATAAGAATAGAACCTACCAGACAGTGTGGTTTTGATCTCCTTCTAACTACATTACTGGTGGCAATTGATATTGTGGCACATTGGGACATTCCCCATATCCTTCAAAGTGATGCTTCCTCAGGCCATGAGAGGATTCGTATTCGTCGAAGGCAGTTTAAGAGTAAGGGGTGGCTTACTAAGGCTACTCAATAGAGAATGGGTCTAGCTAATTAAGGAGTGGTACATTTGGTTTTTGATAGTTACTCTTGCTACTTTGGTTTGTTAGTCTAGGGATTGTGTGCTTCCTTATGTTTTTAACTCTGTGGTACTTTACGACTTCTCTTTGTCAGGCCGGGTAATCTGGTGGGATTCTGTATTACTGTAAAAATTTCATGAATGATATCTTGATCGCCTTCTCAAAAAAAAAATGTATCTTTTAGGTTTTAGTTGATTAAGTTTTAATCTGTAAGTCTGTAACCTTACTACATATATTCTTCGAATGTTTTAATTGTTCGTTTCGATCATGCTTGGAGTCTGAAAAATGTGATCATTTAAAATATTCAAATTGATCAAACTGCCCAGCCTCTAATTTATTATATATAGATCGATTAATATGTGGCCCAAATGTTTAAAGATTTAGTTTCCATCGTACTTTCGATTAGAGATGACCAGTGGCCCATGACCAAAACCATACCAATACCTAATCAATCTTTGTGAGAACAAATTTTGATCTCTTTCTAGCTTGAATCTGCAAAAAATCCTCGTGAACCTACAAAAAAATTGAAGCACGGTGTGGTACCGTTCTTAGACCCTCTGAGACTTAAGTCAGTTACTTGCTCAAGAGTCAAAGAGTAATTAGGGCAGAATAACATTACCTCAATCCATGTTAGAATGACCTGTATATAGAAATCGTACTAGGTCTAAGCAGAGTCATTCCTTGAGTCAAACTACTTTAATTTCAGAGAGGAGGAATCCATTAAGGAATGGATCTCCATATCCAGGGCCAACCACACCTCATGATTACCACATGCCCTTTGGTGTAATCCCTTTAGGATTTGTACAAATCTTATTTATTCACTCAAGGATTTTGTCAATCCCTCGAGCTCTGGATCATACCTTGGGATTGTCACACCATCTTACGAACATTCCAGAGGCTTCTACATCGTTCTAGATACTTCAAGAATCCACTAGATAGCTGATCCCCACTTGGAACCCTAATCGTACAGGCCCAAGCCCATGGATCTAATTATCAGACCTATATCGCTCTCCGTGGCCAAAACTGACTTCCACAAATACCCCCACAGCAGTATGATGTCTGACACATGTCGACCTTGTGTTGTTGTCTCTAGACCTCTGCCTTTCAAAATTTAAAAATCCCCTAAGCTTTTCCATCAACTTCTCGCACGAAAACCAAAGAGCTCTTCCATCTTCAATATAACTCTTCTGCCATCAGACCTCTTCATCATTACAACCACTTCCAACAATCACACCCTTACCCTAAATTCAACCCATTTCAAATCAATTTATCTTCCTAAGAATCCAAAACAACATATTTTCCCTAATGGATACCTTTTTTCATCCACACCTCTTTATTCTATATAAATTAATCTCTCCAATTTTCTATTTATTTTTTCACTTTCCAACAAGCTTTCTCACAAGAACCCAAAAACCTCCACGAACCCAGAACCTTCAAACCTTCAAACTTCAGGAAAAAAAAACCTAGAATTTCCAAATGGTTTCTCCAAAAATGCCTCCAAGTACTCCCTACCAGCCTCAAACGAGATTGTTGAACACCCAATCCTTCCTCTCAAAACACCACAACTAATGGCGTGGAAGGCAGATCCATGTGGCTCGCCATCGCCGTTGAGAAGCACTCCTTCTCCAACTTCTGCTCTGGAATGAACAGGTCAGACGTTGCTGCAACGACTTTAGCAGTAAGTATGCTTGAGTATAACTACGAAGATCTGACCTCCCTGACCTGGTCACCGTGTCATGGACTTCTCTATATTGAGTAAGTTCTTTTTGTTTCTTTTTCCCTTTCTCTTATGTAGATCATTTCTGGTCTTTAATTTTTATCGTTCCTGTAGGCTACTGCAACCTTAATGGTGGCCCTAGGAACCTTGACAAGTCATGTGCAAGATGTCAAAGGCAAGGCTACCACAATCAAGGAGGAGACAACGAACATGAGGGAGAAGGTCTCCGTGCTGCAGGAGGGCATGGCCAGGTATGGCAAGGTTTAGGATCTGGCAACCCTTCAGCTGGATGCCAAGGATCGGGCTCTTGAGGAAGAGTGTACCTTGCATCAAGCTGAAGTGGCCAACCTAAAGGTTGATCTAGTCAATGCCTAACTCAAACACAGCTTAACAATCCATGCTGCTGAGGAGAAGATTGAGGAGAGGATGAGGGCTTACCAAAAGGAGCATGCAAAAGAAGTCGCTTCCCTCAAGGAATCTCACGAGCTCGAGCTGGAGAGCCAGAGGGTGGATTTCGAGAAGGAGGGACAATAGCTCATCAACACTTACAACCTTGCAACCTCGGATGACGAGTAGAGCCCCTTTTTTGTCCTCAAGGGCGTATTATATAATAGCTTAGGACCCCCTTTATTGAACAATATCGTATTTATAATTTCTTGTCTATTTATTTCCTTCGAACTAAATTATGTAACATATTTGATTGTTTAATTTATGCATTATCATTTTGGTTAATACACTCTCTCATTCACCTTGTTTATTCCAATCTTAGGGGTTTGCCTCTGAGTGACTGTGGCTTTAATGTTACTCTTGAATCCACCCCCAACCTTCGTTCAAAATTGGTTACGAATGAGGCTTAAGGAGAGCCTTAGTAACCTTGAGGTCTCCAAAGGATACTCGCAATTTTGAGATTGTCTTTTATCAAAAGACTTGCATGCTCAGACTTAGCCTTGTGCAAAGGAGTATTGTTCTCTAGGACCTTCCCTCAACCAGGTATTTTTCCTTCTAAGGCAATACTAACCTTGAGAAAAACCTTATGCTATGGTTGGAAAAACTAGTCCCGAGTGTTGTGGTAGGGTCCCCCACTTTTTTATGCTAATCGTTTTTGGTTTATCCCAAAAGGGAGTCACCATATGAATACGTTTGGGACTTAAATTCCCAAAGTGCCAGAATTAGGCCAAGCTTTCTCCCAACTAGGTACTAACTCATTCTTGTCGTTCATACTAAAGCTTGATAACTTGTTGTTCCATGAGCGCCTGAGCTTATTAATTTTTCTCTGAGTGTTTTGATCTAACCATGAAGAACTCCCTTGATACCCCCAGATTTTCCTCCTTTAGCATTAGGTTGCCTAATTAAGTTCATTAAGCAAGCTCGCACAAGAGAAGTGTTGTCCATGAGGGCTAACATCGTCTGCTCCACTTAAGCTTGTATTTCCAGAAACCAAGTTCCTCAAGATCAAACGTATAAGTAAATCGTAGACAGCACAATACAAAGCTATGTACTGAAACAAAAGCTTTTTATTGAATAATCGTATGATCATACAATGTTAGTCGAATCAGTAAAGAAGTTTCTGACATGCTTCATTAAACCTGCCAACTCGTAAAACAATCTTATAAAAAATTGAGCTGGTTAGGAAGAGTACACGCCCCTTCTAGATGTTTGCTTGCTTTTGCTCCAGTTCTTCAATCATGCCCCATGTAGTATTCCTTGAGGTGGACAATATTCCACCTTTTTTCGACCAATGCGCCTATTATGGGGTTCTCAAGCTTGTACGAGCCATTATAACTGTCACACCCTCATATCCGGGGTCGATATTATACTGAAATATAGTTTTAGGATTTGTGATGTGAATAAGAAACCCAAATAATTTCAAATGTTAAGTTGTTTAAATAGTACATTTATTGAAAAGTGAAAACGTTAATATTACAATACCAAAGTTTTTAAAATAATAGTAATTACATTTATTCAATTCAAAATGAAAATAGAAAATAGAAAATAATTCTTTTATTCAACGAACGACGGATCCCATCCCCAAGCATCATACTCATCACCTGAGAAGAGAAAGGTGTAGCATCATGAGTCACACCAACCCAGTAAGTACAGTTTACAAGCATATACTAAATTATATCTAAGAAACATCAAACCGAACAACCAAATCCAAAAGGTGAAATAATCAAAATCGGTTGTGTTCTTTCATATTTATACTTGTGTCTTTATAATATATACATATACGTACATAATATACGTTCTTGCAAATTAACTCACAAACACGCCAATACTTCCGAAGTAAATTCTTTTGGATTAATTGGTAATTACTCAAAAATCATGTGCTTAGTTTCGTAATACCAATACACTTGTAAAGCCACAACATACTAAAACCATTTGCCAAAGCATGTATACTCTCGGTTTGACACAATTCCTTAATAAAAGTATAATAGTGCACTATCTGTAAGGGACTAGGGCCCTTGGCTAACTCTCACAACAACAAAATAATTTACCAGCAATTCACTTAAGCACGAGTTAATTCA
This sequence comes from Geum urbanum, assembly GCA_946800695.1. Classification (NCBI taxonomy): domain Eukaryota; kingdom Viridiplantae; phylum Streptophyta; class Magnoliopsida; order Rosales; family Rosaceae; genus Geum; species Geum urbanum. The sequence goes on from OX327006.1 coordinate 32,014,259, forward strand.
TACTATACATCCGAATTCACACCTCAACCATAACGATCACAAATAAGTCTTTAGTTAAAACTATGTATACATAGATTATAGAGTACTATATTTATATCATAACCTTGTAATAAATATATACGTAATAGAATTCGTAAAGAAATGACGATCAAACTTAAACGCATTTAGATAGTTAATAATTTTAGTCCAAAAGTTTCATTCGAAGGTAGTCCGCACAAAATCCTCCATTTGTCCATGATTATACTTGAAAGTAAATAAGCGATTAAATAAATAAATTTCAAATGAAAGTACAAGAAATGAAATTAGTTATAATCAGTCCAAAAGTTTCATTCAGCTATAGTCCGCCTGAAATCCTCCAGTAGTCTCAAATCAAACATAAGAAGTAAATAATGCGAGTAAGTAAATAAACTCAAAGTAAAAATACAGAAGATAAAATTTATTAATCCTTGGATCAAATGTATCATTCGGCGGTAGTCAACCCGAAATCCTCCATTTGACCCATTTCCGTTTTATAATAATCCAAATTAAAGAAGTGAGTACACAATCTTGAAGTGTTTTTTGAGAGAAATCCAATGGCAATAGTCATAACGTCCGATAAGGAGTTCTCAAATCTAGAAACAAATATGTTTAGCAACTGTCCATAAATGGTTACGCTTGGTATTAAGCTCATTTTCACGGATTAATTAGTTACTAAGTATTAACTAAATCCTTTAAAACTTTACATATTTATAGTTGAACTCCTAAGCTTCATTTTGAAATAAAGAACACTAAATTTGGTTAAGAAATGAGTGAGATATGAATATTTCAAGTTAAGAGCACTTTAAGAGTTTTCAAACAAGATTAAGGAAAAGATTAACAAAACTTGTTTTAGCCATAACTTTCTCATTACTTACCATTTTTGGGTGATTAAAATTCCAAAGTTGGATAAATTTTTGTGTAGAATTTAAATATGTAAAAATATTTTACTAATTAAAATTTAACAGAAACGAAAATATTAAATTTACACTAAGGCTCATTATTTCCCTTTTATTCTTAGTCATGCACTTTGATGTAATCCTAAAGATAAAGAAGTATAAAAATGTACTCATGTACTTACTCAAGAATTATAGTAGGTGAATAAGGTGTTTGATTAACTCAAGATGGCCTTCTTGGAGCAAAGAAAGAGGTACTAAAATATGCTTAATAGGACTTTAGGTGTGTTGCATTGCAACTTTGGGAGAGTTTCAATTGGTGAAAACTTGATTAAAATGATGTGTGATTAGATTGGATTAAAGGGGATGTATATATAGGCCTTGAGAGGAGACATGAGAATTTAATTTACAGTCATTTCTATTGACTTTCACAAGACAAGTTGATAATGAATAGTTGGGCTACTCTCTGGGGTAAATATTTATTTGCAAAAACAATAGTAATGTTGTTGGAAATCAGATTGAAATGTGTATGTATTCATGTGAATGCAATACGTAATGTGATGTGTGAAGAAAATTTGTGATTCTAGTAATAAAGTGTAATATAGTGTAAAAATGAAACACACATAAACCAATTATAATTAGCACCAAATTAGTATCGAACTGATATATAAGCATCACCTCTAAAAGTATAAATTGTAATCTTAAAACACAAAGTCAATTCGGAGAACAAATACAAACAAGGAGAATTTGGTCATTTCGCTAAAATTCTATTTGCGAAAATCGGCTATTTGGAATTAGGATTTTCTTACTGTTGAAAGGACCCGACCCCGATTTAGTTGCTTAAATCGAAATCAAACCCCTTCTGAAAACACGAACTTTCAAAAAATTTGGCAGAGTTCCACTATATCGCAAAGTTACCATAACCTGCACCCGAAAATACACTTCATCCTATGCCACAAAAGCCAAACCGTGGGCACCAATCCCATCCGGATTTCTCATAAACATATCATAATGTAAAGCAATAAACAAAACTGTTACTTTACAGAAATCTGGGAAAATCACATGAAAATATAAACATCAGAGTATTCATAGCGACCTCTAGTATATACATAAATACACAACAGTAGGTCAAACTAGAAACTTACTAAGGAAAAGTAGCTCGAATACTAAGCCTCCAACCTTGACATGCGACACCAGAATCCGAACTGCAAACTGGGCATTGAAAACAAAGAGCCCAGGGAAAGACATATAAACTGTTAGAGTGAGTGGACGAAAATAAATGTCTTTCGCCGAATAATATATATGTTTATAAAACATATGCGAGTCTAAATGCATGAAAATCATATGGTACACGAGGGAGACTCTAACTCCTCACGTGTACAGAGCATGCATCGAAAATCCCTCGGGGTCACTCATGGACACATCCGCGCTAGTACAGTCTGAATCACGGGATCACAGACCCTCACGTGATTCTAGCCAGAAATGCCTCAGGTCAAGGTATCTGTTCCCACCCAGTAAAGTCCTCGGCACAGGGTAACAGTCCCCCCCGGTAAACATCCTCGGGGATCAGCCGGGATGCTAAGTGTATCGATACAACCATACATACTAGGACTGTACTCTGTGTAAACCAAATCATAAATAGTTTCTATGCAAATGTATAAAGTATAATGTAAATGCATATTCGTATTGCATAATTATAAAAGCATATTCGTAAATGCTCATTCGTAAATGCGTAAACGTAAAACACATGCTCGTATGAATCATAATCGCATATGCATGCTCATACTCGTAAAACGTATAATAAAGACTCGCAACTAATCAGTGAAAAGAAATGTCCATTCACAGACTTGCACATCGCAAAACGCGTTAATCCTGTGATCCGGCGGAAAATCCCTCGCCAAACGAACGAAAACGATCTCCTGAATAATCATAAATAACACTGTTCAAGCTAAGCCCAATTTTAATCGGAAAACCTCCAAAACTCACCTTGAAGTCGAAAACCCTTGCCGGAATTCATGAACTCCGATCGGCCACCACCAGCCACGGCAAGGTGCAAGACCACTTGGGTTCAACTCATCTCTCCATGGGCTTCAAAACCCCTATAGGGTCGACTCCCAACTAGGCCGCCTCCGTCGCCGCCGAATCTCACCGGAAAAATACAATCTTTGCCGTATCGATTCTCCCACCTCCGGCCACCATAGAAATCCATCCACCTACCAAACTGAAGAGAAGCACGAGTCCAACCTTTTTTTATCAAGGGACCACGGCCAACCGTGGCCAGAAAATGGCCCAACGACGACGACGAAGTTGGTGGCCTAAAACGGGTTAATTCGACCCACGGGTCAACGTGGTCAACAACCCAGTTTCTAAAAATGGAAAGCTTCCATAATCGTAAGGTATTCATACCGTATTTATATCGTACACGTACTGTCCAAAATGAATCGAAACCAAATGGATGAACACGATAAAATCTAACGGCCAAAAATATTCATAACTTATTCCACGTAACTCGAAATAATCCTCCAGAAATTCCCACGAGTTCGAAATTAAATTCTCTACAACTTTCGTGAAGGAACTCAAATCAAATTTTTGCCCGATAATTTAGTCGTTAACACACCTGCCATATCGACCAATTACGACAAAACCGCGTTTAATAACGAAACTCGCAAATCAAGCCGATAAACATATCATTTCCGGTTTCCGGTTCGGGTTGTCACACTGTTTCTAGCTCGAGTAAAATTTTTTTTATTATTTTTACGAACATACATCATGGAATGTTCGCCAACCCAGTTTTGTGGTCTCGAACCCAAGACCAGAGAGTACCTGACTTGAGCTTCAGTATCCACTAGACCATTTGTTTCACTTCGTTAATATTTCTCTAAAACTCGTTTTTTATGTATCGTCTTTGCTAGACAATTTTTTATTGAATTTCTAATGGCTCTAAGGTTAAACTAAATTATGGTAATTCTAAGTTTAACGAGTTATATAATAATCTAAATTATTATACTAATTTTTGGGGTATTACAATAGCCTTCTCCCACAATTCTGTAAGGCTCTTACCAATTTGCCCACAGTTTTCCCTCTCCTGGGACCTTGGTATTTTCAAAGACTTTTCGTAAAACCATGGTGTCAGGGAGGAAAACTCAAGGTTTGACCTTCTTGTCATAATAAGCTTTGAGTTTTTACTAGTATGTCACCACTCTAACATGGGCATGTTACCTACGTTCTTCCAGAAGATATAGTTTGTGCCTCAAGCTTTCTGCATTTGGCTCAACCGGTCGCTCAGTGGTCTTTAGATTAGGCACCTTATGGTTGATTGGATTTACAGCTTCATTCCTATAAACCATGGCGAAGGGGCTTTCTCTAGTGGGCTTTCTCTTGGTCGTTCAATAGGCCCATAACACATTTGGCAGCTACGATACATTGTTACCCTTTTTCATCTGATCTAACCGTCTTCTCAAGCCTTGCAATATAGTTTTATTGGATGTCTAAGCCTGTCTATTGCCTTGTGAATACCTCGGGGTGGAGAATTTCAGCCTGATTCCCTGCTCCTCACAATATTCTCTGACCTCCGCATAGTTGAATTATGGTCCATTATCCACAATGATTGTTATAGGAACCTTACAGCGACATATGATAATCTTCCATATGAAGTTCTTGACCCCTATTCCCCTTATCCTCGACAATGCTTCAGCTTCGATCCACTTAGAGTAATAGTCGGTTGCAACCGAGATGTACTTTTTTTGTCCGCCCTTAGTTCCAGTTGGGAAGTTCCCCATGATGTTTAACCCCTACTGGGCAAAGGCACATGATGTTGTAAATAGGTGTAACTACTCTATATCATGTTGAGCAAGTTCTATAGCCCAATTAGTCACCTTGCTGGAGGAATAAGGTGTATGCAAGATCATCTTTAGTGGGTACTCGGTCATGAAGATGACCTTAAAGGTCTTAAAATAAGGTCTGAGCTTGCGTGACGACATGACAAGTGCCAATATCAACCTCTCGAGCTTGGGACAGTGAGTCTCTGGATCGAGAAGAGCTTTGGAAATAGTATACGGGTAACTTTCCCCCAATATCTTCTCATACCAGAACTCCACTTATTGCCACTTTTGAAACTACTAAGTACAAGTACAGGTCCTTCTATAGCACATGCTTGCTCAGAACTGAGGGAGAAACTAGATAATGTTTGAGAGCCTAAAATGCCTTTTCACACTCGTTGGTCAGTATCTCTCCCTTGGTTTTTTTAAGCGCTTCAAATAATGGCTTGCACTTGTGTAACATTCCGTCCCGAGAATTTTCTTTTAAGATTTGTTTAAAGTTAATCAAAAAGGTAATTAGTTTTTACTGTCAGTAATTATCGATGGCCTTTCGATCAAATTTTTATTGGTTAAGTTTTTTGATAAATTTTATTCGGGAAAGTTGTGGAGTTCGTCGAGACGAGTTCGTAGCCACGTCAAATGTTAAAATCGGAGTTATGATAAAGAAGTTACAGTCAACGAAAGTTTCATAAAATTTACGTATTCGGTTAGTCGAGAGTATAAATACACATTTCCAAAAATGGAAAGTCAAAGACTGTGAAATCTCGTCCCAAGAATTCTCTTTTTATGATTCATTTAAGGTTAATCAAGAAAGGTAGTTAATTTTTACTGTCGGTAATTATCGATGGTATTTCAATTAGAATTTTATTCATTAAGTTTTTTTTAAGAAAGTAGTAGAGTTTATCTAGAGAAGTTCGTAGCCACGTTAAATGTTAAAATCGGAGTTATGATGAAGAAGTTATGGTCAGCGAAGGTTTTGTAGGATTTTATGAATTGGTTAGTCGCAACTATAAATATCAATTTTCCATTTTTCGAAAGTCAACATTTTCATTTTGGGGTCAACTCTTTTCACTCTCCCCTCCCTCATGTCTCTCTCCTCTCTCTCCCAAGCCGTGAGTTGTCAACGACGGAGCTCGCCGGTCCAGCCACCAAAATCGGCGAGGCCGGTGTCAATCTCTTCGTCTCACTCTTCTCTTCAACACCCCATACGCACGATACCTATTTCAAGAAATTGAAGTTGTGGTGAAGCATGAATGGTTCGTTGGAGGTCAAAAGCCCTAAGTTTTAGGGACGGTGATTTTTGGATCGAATTGATGGTTGAGACCTACTGGACTTTGAAGCTCTCCTCAATACGAAGCTAATGACACCAAGGACTCACTCCAATTCTACTCGAGTTGGGAGAATCGAAGAATTGAAATTTTTGAAGAATTTTGGGAATCTGAATTTCAAAGGTAAAATTTGGTTGTTTATGATTCAAATTAAACATTGTGGTAGAAGAGAATTGTGTTGTTGGGTTGATTTTGAGCAGGTTTGGCCGTGGTCCGCCAGAATAAATCACCGGCTCTGGCGGCAATGGTTCACAACGGCGTTTCAGCTGAGGAAAGTTTTGATGTAAATTTTATAAAATTTTGCTCGTAATTACATACCGATTGTAATGAAGAGGTTATTGAGCTAATTTTGACACAGTTGATTAAGATGTATGATTAATCGGATATTAATCAAACGATTTTACGATAGTATTGGACTGTTGAATTGAACGTCGATTCGACCTCGAGTCGTGTAACGTTTAAGGAATGTGTTACCAATTTTAAAAATGATTCAAGATTTAGAAATTCAGAATTGGATTAAACCTCGTCATTAATTCGGAAAATAAGATATTTGAGAATGTGATGTTCTCAACGGTAATGCTCGTCGGTAAACGACCTTAGCTATTCGATATGATTTTTGACAATTAGTTATTAAATAATAATCGTTGTTTCAGGACGACATGTTAGCAGCCAGTGATAGACGTATAGAAAGGCTGACATACATGCTTTGGCTTGATGAAAATACGACATAATACTGTGAGTGGACATTTTATTTTCACTGTTGTTTAGCGAGTCGTTTTCATTATTTTATTCAATTTTCAAATTTCAGATTTCTTTGGAGGCCATACATATAGTAGACAGCTTTATTAGTTGTGCATGCATGCATTGGTTACTCAACAGATCCCCGAGTGACTCCAGGGAAGGATTAGCACTTCCCCTGGCATTTACGTCGTTTCTGTGTCAGGAGTCACCTAACGAATTTAGGTGGCTAGAGGTTTGAGGACTCTGGTCACTGCCTCCACTTGTGCATGATACTCGAGAATGGCCAGGAGTCCCCCTTGATGTATCCTTATAAATTTTTAGTCTTTTCTAATTGCTTAGTATTTTATTATATATAACAATAGGAGCACAGTTATATTTCAGTTCTTAGTTCAGTTATTTTCGTCCACTCACTCTGACGTTTGTCTGTGTTTTCCTGGGCCTTTAATTCGTTTTAAATGACCCAGCTCGCAGGTTAGTCAGCTGAAGTCGCAACCGTCCAGGGTACGAGGCATGATAGTCTATCGCTTTCGTTTTCATGGTTGAGATTCTTAGTGCAGGTTTCAGATTACTCGTGTTGGGGTTATTCGTAGCGATCATTCGATGCAAGTCATCCTAATACGAGTCACGCAAGATTCACCCTGGATTACGTGTTAATCTAAGATGGGTCCTGTCAAAGACCTTCCATATTTTGTCTGACTTCTCTCTCTCTCTCTCTCTCTCTCTCTCTCTCTCTCTCTCTCTCGATCTCTCTCTCGACACCGCACAACGTCGACGATCCACTACCGTTGAACCGTCACCAATTCTGCCAGCCAAGGTATCAAACTCTTCCTCTTGATCTCCTCTATCATTTTCCCTTAATCTCAACATTTATCTCTCTCTAATTTCTCTCGAATTTGAAGGGGAAAGTTCAAAAAAATTTAAGAATCTGGTGTGGTACCGTGCTTAGACCCTCCAAAGCTTAAGTCAATTACTTGCTCAAGAATCAAAGAGTAATTATGGCAGAAAACGTTATCTTGATCCATGTCGGAATGGCCTATATATAGAAATTGTACTAGGTCTAAGCATCGTCCTTTCTTGAGTCGGACTACCTTACTTTCGGAGAGGAGAAATCCTTTAAGGAATGAATCTCCATATCTAGGGTCAATCACAGCTCATGATTACCACATACCCTTTGGTGTAATATCTTTAGGATTCGTACAAATTTTACTTATTTCCTCAAAGATTATGTCAATCCCTCGAGCTTCGCATCTTACCTTGGGATTGTCACACCATCTTACGAACATTCCAGAGGTTTCTACATCGTTCTAGATACTTTGAGAATCCTCTGGATAGCTGATCCCCATTTGGAACCATAATCGTACAAGTCCAACCCCAGGAATCTAATTATCAGACCTTTAAAGTTGTCGAACCTTGAGGATCCAAAACTCTCAAACTCTCTGTGGCTAAAACCAACTCCCACAATCACCACATTGGCCCATGCAAACCGACTCCCACGTACACATTAAAAGCTAGCACACTTTCATGCACACCATGTATGCACAAATAATCGATATACGTACTATACATCGATAACGAGCTAGCAATCTCCCAAGCTAGAAGAATGAGCTTTAACAAAACCTGGGACTTCATCGCTGCCACCACACTTAACAAACATTGGATGTTCCAGAGGCGATCTGCAGCCCGATAGATATGACGGCATATATATGATCGAGAGACGGCGTTAAGTTACAAGCCATGTAGCTTAACAATCCGAATGGTCCAAGTTAATAAAGATGGCCTAGCTAGCAAAATATATATCATTGATAAAATGCCTAAAACGGGTGCATGAAATTAAACCTAACTCGCGACTGGAGGGAACTTCCTTTTATTTGAATATTGAACTATTCAATAATATTGTGTTTTGATGAGATTTCATTATTATTCATATTATATATAATATACTAATTAATTATAAATATAACAATAATAATCCGTCTACAATCTACCTAGAAATTGGTTAATCTAGTAACTTAGGCAGTAGCTCAACGCCTCCATTGCTTAGCATCCGCTTAGCGCCTTTTTGAACATTGATAATACTAATAGTAATTATTTTTCTTTAAAAAAAAAACTAAAAAAAACTCCCTTGGGCATTTGCCAACGGGACATCTATAATTTCCTTCATTTGCGTTATGTCGGAAAAAAGTGTCAATAATAGTGAAATGATGCTGTGGAGAAATTAAGACCATTAGATTTAGGGAGGTGAAATTCACGTATACACCCTTCGTTTGCAAATGGATGTTGCAATTACACATGAAAATTCATAAAGGGTGTGATTTGTAAATAATTAAGCTAAGAAATGATACCAGTCAGCTTGTCGAAGCATTTGATAACTTCGATCTAAGTTTCGACTGAATTGGGTTTTTCTTTCTTTTCAAATTGGTGCTTGATTCTAATGCAACTATTTCTTGTTGTTTCTAACATCTTGATAACAAAGGTTTTCAAAAGTTCTCTGAAAGTTTTTTTTTTCCAGGAAGTACATTTGCTTCTCTTTGCTTCATCTCACTCTATATATAGTCAATTATTACAGCCATATATGTATTTTTTTCTACCCATCCGTAAGAACCAAAAGCAAAACCTGTAGATCAATTAATCACACCTTGACTGCTTGACATGCATGATTGTTATTACTTTCATGGAAACTTAAACACGTCGAAACGTTCGGCGTCTCTGAAGTATATTCCATCTTCCTGCGCTACCCATGTGCAATGAACACCAGTACAATGTGGAAGAAATTTGACATCAGTTTCGAATGCTCTAAACTAATATGATGTTTCAAATACGCCAAGTTGCAGGTGAAAAGTGTTGATCCAGAGAAGTTGAGTTTAAATCCGAACTCATATACTTGTCCAGCAGTAGAAGTGTGTACAATCGTATCATCAGCAGACATGCACTCAATATGGAGGTCTTTGTCCATGTAGTTTAATATTTCTTGAATGGTTCAGGAACCCATATATCTTTGTCATCTGCTGGTGGTTGGGGACGTGTTGGAGCAAAGCTAGAGGTTGGAGCCATAGACTCTGAGGTTGTCACCCCCACACAACATGTTATCCCAACCAAGAATAGAAAACAATACAGGAAGAAAATTGGGCTTGATCCTCTCATTTTCGGTTTAGATTACTTACTGGCCGATGGCGGAGATGTGATATAGAGTGATTTTATAGTAAGAAAGCACAGTATGTACTATTAAATATGGTTGGAACATTTGTAATAAGTTTTTTTTGCGTTTTAAATCTGGTTTAGGAAATTTAAAATTTATATTTTGAAAACTGAAGGAAGCTTACTCGAATTATATTAATGTTGATTTAGTTATCCTACGGCTTGATGTAATTTCATGAGTTGCGTAGAATTTAATGTCAACATTTGTAATTTTCAATTTCGTTTGACAACTACTATTCATTAAGGTCGGAGCATCATCCATATTACACCGTAACTCTCGTATTCATTTTCTTTTATTCATTAGTAACTCATCTCTGTGATAGGCTGATAGCCGCTTCGCCCCAACAAGTGGCAACGAATTTGGTATCTTATAAGACTGAGTTACAATTTAAAGATTTTAAAAGAGATCACAAGATTTAAAATTTTGTTGTTATTCGTAGTTAAAACTCGTGGAACTATTACAATAATTTGGGTCATAAGTCATTTGGAAATGACTCTCACTCACCACATCAGAACAATGAAGCTTTCTATTTTTTTTCCAAGAGATAAAGCTTTATTCTTAATTACATGAAGTTGTAATGAAAACACACACTAATAATGTTTAGGTACAAATGCACGAGCAATCTCAATACAACCCAAAAAATAAAAATAATATGGACTTTAATTTAATATCGTATCACGTGTCTAATATTTAGGTATACCACGACACTTAAAAGACTTTTATAATATGATATTAATAACGAAACATTAGTGTGTCACAACATTCAAAATTTCAAACAAAAGTTACAAAATCTCACATCTCCATCTAATAAATTCACAACGTCTATATTTAGTTTCTCTAGATATTGCTTCTCTATACCTGAATGAATTCGACCTCTTCCCACAATTCCCGAGCTGAGTCTATAGTCTTTTCCAACAATCTTTGTGACAAAATAAAAACTAAACTAAAAAAATAAAATAAAATAGAGGAAAGGGAAATCGACCGCCTTCAGTCAATTTTTATTTTCTTCTTTGTTTCTGTAAAACCCTAAAACACCAAAAACCCCTCTCATTTGAGGACTGAGACTGAGAGCCATGGCTTCTTGGACACACCCGAACGAGTTAATGTCGACGACCTCGTCCTCAATTCCCACGCCATATCACCCCCTCATGTCATCATCATCATTCAGAACCTGCATTCCTCTGGGCACCAACCGAAGGTGTCCAGCGAAACGACACCGTTTAGTCTCCGTCAGCTGTTCCTTCGCTCCCATGGAGTCAGCCAAAATTAAGGTTGTTGGGGTCGGCGGCGGCGGCAACAATGCCGTTAATCGCATGATTGGCAGCGGTTTACATGTGCGCTTTTTACTCTTTAAAAGTTTCTGACTTTTACTAGTTTCAGAAAATGTAGACAAATTTACATGAATTACGCTTCCAATTTTAGTAACGTTGTGAGTGTAAAGGTGCTTACTTTACATTACCCAAATGAATTGGCTTTAGGACGTTTCAATTGGCTGAATTGGAGCTGAAACAATGATGTTGTTGAATAATATGGTTCAGAGTGCTTTGATGTTCTGATGGTGTGTTTGCTTTGTTGTGACATTAGGGGGTTGATTTCTATGCTATTAACACGGATGCTCAAGCACTGCTACAGTCTGCTGCAGAGAACCCACTTCAAATTGGAGAGCTTTTGACTCGCGGACTAGGTCAAATACTCTTCTTTTAATCTAGGGAAATCTATACTTTCTGTGGATATGAAATGATTCATGATGTTTATATATGCTTATGCTATATGGTAATGTAGTATTTTCACACTATTTTATGTTCTCATTATATAAGAGTATTGCTTCTGGGAGTTTTGTGAGCTTAATCGTTTGAGGGAAATGCAGGTACGGGTGGGAATCCACTATTGGGGGAACAAGCTGCTGAAGAGTCGAAAGAGGCCATTGCTTCTGCTCTAAAGGGCTCGGATCTTGTCTTTATAACAGCCGGTATGGGAGGAGGCACAGGGTCTGGTGCTGCCCCTGTTGTTGCACAAATATCTAGAGAGGCAGGCTATTTGACAGTTGGTGTGGTTACCTATCCTTTCAGTTTTGAAGGGCGTAAAAGATCAGTGCAGGCAGGTGTCAGTTTGGTCCTTTAATCCTTGATGGTTATATAATTGACAATTTTTCCCAAGTATGTATGATGCTTTGTTGGTTTACGCAACTATTTCATATCCAAATATACTGGAACAGTTGAAATCTATGATTATTATTTAATGAACTGGATGTTAACTAACTTCTTTCTCATGCGAAAAAAAAAATTAATATTAGCCAACTCTGAAAAAATTTACATGTTGGATTTCATTGATTCTTTATGAGACATCATTTGTATGTATGTATTCTCTATTACGCTGCATTTTCATTTTCTCATTTTAATTTTTTTTTCAGGCATTGGAGGCTATTGAAAAATTGCAGAAAAATGTTGACACTCTTATAGTAATACCCAATGATCGCCTGCTTGATATAGCTGATGAACAGACACCCCTTCAAGATGCTTTCTTACTTGCTGATGATGTTTTGCGTCAAGGAGTGCAAGGAATTTCTGACATAATCACAGTGAGTACTAGAGCGAATGCCGAAACTTATTGAAAGTTCCTACACCATCATTTTCATTTTGCATTACCTTGTTTGAGAGTTAGTTCTCGTATAAAGTAGCAAATAACTGAGCATTTGTGTTTAGGTTAGGATGGGACCATTACAATATTTGTGATAATCAATATGCATTATTTCATTCAGTAAAACATATTATTATATTACAGGTAGTGGTATTTGGGTTTCAATCATCTCACACTGTTAGTGCGTGTTTCTTTCTGCTCATCTCAGATCAATTAATGTGTCCCCACCATTTGCAGATACCTGGTCTGGTAAATGTGGATTTTGCCGATGTAAAGGCAGTCATGAAAGACTCCGGAACCGCAATGCTTGGAGTAGGGGTTTCCTCCAGCAAAAATCGTGCAGAAGAAGCAGCTGAACAGGCGACTTTGGCTCCTCTGATTGGGTCTTCAATACAATCAGCCACTGGAGTAGTGTATAATATCACTGGAGGAAAGGACATAACTCTGCAGGAAGTGAACAGAGTGTCTCAGGTACTTCAAGGTTTTTATGTTTTCATCTGTCCTAAGATGTCTTAAAAGGGAGAAAGGGACACTTGAAAATGTCTCTTATGATGTTAAATATGCTCACAAGTGCATGTCTGCTGTTGATTTGGATAATCAAATGTCTGTTACCAGTTTATAGTAACAAGCCTCTCAACTAGCAAACCTTAGGAATTTCCACCAATATCTTGTCCATGTCCTCTTAAAATTTTGTATAATTCATTAATTCTCCTCCTTCTCTACCTGCACAACATATGGACTTAGGAGAGTAAAGTTCACATGGCTTCTTAGACACTATGCTCTTGCTCTTAGGTGTCCCAAATTTCTTGGATAATAATTTTAATGGACTAGCTCAATCCTCTTCAGTCACTTCTACAAAGCACTGTTTTTATGATGTGGAGTGAGCTCAGGAAAAGTTTCATAAATTAAGCTTGGTGCAATAATTTTCAAAAGCCTGACAACATATATGTACTTCTCAGGTGGTAACAAGTTTGGCAGATCCTTCTGCTAACATAATATTTGGGGCTGTTGTGGATGACCGCTACACTGGGGAGATTCATGTGACTATTATTGCGACAGGCTTTTCGCAATCATTTCAGAAGACACTACTAACAGACCCTAAGGCGGCAAGGCTGGTTGACAAAGTAGCAGCTGGTCAAGAAACCAGACCCCTGAAGTCCTCTACTGTTCCATCAAGACCAGCTACAAGAAAGCTTTTCTTTTAGTTCAGCTCTACAGTTTAGCCTCTTGTGCATTTTGCCTCGTAATGATATTGAAGCACCCATTTATGTTATTAGTTTTCTCTATCAGATCGATTCATCTTTCTGTATTGAACTCGAGTAAATTTAATGAATTGTGCAGATAAGAATACACTGAGAAAAAATAACACTCATCTCGAAAACCAAATTTGTTTCTGTTCAATTTGGATTGAATGGATTCTTAGGTAGATGACAAGTTCACAACAAGTGTTGGTGTTAGAACATTATTTTAAATATATATATACACACATACACACACACACATATGTAAAAGCTCAACAGAAATCGGTTTCATGGGTTAATATTAGAATCTTGAGTTACAATCACTTCAAACAAGCAACGTGGTGAATGTGAAAACAAAACAAGTAGCTTTCAAATTAATGTTCAACTTCTCTACAAGAAAAGGATCAAAGCTAACCAAATGACTTGCACATTCTTGCAACAATATGTACAAACTAATCACAAGAATAAAGATAATTCTGATTTGGGAGTGAAGAGGAATACACTTTCACCAAAATGTTCAAACAATGATGCTACTACGTTGCCAACATCAACATCTTCTTTCCGTGCCTGAGCAGGTACAGTGGATCCCTTCACCCCTTGGCTGCTGGGCTCCCGCCCTGATATGTTTTCCTTTGTTAACTGGTGGGACATAGATGGTATACCAACATTCAAACTCCCAACAGATGCGGAAAATCCACGTGATACACCTTGCATGTCAACTTGCATAGTGTTCATTGGCATTGCTCCAACCATACCATCGCTTGCTACTTTTTTAAGTGGTGGTTGCAGCATCACATTGTCGGTGGTGGTTGCAGCATCACATTGTCGGTGCTTACTTTGCGTTTATCTTGCATTAACAACAACAACAAAAAAGTTGAGCACAAGGGTGATATGGGAAACAGTAGATATTTAAGTTGTTATATCACTTATATGAGGTGACCAACCCTGTTAGCCTCATTAGTGCTGAACAAACATTTAGTATTATCTGTTACATCTCTAAGCATTGGTCAAAAGCAATCAGCGCCAAAGATCTTATCATGTCAGAAGCTCAAATGCACACCTAAAGACCAGTACGCATATGGTCAGGCAGCTCAGAAGCAAAGCTTCCAAGAAATTAAGAAGGCAAATGAGAAAAATCAAGCACCTAACATGCCTCTTGAAACAGACTAAGCTGAACACTGGTACCAAAACCCTTGAGCAGATAACTATAATTCTACAATTTTGAAGATTTTCTCTCAATTTTACAAAGCACACAACCTACATACACATACCTACTGGCAGGCAAGCATTCTGAAAAACACAACCATCACATTTTCTGTTTTAACATGTCGTGGCTTCATCATCTGCATGGTATAAATATCGTATACCCTAATGCAGGCCTGCATCCCCTTACCCCGCTTCAATCATTGTCCAAAGATAAACAATTACAATTCCCTCTATTAGATGGTCGACATTTAGTCATCTTTTTAGTACAACCTTACATTAGATCTTTATAATCCAAGGGCATGCATACACATAAATCTCAATTCTGAAGACATATTAAACACCAAAACACAAAGAGCGTTATAAACTTATATTAGATGAATGCATCTCCACTTATCCAGCCATGTGCCAACAAAAGTAAAGAAGTTAAAGGAGGACATACTTGTCATCATTGTTGCAACCTTTACATTGTTCTTCCAAATGGCATGAGCTGGAGGAGACAGCAAACTGTGGAACATCTTGAGTCGGTCATGCATACACTGGCCAGCCGCACACTGGAAGCAGCAGCTGCGTTAGTCCCATGTATTTGTCATTTGATAAAGAGCAAAGTTCAGACTGAAATATGAACTCACCAGCAAGGCCCCATAGACACGCCAAGCTTCATGCCTCTCTATCTCATTCTTCTGCTTCTCAAGTGTCATTTCTGGCTCAAGAAGTTGCATGTATGAATCGAGATTTGGTAGTATAAGTAAGTGGACCTGATGATCAGAAATTGCTTAAAACAACTTGAAAGGTATTTATAAAAGCAGAAACATTCATAGATAATGAAAGTAGCTGCAACCAAGAACACATGAGAATGCACTAATACATTAAGAATGCAGCCTTAGTTGAAGACCTATACGATACAGAAGTGTTTACGAGAGGATACCACATTAGGACCAAGAGCTGCTAGGCCTTGAATTGCGCCATAATGTTGAGGTAATGCTTTTGTTGGGTCTAAGAAAGCATGAAGCAAAGTCCTTGTCAAACGCGGCTGAAGGTTGTGATAAACATGTCCAAATCTGCAAAAGATACATTGCTAATTGTTAAAATTCAAGACATTAAACCACAAATGAATTCAATATGGGTAGAAGCCCAAGATCATATATATTATGCAATGCTTAAAGTTTCCAAGGTGGATTCTACAATTTCCAACTCTCCCTACCCGCGCACGTGCTACGAATTCCTACATTGGAAATTCATAGCGCTGAGTACATGAAACTCTTGGATCTGGACGCTTAATCAGGCTACGCATGGTTGGAATGAAGAGCGTGCTCTGATTATATGTCAGAGTAAGAGCATCCAACCAGAAAAAAGGCAATGAACAGAAAGGCCCATGATATTTATCTTATTATCCAACTCAACGTGGGATTCCACATTCTCAGTACTATTATATAGCTCATCAGGCTACACCGTTAAGATTCTGGTCATTCGACAACTACAAAAGTATCAGGATATCGTAATACCTGAGGCTCAGTTCCTCATTAATTTACTGAGTCCTGATCTCTTTCCAGGTAACCAAATTATTAATATAAAAGGAATAATGGAGAGAGTACTAGAATCTGCTTATTAGAACTTTGAGGTCCCAGACCAGATTTGTCTGCCCCAGACGTCTGGTTTATTGAAATGAGTCAACTAAAAAGTTCAATTGTAATTGGAATACATCAAAGTTCACCTAAAGCTTGCACGCACATACCCACCTTTATATCTGTACGAGTAGTCGTAAATTACTAATGTCTTCAGGCAATATGTTTAAAATTTATGTCATACAGAGCTTTACTTTGAAAAGATTGACACGTGATAAACCAAACTGATTTTTAAGATCATCCTTCTTTGTACTGGTGCACACATATCTTGCTCAATAATATTTGCATGCATTGGTTGTACAACATTGTATATGCCTTTGCCTTAAAGAAACATATTTAACACAAAGAAAATATTCACCTTCTGCAGATAGAAGAAACCAGGTTTGCAGTAAAGTTTCTAAGTTCCCAGTGATTGTCAGTATATCTATTCCCTATTCGTTTTGCAATGAGGCAGGTAATAACAGAAGGCATCAATTGGTGTAGCTGGAAAAAAATTACAAAATTAGAGAGATAAAAATTTGCTTAAATAAAAGATGTAGAAGTCAGATGCATGAAAGGAAGTACTCATCATTATCAATCAATGCAAATGTGGTAAAATTTCTATGTTCATCCACAGTTGATGGAAGGAATGCTTACATAAGGTTCGATATGTATGTGAGGATTTTGAAGAAGGCTCCGGACAAGACGCATCAATGCAAATAAGAGGAGAAAGTTATTTAAATTCCGTGTAACCTGAGATGATAACAGGAAAACATCACAACAAATAACATATAGTAATGAGTTCCAGTTGGAGATATCATCACATAATTACCTCATCCGCAACAAAACATGTAAAGTAGGGGACCAATGGGTGCAGCCCTGAATCTGTTGCCAAGCTCACTAATGCTTCTTTGAAAAGCATGGAGCTAGATCTTTGAGTAAGCCCTGTAATCTTTTCAAAGTAAAGCTGCATAGACAACCACAGAGAAATTATGGCAATATGTATATCATTTCATGTTCAGGGCATAAAGAACATGGAAAAGAGAATACCTGAAGTTCCCTTGACAATACATGCTTTACAGGCAATTTTATGTCTTTGACATCAGAGTATACAGCAAGGGCTGCAAAAAGAGCACAATTGCAGCAAATTACTGTAAAGTTGAAGTATATATAACTCACAACTTCAGCATGCAACGCAAAGATTACTGCTTTCAGTAAATAAATTACTTGAAAGGGATCATATCATCACTGATCACAAAAGTATGTGTTAAGATGGTCTATTATAACTATAGAAATGATATTTCACAGTATGATGCCTGCCTCAGCATGGCTAGACTAGGAAATAGGAACACAGAATACCTTCAGCTGAAGCATTTTCTGGAAATGCAGGTTGAACGCCTTCAATTGCCAGCCAGTGAGAAGTAACTGATACATCAAGTGGTGCTTTTGGAAAAGGTACCTCAATAACCTGTATGTATCATGTAATATGTATAGCATGAGGGCAGTTCAGAATTATATAACAGAAATCATGAAATCTTGTTTATAAAGTTGTCAATGAGCTCTTACATCTTTAAATTCAACATCCTTGTCATCTATGTAGAACAAATCCCTATGTCCGGCAGCTCTCTTGAATCTCAGAGAATCTCCAGAAGCAAAGCCATATATTGGCTAAGGCAGGTAGAAGACAATCAAACTATCACTTTATAATTTTGCGTAAGAAGGTCTTACATTAGCACAAATAGATAAGATCAGAGAACGAAAAAATGAACCTCACCACCCAAGAGCAAAACACTTGTTTTTAATAAAACGGTGCTATGAACGAACAGAATGCATCACGAGCTAGCAATCCAGATGCCCAAAGCACTTTATGAGACGTCAATAAATCCCAAAACGAAAACAGACAACAGCAAAAGTTTGTTGCGCTTTTACAACAACAAAAAAGAAAGAAGCTTTTTCCTTCCAAAGTTAAAGAAAACTGCAGAAGTATAGCGACAGTGCAACGTGAGTCACATCTGAATGATAATATGGCTCACCTCCACATTCCTTAATTTAAGCGCGCTATCCACATCATCTGTTGTCAGCCACATCATCTGTTGTCAGAATAGTCCGCCGCGAATGTCGCATGCATTTAATTGCCTCCTGCAATGAAATCCACAAACCCCTTTTTATTCTCTTTTTACATTCTCTATGCGAATCAACCAGGAATCAATCATAAAACCATAACAGCCTCAGCAACATCAAACCCTCCCTTGGCTAAATACCCTAAATAGATAAGATACTAGTTTAATGTGATTACCTGCATGATCTCTCGGACCCGGTATTCGACATCCGGGGTGAGAGCAAGCGCAACATCAGGGGACAAATTGGTAATGCCAATGCTCTGAGCTACCACCTCAATTGCTTCTTTAGGCACGTTGCTCATTTTTGAATACTTAACAGCATGAACCTACTTAAAGTTACAAAATAGGCACACATAGAGGAAGAACTGATTGCGAAGAAGATTACCTGAGTTAGTCGCTTTCAGAGAACAAGGGACACGGTGGTCGTCTCTCCTGACTTTCTCGGTGAACTCGCTTCTCAATATTTTCAAGATTCCCTGTATTTCAATTTTTCACTGCTCGAATATCATCATCTAATGGTGAAAACAGATTTACTGGCCGTATGTGTGATATCATTTTTTAATTTTTACTTTTACTTTTTGTGAGATTGCACACCTAAAGAGTCTTACCAGCTCAGTTTATAGAAGATTTGAATTTTGAAATGATTGTACCAAGTTTTTTTTTTTTTTTCTGTTATCCGACCTTGTGCAATTTACACAAAATGATATCCTTAATTAAGGCCTCGTTTAAGTAAGGCATCGTTGAGTAGTTGACTTGAGAACCAATGTCCAGTTTGGAGTGGATTAAATTTAGAGGAGTTACTTAACAGGTAAATTACGCAGCAAAGACTTCCATAAACTAAAAACTATAGGCGCGCATATGTTACTTATCTGAGTTGTCTCTATAAATATTTCCAAACTGGACGTTAACCTTGAACTGGTTTCCAGTTTCAGAATTCAACAAAAGGAAATACATGCCAATCTATTCATCAGAGCCATACATAAAACAAATTTAGAGAACCAAAATTTATAATGGGCGGTGCTCAGATAAGGAACAACAATTTACAATTATTTAAACACCTCATAAATTCACAAACAAAACATCTAGACAGCCGAACATAATATCACAACCAGGGCCATATCCACATCAACACACACAAACAAACGGCAACAGGAATTCCTTGTTCACTCTGCACCTACAGTTAGTGTAACTACAAGTAATTTGATCAGCAAAAATATCACAGCAACCAGGGCCACAATGCCAATAACAGCTAAAAGCATACACATGCAGGAGCAACCACCCTTTGTGCGCTTGTTCAAAGCTGCCAAATTCTTCTGCACTCGCTGTTTTGACAACATCCAGACAAACAAAATAGTGAGTGATCATAAATAATTCCACCACACTCAAAGATGTGATCATATTTAGAGACAACAAGGAAATGAAACCAATCTTTATCGAAGTTGGCAACTGATCAATAAAGTTATACGGCAAGCACCAACCGAAGTAATGGCAGCACATAATCAACGAAAGTATATTGAGAAACTAAGGGCACATCACTACATCCAGTACCTTGCTGGCTTGCTCCATATGCATACAAGCAAATAAAAGAAAATCTCCTACTGATTCTAGTAGGCAAAACCTCTATATCCAAGTAAACTGACATAAAGAAAACACTTTCACTGATCATTTTCTATTTCCATGTTCACTTTTTATATTCGACCTATAATATATGCAATTTCTGCCCTAGTTGTATTTGCAAACTTGAAAATTCTGGTAAGTTTGAGTAGAATGATTTCGTTCTAAAAGCACCAGTTTCATTTTTGTTATATGTAAACTTATAAGCTATCCAAACGCTACTCCGCATTAAGGGCTGATGAGAACAATGGAAATCAATCACTCAAACCGAATTGCTTATACTTTCAATTGTTTCCCAAGAAATCACCATATGCATTATAACTCTTTCCTTCATAGCTTGACCATTCTAGATTGTGAAACGAGATACAAATTTTTTGCCCCACAATATCTACTGCTTTCTCTATGTCAATGAACTGTTTATTCCAAGCATTAACTACCTATTATCCACAGTACATTTCGAAACCATAGGTCATCTCTATTTAGTAGTTTTAATAGACAACATGCTGATTTTAAAATACAGAAATGAGAACATTACCCTTAGACGAGAGTCAGTAACATCCACATGTTCATCCAAGTCATCCTGCACAATGGGGAAGAGATAATAAAGTAATTCAGATGAAAAATACACTTGAGAGAATAAGTATTTACATGTTACATGGGCAGAGTCAAAGACAGAATAATTCAAATGCAATGACTTACAATAAGTCTAGTGTGCAGGGGTAAGTTCCTCATTGACAGCCAATGCAATATGTTTTTGTGCTCACTACAGTCTCCTCCAATTTGTCAAGCCCCTCATCTTGCTCTGTAAAGGTACACCTAGAAAGTGAGAAAACAAACTAAGGATCCATATCTTGAACGCCATTCCATGAAAGAAAAAATAAGGAGCAGAAATTTATCTGAATAATTTAAAAAACTTACCTCTCATAACCTGTCGCTGAAGACTAACTAGACCATTGTTGTCTAGGCCCTTCGTTCGGCCCATGGCATCAGCTTTACTTATTTCAGGTCCAAGCAAGCTGTCTCTGTTACCAGAGTTTGATGTCAATGTTGAAGACATCTGGTTGACTTTCGATCTCAAATTTGCAATCATGTCCTTCCGACGATTCATCTCTTTGTCTGTTCTGAGTGCCACAATAAGCAGCATAAAAAAAAATCAGGTGATGATAACGAGAATTGATGCTATACATTGTCTTAGAAAAAGCATGCTCAATACATAAGGATTGGTTCCTCCCATGTAACATAAAGTAAGTAACACTAAACAAAATCTCAACCATGATTACTTACATGGGCTGCTTTCCCGGAAGTTTTGACAAAAGAGACTGTAAGCTATCAAGTCTAGTCCCCAATATTGTAATTTCCTCCGAATAGCAGAGGCATGACGTTGACTTTCTGGACCTGATGTAGGCAACGAAATCCTTTCAGATATCATACCACTGATGTCATCCGGCAAGTTTTACTGCTTCATTATATTCCTTCATCCATGAGTCCGAAGAAAAAGCCATCGACCTGAAGTAAACAGTGCAGACTGAATCAGCAATAGCATAATCAGAGATTACTTTCATGTAAATGAAACATTACATGAATCTAACAAGATTTTGATGCCATCTAAATCTTATCAAATATTTAAAACCACAACACGCAAGTAAATACGCTTCAAATCAACAACAATTCCCTTCAATCGGAAAGCTTGAAGCTGTTAATTATATTGCATTAGCTGATAATAAGAAGCCCGCTAGTCTGATTCATTCGAATTCAGCCACAACACCCAAAACTAAGCTCCCAATTTCCCTAATTCTAAGTTAAGCTACGAAAATCACTGTACCAGTTTATCGAAGCCAAAAGCCATTGATACTCAATCTTACCAGTTTAGCAAAGCAATTGCAACCAGTTTAAATGAATGTTAAAAACTCAACAACAACAAAAAAAAATCTCTACCTAACTATATACAAACAATTACAAAACCGATGAATTAAGAAACCTAAACAGAACATTATCAGCTAGGGAAACCCCAATGGATTCAACACAACGAAATTGCATCAGTAACTAATCCGAAATTTTTGCAGAGAAACTGAAGCGAAATCGCAAAATCGAAAACATGGACGATCGCGATGTAGAGAATACGAGATCAGTTACCTGAATTAGGGATTGCGATTGTTGTACAACGGAGTATTGGAAGGAAGGGTCGAACAGAGAGGAAGCTGGGGTTTTAGAAGGTTTTTAAAATCGGAGGAGGAGGAGGAGAAGACGCCGTACGACGCCGGCAATGGTGGGGCAGAGTTAGTCCTTTTCCGACCACGACGTGGTTTGTCTATAAATAAATGAATATGAATATGAATGAAGAAGGATCTGATTGCTTCTCCAGCGGTGCCTCTTTCTATTATTTCTCATTTTCTCTATTGTGAAATTATTGTACCACAGAGTCCAACTGTATAAAAGGCTTCCACATCGGTCTACCGTCTACACGCGTAATTTTGGTTTTATTTTTTAGAATTATTTTTTAATAAATTATTCGTACCTTATTTTTCATTTTAGGTCATCAATTTTTTTTATCCCAAATAAGGTTAGTTTGACTTTTTTTCTTCCCTAACTTTTCCTTTCTACCCCTGCATACATTTGATATCTTCTAATTTCAAAATAGCCCATCGAGCTTTTGTTTTCAATGGAGTTCGAAGAGAGAGAAAGTTGAGGGAGAGAGAGGGAGAGAGAAAACGATGTCAACGGCTTGTGACGTCGGCAAGAACCGCAATGCCGATGAGGATCGCGTCGTCGCCGCTTTCGCATGATGGAGCAAACTAAACCATCACAACTCCGACGAGACTTTGGGAGAGATACGACATTTGTGAACCTTCGAATTACTAGTTCTTTATATGTTTATTGCTATGTTGTTCATTTTTGTGTTGCTGCAATTTTGAATTCAGTTTCAAATTTCCATTTGGATTTTGTGATTTTTTTTCACTTTTGTTGATTTCCTAAATAGGTAAAAAAAAAATCCTCATGGATCCATTTATCCTAGTGATACTATTGTATGTTTGTTTTGTTGATGATGTGTTGTTATGTTCTTGAATATTGTTGATTTATATTTCATGACAAAGAATTTGAAGTATCAAGTAATAGAACTACCAGTGTTGACTGAACATATAACTACAAGCCTCTGAACATACTAGTTTGTTTGTTTTGTGAGATTCCTCTACGTTTTGTCACTGTTGCACATAAGCATACTATATGCGCTCATTATAAATACTAGTGATGGCTATCAAATATACTAGTTCTGATATGTATACTAATTCTGATATGTGAGCAGTTTCTCTTTGTTTTGTTGTATTGAACATACCCCAGAGTCTCACAAACTTGCAGTCTAAATTATCATGTCCACCAAGTGTTCGATGAAATGCCTAATTAAGAGATACCACGTTTGAAGTTGCTTGTTGAGTTTTCATTTGTCAGCGTGCTTAATTATTCGTGTGGGAACAATAGATGTGGTCACATGACCAGCATGTACATGCACTTTGATTTCAAATTTCAGTTTTTCAATTTAGTTGATTTCATATTCTGGTACTGTTTATTATGGATCAATGCATCATAGTGATACTATTATACGGTTGTTGTTGTGATTTATGTGTTTGTGTGTGCTTGATGTTATTGATTTGTGTTTTTTTACCATTAGTATAAAATATGAGATATAACAGTACTACTTGTGTAGAGTGAACACACTACTGCAGGCCTCTGAGAATACTAGTTTGTTGTTATGTTTGTTTTCTCTGTGTTGTACTTAACAGTACTATCAGTATGGATTGAACATACTATTGATGGCTGTTAAACATACTACTTTTATTTTGTGAGCAGTTTCTCTTTGATTTACAGATAAGTAGTTATGGAATCAAAGTTGTATGCGAAGTGCACCTACAATAATCAGACAATCATGTTCTTCCTTATGCCTGCTCTAGCTTTAATGATGTGGTAATGACTGTGTTATTGAGTTTTCCTGGTTTGAGACCGAATTTATTCACTCTTGGTTTATCATTACCTTATTCAAATTGTACGTTATCAAGTGATAGAGACTTGAAGTTGATGATGAAGATGAGAAGACGAGACTCATTAGATGTGGTCAGTGTGCCAAAATTGGAAGACGCAAGTATAAACTGGGTAGCGGGAGAAGGTCTCGGGAAGTAGTTCCAACTATTGTTAATAATGTCAACACAGTCAGACTTAGTAATCCACATTTGTTCAAATTTAAACATGCGAGGCAGATGAATTTCCGCAAGAATTGTATCAATCATGATTGGACAGTGATCAGATCCCACTCGGTCCAAATAAAACACCTAAGAGTAAGGGAAGGAATTTATCCAACTAGGATTACCGTGAACTCTATCAAGTCTTTCTTTTTTCGACAAAATACCATGTTGGTAACAAAACCAAGAGAAGGCAGGGCCATTAAAGCTGAGGTCCTGGATTAGAAAGATTAAGAAAATCTCTAAAGAGTTTAAACCTCCAACTTTGGTGGGGAATACCTCCCCATTTCTCGGAAGACCACAAAATCTCATTAAAATCGCCTAAACAAAGCCAAGCATCATTAGACGGTGTAAACCGAGAATAAGCAGAACGCCAAAAGGCTGTTTTTTTATTAGAATGAGGGGTACCATACATCCAAGTGATATTACAAGAGACAATTTCAGGAAGGAAACTAACGTTCGTGTGAATGAAATTAACAGAACTAGAAATAAAGGAAATCTGAATAGGAGAGTTCCATAAAATTGCAAGACCACTGCCGATGTGGACAGGTTCCACAGTGAAAACGTGATCAAAATGAAGTGTCCTCTTCTAAGATAACAACACAGTATTTGATTGCTTAGTTTCCATCAAAAACAGGATACTAGGCCTATTGATTTTGCACAGCTGCTTAATGAAACTAACTGTCAGGGGAAGGCCCTAAATCCTAACTATTCCAGGAAATGGCTCTCATTCTGGCTCGGTGACTGTTTCCAGCCAGTCACGGTTCACCGATTACAGTAGTGAGAGGTACCTCTAAGAGCTCAAATTCAGAAGGCACTGCTGAAGGGAACTGGTTAGATGATGGTGCCTCTCTCAGGGGAAACAGATGCGCCCCAGTAACATCAGAAGCTACCACAGTGGTAGAAGGGATCATCAACTGATCAGAAGGATATACTAACACGGGGTTGAATTCCATTATATGAGTGATTTGAGCCCACATAGCCAGATTTTCCTCCAGAGTAAGAGTGACCGATTGAGTTACCGGAATATCAGGAACTGACCGAAGAAGTGATAGGATCCGGGACATACTCACCAGTAGATTCAAGGATAATTGGATCCGGACCTGGGATATTAGTTTGTGGCTTAGGCCCAATCACGGCCAAATCTCCCGCTACCTCGCCTACTTAGGGTTCGACGGGACTTGGTAGGTCGGCTTTTAGTTGGGATAGTGATCTGAGGTACTTCATGGGAGGTAAGATGATCTTCAAGGGAAGTTGGATGGTTTGAACTTGGTTCTGCCTCAACTTTGCAAGTCGCAGCGAGGCGTTGACGCTTTGGGGGCAAAATCAGATCTGGATTTGAAGCCATAACATTCTCAACCAAAGCTCTTTTAAGTCTGAGACGTTCGAGGTAGGCAGAGATTCCAACCTCCTCCGTCTGGGGTAGAGAGATTGGCACATATGTCGTCATCGCATGCTCTAAGTGAGCTTCTTCAATGATAAAGTAGGTGGGAGTCTCGGTATTGCTCGAACAAGGCATGTCCTTGGAAGAAGAGGCAGAGATAGGTAGAGTAGTAGGTCTTTCATGGGCTAAGCCTTTTCCTTTGAAGTTGCTAGACTTAAGGAGATTGTTGGGCTTGATAAGCTCAGTTTGGGCTTCAGTGGAATAATTTTCATGGGCTTTTGAGAGAGGGGGACTCATTAGCCTGGGTGATGTGACACAAGCAGAGGGAGACAAACTAGAGAAGTTTGAACCTTCTAGACCTGAAGAGGGAACCTCCGGCACTACACCGTCACCAAAGTTCATGTCAAAGGGATAAGCATGTTGAATGACATAGTAGAGAGTGTCGTCCATGGCATTGGAAGCAGAATAGAGGTTTAAGTCGGCTTGAAGTTGTAGAGGGTGCACCGAGGAGTTTGGCAACGTCGGGTTATTGACATCTGGGACCATCTGTGCTTCCATGTAGTTGATCACAACATCCTCAAGTATAGGAGGATCTATAATGGCAAGAGGGGAGAAGGTCATTCCATGCAAACTCTTCATCGATGATTTGAGATGGTTCAAAAACCCTAGCGGTGCGAAGTCAACAAGCCAGGGGCCTAGTTGATGACGACTAGGAAAGGCTGGAAGGCTACGGGATCTTTCAAGGTGGTCGATATGCCCACAATGGTGGCAAAGAGAAGACACTCTTTCGTATCTAAATTCAGCCCAGGCCGCCGGTCTTTAGAACCAAAAACCCGGTATGAGTGGGTTGCGAGTATCAAAGTACACACGAACACGGAGAAAAGATCGCCATTGGACAGGATGAGAGGTCCTCGATAACTAGAAGGTGACCAGCCTGAACTCCAATCCGGCGAGCATTTTCCGATCGTCATTTGACCACGTGGGAATACCGTGAACCTGGACCTAAACTGCCATCAAATGAAGCGGGGAGGTCAAGGAGACGTTCAGCTATCGGCCAATGATGGGTAGTGACAGAGAATCCCATGACAGACCAAGGGCTGCGGCTATGGATAGCTTCCTCCATGGCTGAGTCTACAGTGATACAATAGGTAGAGCTATTGTGACTCTCAATGATGACAATTCCAAGTATTTCCCAGGCCCTAATGAGTATGTGAATGACAACATTCACATTTGGAGGACGAATGACGGTCACATGAGCAGCGAACTGGTTAGGGAGGGCAAGTGGGGGATCAGCTCCAACCAAGTCGATAAAGAGGTCGTTTGGGTTTTGTTCTTATGGTGGATCCATTGTGTCGAGCAATGGGGGATGAAAACAAACTAAGATGATTTTTTTGTGGTAACAGATAGTTATAAGCCAACAGGAATAAAGAATGATTCAGTAAGAAATAATATTCTTTGTATCCTGGTTTGAGTGATTAGAAGGAGTGAAGATAGTTGGTGTTAAATGGTGGTCGTGAACTCTTCATAGGGTTTCTACTAATGAGAGTGTTCATTGAAAGCAAAACAAAAGTGGGTGAGCTCTTAAGGTGGGAGAAGAAGTAGTGGTAGGGAATGAACCAGAACGGAGGAAGGAAGGAGAAGTTAATGTAGGAACAGGGAATTGAAAAGACTCAAGGACACAGATAAAGAAAAACATAATAATCACAGTAAGGTGAGATCTAGAGAGGGAGATTCTGGCACTATGAAGAAGTAAAGAAAAGTGACACTTCTTGACTATAGCTAGGTACTTCGACAAGGTGGAATTAACGGAGAGTATGGTGATGTAGTAGGGGATAGGTAGACTTACCAGATTGTGGAAGTGACATACCAGAGAGACCAACTAAGAAAGTATCGAAGGAAAAGCCAAGGGCCTTAAGTGGATAGTGAACATTCCCAGCAAAAGTAGCTGAAATCAGTAAATGTAAGCTGAAGGAAAAAGATTGTAGAAGGAAATGCTATAAATCCCACAATGTAGAATAAGGGAGCTGTGATAGGGTGGAAGAGTGTTCTGGGCTGATAAGAAAGAAGGAAGTGGGCTAAGAATAACTTAGGAAGAGTATGGGAAATTCACTAGATGGGCTAGAGGGAAAAGCTCGAGAGAGAGAACTGAAGTTAGTGACCCTTGAATCTTGATCATCTCTTTCGGAGTAGTAATGTCATGTTAGTTCAGCGAGGGATAGTCATGTAACTTATGTAGTAGGGGGATAGTTATTTTTCTTTGTTTCGCTTGTTTTATTGGATTTTCTGTTCGAGCAAAAAATAAATAAAAAATTCATTCATTCCTGGCATTATCATTTAAGAGAAAAATCTCAAGAACATGAAACAAAAAGGATCACTATACTAATCAGATGAGGTACTTGGGATGCCATGCCAAGTAAGAATATAGCAATAACAACTTCATTCTCTTGTTTCTGGTATTTAACTCTGGCTCACAATCAGCTCGGATAGATTCCTCTCAGCTCCTAAAATAATCCAGTAGCTGCGCTCCATACTTGAGGAAATGCACCAGCTTGGTTTTCGAAAGCCAAAGGACCACCATTCAAGAACATTCCTCAGATTTTGATGTCATACAAACTTGTGAATGAATGGATGGA
This sequence comes from Geum urbanum, assembly GCA_946800695.1. Taxonomy (NCBI): domain Eukaryota; kingdom Viridiplantae; phylum Streptophyta; class Magnoliopsida; order Rosales; family Rosaceae; genus Geum; species Geum urbanum. Next base: position 32,042,918 of record OX327006.1, read on the forward strand.
CTAGGAAATCTCAGTAAAACAGGCCTGAGACAATGAACTCTTGTTAAGCACAATGTACATGAGCCTGAGGGCTGAGACATGATAGCTTAGTTTGCATATTGACAATTGGGCCAACATACTGATCACAAATAACAAAAAAAAATCCTCTTTGGGCAATAAAAATAAGGAGAATGACAGTTAAGGACAAAATAAGTACTAATATTACAGGTAACTCAATCACAAACTGATTTAGATAACCAAGGACAGGGTCTTAAGCCCAAACATAGTAACAGCTAAACCTAGCCTATTAAATACACGAAAAAGACAATTCTACCATTTGTATAAGAAAAAACCCTACAAAAAACATAGTAGCAGACCTATTTTTTCCATTCATTCATTTTCTCTCTCTCTCTCTCTCTCTCTCTCTCTCTCTCTCTCTCTCTCTCTCTCTCTCTCTCTCTCTCTCTCTCTCCTCTCTCTCTCTCTCTCTCTCTCTCTCTCTCTCTCTCTCTCTCTCTCTCTCTCTCTCTCTCTCTCTCTCTCTCTCTCTCTATCTAACACAGTAACAGCACAATCACAGCCGCCACCGATTTCCGCTCACGCCACCTCCAAGCCTAGCGCCTCGCGCCGTCGCGCCGACGATCTTGCTCACAAGACCACTCTCGGCCTCCACCCTCCTGGGCGGTGCCGCCACGTCTACTGCTCCCTCAATCACGATATCCTCGAGTTTGACACGTTGTAGGCACTGCCGCTGATTTCCTCCGGGCGGTTCCATAGTGCGTCCTCGTTGTGGCACCACCGCAAGAACTTGTTGCGCGACCTGCACCTTATGTCTCGAATCTCCTCCAATCCTTCACCACCACAATGCGGCTGAGCCCGACGCAAAGTGAACCCCTCTCCGACTCCATATCCAAGTCGCGCCGCAAGCAGCCACACGCCTCCGTCCAAGTCACGTTGCACAACCTCCATTGAATCCCCGCACTAGCCGCTGCCTCAGACCTTGCCTCTGTCACACTCGTTGCACCACCATCTTGCCTCAATCAGTCGATCTCCGCACTACAGGCTTCCTCTAGAGCTCAGTCTCGACTAGCCACGAGCTTTAATCATGTTGCTACTGTTTTCTTTTGTTTCATATGACCTTTATGAATGTCTGAAAATTTGTGGTTTTTTCAAGTTGTATGGCTTTGTATGGGTTGGTTGTCATAGATCTGATTTGGTTGATTAGCTTTGTTTGGGTTGGTTGTCGTTCTTTCTATGTTGAGTTGATTTTAGAAGATTAATAACACCTTTAAATATTTTAGTAGCAACATTTTTCGAAAAGTTTGGAAGTAATTCTCGATTTTGGATTTTAGTAGCAGTGTTTTATTTTTCAATTGTAGTGTTTGGTATTTTTTAGTAGTAGCAGTGTTTCAAATTGTTCAGTAGCAATGTTTCAAATTTTTCAGTAGCAATGTTGTATTTCTCAGGAGTAGTGTTTCGAATTGATCAGTAGCAATGTTGTATTTCTGTCTCGAATTTCCATGTCAAAATATCAACTCCTATTTGTTTTTTGGTTTGTTATTGAAATTTGTTAGACTTGAATTTATTTGTGCCATTGTCATTTTGATTGTATAGCTGAGAATATTTGCATTTTAGTTCGATTTTACTACATTTTTAATGATTATTTTTGCATTTTTGGTGTAAATGTGTTTTTAGAAGTTGTGATAGTTGTTGCTACTATTATTGTATTTTTCTTTTCAAATTGCTACTATATTTTACTGCTACTACTGTTACTATATTTTTTGGTTGTGGATTTTTCAGTAGCAGTGTCCTATTTTTCAATAACAGTGTTCTATTTTTCAGTAGTAATGTTATTTGATTCTTCAATAGCATTGTTATTTTATTTTTCAGTAGCAGTGTTTTTGATATTTTTGTAGCAGTGTCGTATTTTTTTAATTTTCAGTAGCAGTGTGTTTTTTTTTAATTTTCAGTAACAATTTTTTTGAGTCATCGAGCTGCTACTGAATCCTTCGTCAAGCTGCTACTGAAAGCTACTACGGAATCGTTCTTCAAGCTGATACTGAATCATTCGTCGAATTGCTACTAAATTTTTCATCGAGCTGCTACTGAATTTTTCATCGAGCTGCTACTGAATCATTTATAGAACTGCTATAGGAATGCTATTGATATTTCAATAATTTGATACTAATATTCACATTTGTGGCTTAGAAAAAAAAGTTTGAATGGATAATAATCACTGTTATTAAATTAAAAAAATAAAATTCAACACTAAAAGCTAGTACAAATTTTTTGACGAATCTATTATAACTATCACTTTAGAAAAAAAATGATAGAAAAAAAAATTGAGATAGAAAAAAATTGAACGAAAAAAAAATTTGAACAGAAACAAAAAAATGTGAAAGGAAAAAAAATTGAAAAAGGGAGAAATATTATTATTTTTACATAAAAAATAAACAAGGAGGGCAAAAAAATAAAATTGTATCTGTCACATGGCAGCATATAAATCACTTGTCCTTCGGTATAAGATTTTGTTATTTATTGTCTGAAATAAGAGACATTGTCCTTAAGTGTATCTGGCACTTCCATATTGTCCTTTAGTGTAGTTTGCCCATAAAAATACTGTCTTATTCAAACTACAGAAGCAGCGCTCAGTACCCAAACAATCATCTTACAGATACACAACTAATATGAAGAAATGGCAAGCAGTCATAGGAAAAAATTTCCCATGAATATAAGTCTCTTATTTTCTTTTAAGTCAATGTTCCATCAGACTTTGAGAGACTCACCCACTTTGGCAAGGTCCTCTAGTGCTTTTGAGATCTGTTGCTCGGACAAACCTTCCAGGCAGACACCTCTTTCGACACCTAAGTCTGTTGCATAATCGAAGGGGGAAGGTCAGGAAACAACCAAAGAATCGAATAGCGTGAATATGTTCACTAGTTTAGCATATTAGAGTATCAGGTCGTCCTATGTGCATAAAATTGAAGTTGACACTTTCTGTTTCTGAAGAGGTAAAACGTGTTAGCCACTAGGGTGAACGCTGGCAGACAAAGACCCTTCATGATGCAGGTTAAATGCATATCATACATCAAAACTCATAGCATGCAGGGTACTTTAAAACAGAAAGCAAGGTTCAAGTTCAGGATCCCTAAGGATTTTCTTGTCCTGTAGAAAAGAAGCAACAGAAAAAGACTTGTTCCTAAAATGATCCTAAAACCACTTTATATCAAAGTTTGGCCTTGCAAGTTCCAACAATGACATCTTCCTGTGTAAGCAATTAGCCAAACATGCTCCTCTAATCTGGTGTATGTTTGGCCTTGAGAACTATGAGCAACTCAAGGGCTGCAATGAACTTTCTAAAGTTTTGTCTTGGCCTTTTGCTCTTGATATAAAATTATTTGGATGTTACAGCATTTAGTAGTCATTGCAGTTTGCCTTTGGTTGAATATCTCATAATCATTATCCAGGTTGTAACCACACTCTTCAAGATTCCCCCTGGTAATAACTATAAGATACATATCCAAGTAGCTATTTTCTGTATTTGTTAATGGGAATAGTAGGGACCTATTTCTTTCCTAGTCCAATATTTTTCTAAATGCCGCCACCGTGTTTCCTCGATCATAAGCTCACTTCTCCCTTCAAACTTATATGTGGGATTCCGGAGGTTTCTCTTAACATAGAGTTATGTGCCGAGTGAAATAGTAAATTTCCCTACTTTTCAGGTTATGCAAGTTTTGCTGGTTTTGTTTTTACCTGCTCATTTATAAGCTCCAAGGAGAAACTACTGTAAGCTATAAGAAAAATTGAGCAAATGTTCGAATAAATTAGCTGCAACTGAATAGTGAATACCAACTACATCTTAACATACAATAATGTGAAGAAACAACTCATGCGGAGAGAATGGAGCATGTTGATATACCAAATGTTGATAGTTCCTCAACCATTTTCAAGTAAAGCTCATGTTCCCACTGAACTCAAGAAAAATGGCAAAAGCTTTACACTAATTAATGACGCACTTGGTTAGAGCAACTCAAAAACACTACATTACATAAACGTAAGTCTTTCATACCCTCAAATTCCTTGTTTTGGGCAGCTCCTAGAATACTAAAACTCCCAGATTCTAATATTAATGTGACTTCGTCATGAAAGAGCGAGCATCATGTAACTTACTTTTTCGATTCATTTTTCAAGCATTCCGAAATTCAAAAGCAATGGGCCATGTAAACAACGAAAATTTGAAGACCCAAATGAAAAAAAAATAAAAAATTAAGGAAGAACTACCATATCTTGCCCACAACTGAGGCTCAATCCCAGAGGCTTCACGGATCAAGATGGGCAATTTGGGATTCAAACTCTTGAGATCCTTGTAATTATTCTCCACAAACGTTCTGCAAATGCGAAAACGATGATTTCATTGATATTGGAATTTGAGGAAAAAATAATAAAGGAGGAAAAGAGAATACGAAAGGAGGGACCTGGTGGTTGCGCTTGAAGGAGAAGACTGACAGAGTAGGATCCTTAGCTCCTTTAAGTTCCGAGACAGATTTCCTCTCCATGCCATTTTTCTTCTTCTTTCTTCTTCTTCTGTCTCGGACTCGGACTCGGACTCGGACTCGCTCTCTTTTGGTCTCTCTGCTCAACATGAATCGGGCTGTGCCCAGGTTTTTAAGCGTTTGGTGACATTTTGGGTTAGACGACAAGTCGTGTCTATAAACGACGTGAGTTTTTTTTTTAACACCTTTTTAGTTTTCTTTCGAGATAAATTGCTAAAGAGGTCACTCATAAGACAACAAAGACAATTTGTCACTCATATTTGACAAACATCAATTTAATCATTCATGTTTAACCCAAACATTCAGATTATCACTTATATTTGACAAAGTGATAAATTTGAATGACAAGATAAAACATGGATGACTAAATCAATATTTGTTAAACATTAGTGACCAAAACGTCTTAACTGTCAAACATGAATGACATCTCCAACATATTTCATTCTTTATGATAAAAGCACTTGAGAGCTTATGTTGAGATTACTCAAGAAAGAAATAATAACTTTCTTTTCCAGGCATGTTATAGTGTTTAAGAGAGACCCATTATCTCTTAACTTTGCCTTTGATTTTTTTTTTGAATTGTTTCTGAAGGATTTTTATCTGCTTTGATGCAAAAAACTTATTCTCTTTAAACCCTTGAGAAGAAAAGCCTATAAATCTAGTCGAACGAAATAGTCGTCTAAACAATTGATTAGTTCTTGGTTTTGTGTGTGGACAAAGAGAATGATTCCACAGATGTTATTGTTGTGAAGTTTGCTACTACTCTTGCTTGCCCTTGAGAGAGGCCGGCAACACACCAATAGGCAAAGAGCTTCCTCATCCATTGGTTGTTGACGTTCAAAGCCTATGATTGTGATGCTCTAATTTGAAAGTTCCATCGGCTTTGGCGTGTTTCAAGCTATGTTGGAGTGTTGAAAATGGAAGAAAGGTATTTGTTTTCCTTTCACAAATAAAAGGACCACAATTGAGTATACAAAGGTAGCCCTTGTTATTTTGACAAAGACCTTAATTCAAACGATGAGGTACGATGGGATATTCGCCGATTTTAGAAATTTAGATGCAGTTGATTGGCTTTTGGGTGAAGGTGACAGATGTTCCACCAAGGTATCACACAGAGGAGAATGTGTTGAACATTAGTTTGATGTTAGAAGAGTTCCTAGAGATGGACAAGGATGAGTTTGTTCAGGAAATCATTAGGGTCAGGGTTCTTCGTGCCTTAAGTGCGTTGATCCGCAAAGCCCTAAAGTTCTAATTGGATGTGAGTATTAAACTTGAGTTAAGATTTCACTATGATTACAGGTGTACATGATTTTGGAGAATCGACAACTAGAAAGTCATATTTTCAAATGCCAAAAGCAACATCGATTTTAGCAGTGGGAAGTTCTAGTGGTGGTTGTTAGGTCCATAATTATGTGCTAATTACGTCCCTAACTTCGTGTTTATTGCTTGTCTTTTGTGAATAAAGCATCACTCTTATAACGTTTCCCTTTTATGCTAGAAAATTAGGAGTTTGCACAAAAATGCTCTTAAAGATGGTAATTGATCACTTTTTGGAGAAGTCGAGTACATATCCGGAGTCCTTGGAGAGAATGGAGCGGAATCGGGAAAAAGATAAAAAGTCAACACAATCAATGATCAACGCCAGTCAACGACGTGGTCAATGCAGTCAAGGTCGGAAGTCAAGTCATGGAAGATGTTCGAACCAAATGCTAGAAGAAATCAAAGAGAGGTGATGACACATGACATGCATATGACCAATGCGAGTCACACAATTAAGACCACATTAAAATCTAAACTTTAGGATCATGTCTTTTACCTTTCCTTTGAATTTCAAATCTAAAAATATCTTCATTGGATTGGTTTTTTCGAGCTCCCTCACACACCCATACATAACTCTTGTCATTTTACATTTTTTTCATAGTTTTTGTATTTAGAGATAGCCTTTACTCTCTCCCTAACCCTTTAGCACATTCCTCCACCTCAAAAACTTTCTACCTTCTCTTTAACCCATCTTTCTCTCTCTCTAGTTCATCCTTTCCAACCCTCTAAAATCTCCTCTCCCTTACTCATCCAAGCCTAGCCAAACACCATTTTCACCACTACAAATTCAACCTCACCTCCATCATAACCATTAGACTTTGCTTGGGTGTTCCTCCTCTCACCTCTACCTCAAGTTGGATGCATTTGGAAGCCTAAAAGATGGAGTTTGAAGGCCAAAGATGAGTTAGCTTGCTTGAGAATTCTTGAATTATCTCTACATCTCTCAATCTCTTCAATTATGTATCTAAATTTATTTTACATTATGCTTGGTGATTTTGGAAGTCTAGGGTTTAGCCATAGCTAATTTAATGTATATATAACTATGTTTTGAGTTATGTAATTGAATTTGGTTTAGTGTACTACATGTTGTGAATGGGTTTGGTAGCTTGTGATGTGATTGTGGTATGTTTGCATATTTGAGTTTGATTCAATGTTTTCATATTCAAGTCTTAGCTATGACTGAATTGAGATATATTTAGAGAAACTAAAAGTAAACCTAAGTGAACTAGTCACTCACATAAGGAAGATTGTAAACATGACTTAGATCTAAACTTAAAAGGTTTGGTTTTCATTGAGTTTGAGCATGGACCGAAACTTTCTTAAAGTCCAAATGACTCAAAGAGGTTTGGTCAAGCTTACATTGACTCGAAGGGGCTTTGTAGCTAATCGTTACTTCTTCTAATTCATGTTATAAAATGCGTGGAATAAGAAAGTTCATTAGAACTTACTTCCATGTCCTCTAATACGGACTTAGGAAGGAAAACCATTCGCATTCATCATAAGTGAACACATATTTAACTCATTAGGCATGTGGTATAATTAGGATACGATTCATAATTGAGTTGCATTCTAGTTTCAGTTTGCTTTATATTTGAATGTTGGACCGAAACACTTCTAGTGTCCTAATGGCCTAGGAGATTCGGTTCACAACCAATGATGACTCGAAAGGATCATGAATTGGACAAGCACATATGAATCAAACTAAACAACTTATAACTTAGACATTATTGGTACATTGAGTTAGCTAGTGGCGATATCTCTAGCCGACCAAACAGTCGTAGACGTGAAGTGGTTACGCATTGCCGATATGGGACATGAGATACACATTCTCTTGGATCACTTTATTGAGTTATTGAATATTTATTGATATCTTGATTTCTACAATATTGGTTATTATCGTACGTGGGGTAGATTGTTTAGATTTCTTGATTTCTGCATTTCACGAAAATGTTTCTTGATTCTGTATTGCACGAAAATATCATAGGTTTTCGCATTGTGCAAAAATGTAGGTTCTTTATTTCCGCAATACGTGGAAGTCAGTTTTAGTTCTACATCACGCAAAATTGATCTTGATTACTGCTTTTATGCATAATCGATTCTGATTCGCTTATTTCTGCATTGTGCAGAAATGATTACTCGATTTTTTCTTTTCGCGAAAATGTTTCTCTATTTTATGCATTCCGCATAAATGATGTCTTGATTTCCACATTGTGTGGAAGTGTCTTGAATTCTGCATCATGCGGAAGTACTTTGATTTCCACACCGCGTAGAGATGTTTTGATTTTCGCATTGCACGAACGTATGATTTCTTGATTTCCGCATCGTGCGGAAGAATGATTATTCGATTTCCATATTATGTGGAAATGTTCTCAATTACTGCTTTGAGTAGAGTAGAGTAGAGTCGATTCTATTATCTTTATTTTCGCATTACTCAGAAATTTTCTTGATATTCTCTTTGTGCATATCTATTTCTATTCTCACTTCACGCGGGAATGATTCCTGATTTCAGCTTTTCGTGGAAATGGTTTTTTGATCTCCGCACCGTTTAGAGAAATGTCCTAAGCTATTTGCCGTGAAGAATTGTTTCAGTTTTTTGTTTCGCACAGAATTGTTCTCGATCACCGCTTTGTGCGGAGTCGGTTCAAATTTCTGCTTCACACATACATGATTTCTTGACACTACCAGAAAACGCACTATAGCCGACGAAATCAAGAAAAACAGGCCGACTACTTTTTTTGTTGTACCTACAAATGTAGCCCTTTTATGTATATTATATAAATAGAAAACTGGAATTCTATATTCTTGAAGGTAGTAGATCCATAAGAGGTATTCTATATTCATGGTCTGTCCAATTACATATGCCAATACAGTTTTTATTTATGATTCTTAATGTGAAAGGTGGAAATTTATTTTTAGATCCAATTTGATTAGGTTTGATACTGTATTGTGCTCAAGCTCATTCTTCATCCACCTAATGAAGCTTCTATCAAATAGTTCATTTGTGTTTCTTTCTTTCTATATATTGTGTTTAACTGAGTTTGGTGATGGTTTTTTTCTTATAGGACTTAGAGTGATACATTTATGGATAGGGATCTATGGTTAATAGGGAAGAGGTTAAAATAATCTCTAATATAGAAGTTGAAATGGTAAGATTCTCTAAACTCAAACCTTTTACTTCTTTCCAGTAATCGCATTCCAGTGTTGTTTCATATTTGGTTGTTAAAATTGAATTGGTTGAGTACTGGGATAGTGGGTGTCCACTTGCAGAATGGTACCCATTTGTCCTCACTTAGTGTATATCATTTTAGAAATTCCTTCTCTTTTAATTGAAGCTCACTCCTTTTTCTATTGTTCTATAAAATGTATCCATCTTCTAATATTTCATCATGCAGAGAGCTGTAGCCAAAAGCAGTGTGAGACATCTACAACAAGGTAATAAATTGTGGACTGTCTGCTTCCTCAGTGTATCCATTTCAAAGAATTCATAGTTTTATAGTTCCATTTCATGCATAGTTGAAAAAAGATAAAGTTTTTGCATAGGGCAGCTCTTTAGTATTGTTTCCTTATGTCTTCATTTTCTTCTTTCGGATCCAAGGGTGAAACCAATGATGATGACCAACTAAGGGGTTAGAAAAGCTATCACTAAAGAATAAATTAGTAGTGTTAAAGGCCAAAGCTGAGCGTTGTGCCTATGCTGATGCAAAATCACGGTTGTTGAATGAAGATGACAGAGGAAAACATTTGCAGAAACAGTAGTGTAGAAATCAAGGATGAGAAGAAGAAGCGTGTTATTTCTATACGTTCTTACAGTATATGTATGTATTTGCATTTTCATATATATTGTTACATTCTATTTGCTTTGTGGCCTCCCTCGGAATCCATCTCTTCAATATAGTTATTTGTTGGTAATGGATGTCTTGGGGCTAGATGGCACTAAAGCCAGATATGTAACACTAATAGTGTCAGTGTGTCACTGATAGTGTCTTTACATGATCTACACTCTTCTATTGGGTAGTTGCGTGAATCACAGTAGATACTGATTGTGCCAATGAGTGAAATTGAAAATGGATTCATGTTGTGTCACCTTGAAGCCAAACTCCCTTTTGAGAAAATCAACTCAGATGTGGAATTTGTAATGGGGCTAATGGGTTTTTGGGGGAGAGGATCAGAGATAGTTTTGGTAACAAAATTTGGGTAAATCAGCGTCTGATGCTTTGAGTGTAGTTTGTGCTCTTCTTACCATGAACGACATCCAGGAAGCTGTGGTGAGTTACATTTTACAATTAAATGATCTGTTTGATGTCAATTGAGTTGTGAATTTGTCTTGATCGTTTTCTTTTTTCATATGATTCTTATAAATTTTGTTTCGGATGCTTTTAGATATCTGCTTTGCTTTATTTGTTAGAATTATGTTGTCTTTGTTGATCTTTGGTTGGATATCAGACTCTTCAAGTGCGGACTTTCCATAGACGAAGAGTAGACCCGAAGAATGTTGCTTCAATCATATTAGAAGGAGGCACATGGACTCAATTGTTTCCTCTTACCAGCAGAGCTGCAACACCCGTACTAAGAATAATTTAGATAATTTAATCAGACAAGATTTTTGTTCATACTGCTATGCAATTTATTAGCATACATCTACGAGGTGTACAAATTTGTTAAATATGAAGGCTTATTTTGTATTGATTGGTACTATTGCAAGTTCCAGTTGGTGGATGCTACTGGCCCATAGACATTCCAATGAGTAATTGTATGTTCAAAATACTAATCGATGACACAGCATATCTTCGACAACATATTTTATTTTAATCGCGGACCCTTTTGTCAAACCGCACTTCTGCGCGGGTATCCTACCTAGTCCACAACAACTTTGAAACATTACCGACAAATATAAATCGATGTATAATGACAAAAAAAAAAGGCTAATCAAATAGCCAAATAATTTTTGATTGGATTCAAGTTTTGCAAGTATTATCACAGTTGAAGTGGTATTATAATGAGTGGCTTGATGCTCATGATTAATTGAGTAATGTTCTATTAAAAAAATGTGCACCATTTTTTTGGTAAGGACCTGTTAGTAAATAGAATGTTTGTCTCCAAGATATATCAAAATTGTTACCAATAAAATTGATAGTTTGTTTTTGAATTTCTTGTTTAGACATTCGTCATACATCCAATTTTTCTTTTATCAAATTTGAGCGCACTCATGTCATTTAAGAACATTCCCAAACCAAAAAAATACTATTTTTTTCTTTTTGATTGACTTAACTATCTAAAGTTCTTCTTCTTTTTACTTAATGAATAAAAGAAAACCAAACCCATGAATGGTGTGACATAATTAACTAATAATTCTAGTACAGAGCACATAACGCCTTATAGTTACAGGAGTCTTCTGGTATTACTCTAGCGTGTTCTAAGAAGATGATTTTAATTTTTTTTTTTGAAGTGAAACAATAGAATAAGAAGCTAGTAATTATAAAGGAGTCCGTCGATCAATGACACGATAGAAAGAACTTCCTACAAGCAACCTACATTTTTACATTGACCATATGGTACCAAAACATAGCTAAATAGTCTACGTGTAGAACAAAGACCAAAGAAATCCCCCCCCACCTTATCTAGTTGTGCACTCTAAACTATATTAAAGTCATCCAACATTCATCCGCTTATATCTTCGCCAGTCTCACCGGATCCATTGTCACATTCTTCTGTGAGGACTCATGCTCGAGTACCACCTTCTTGCCTCCATTTGCGCCATTCATTGGCGAAGGTGTATCATCACGAACTAATCACCTCTAAAGATACTCCATCTGCATGTGAGGCCATACCTTCCTCATGTGACGGACGAGAAATGCGTCGTTGGTCTGATATGAAATAAGCAACCACATCATTTAAGGCATCTGCTTGACTCGAATGGGCTTCAGAAGGCACACCCATCGACCTTGAGAGTGTGCTACTGGGCGAACATGTAACCTACAAAAAATTAAGATAAGTCAATAGGCCCCTCTTAAATAAATGGTTGTCCTACATGTAGGACACTTGTTCCTTCTCCTTTACTCGAGGCTCTTGCATGTCTGCCACGTGGCAAGCATGCCTTGCTAAAAAAATCACCACCGCTCTGAGAACTATGCCACCAGCCACTCTGCAGCCTTCAATAAGAGCACTGGCATTGCTGCCGGCACCGTCGGAGACTCAAAACTCGGCGGAATATACAACGGGTCGACCTGTATGTCAACAACCCCATCAGCCGTGGTCTTCGTCGCTTTCTTCTCTTTCCAGGCCTGCAAAACTCGATAGCCTCAACTTCCATGCATATATTATCCACACAAATAACAAAAACCCTGCAAAACAGGGTAATCAAACCCAATCAAAAAAGTGAACGAAGAAGCAAAACGAAACCATTTCCTTACCTCAACACCCTGACGAAGATCTAATCCCATCACGATCTTCATTTTCCCTGATTGGAGAAGAAGTTTGTGATGGGTTTTGAAGGTACCGATCGACTTGTCGATCCGCTTTGCCCAACTCTTGTCCATAGCAGCGTTCGGCTGATCTTGGACTATCACTTCCACCGTCAACTTCGTCATCAACACGACATCCAATAGGGAAAACCCATCAAACTCCTCGACAACCATAGTGTGGTTGCAGTAATACCATGGTCCATAGTTTTTTGCCCTCTTAAATCTTAAATGTCGCCGGATCCTTGAATTTCACAAAGAATCGATCCGGTCCTTGACATTGGAGAGAAATCCTCCATTAACTGAGCGACCTATGCCAAAAATGAACCATCGCCACTTTGAACGTTTGTTCTTGGACCTCTATCAAAGTCATCAACCCAAACAGCCGTGCCACGGCATAACGACACCCATCCTCGGCCACAACATCAGCCTTTGAGGCAAGATCAACGACATCTATATTAAGATCAGGGTCGAACCCCATTGCAGCCAAATGTTTGGCCACGTCGTTTGTGTCCTCCTCTATAAGGGAATAGAGGACCGCTGAGAGAAAGAAGGAGGGCTCGAGGGACACAAAAGATGCCACCGAGAAAAGGAAGGAAAGCCCTAGCAAGCTAGGTGGCAGAACAAGTTATATACTGACCGATGATTCTATTCATGATGTTTAGGCTATATGTCTTCTTTGTTGTGTTCTTACTAAATAATAATAATACAGCCGAGAGTATAGACGAATATTCGGACTAGTGTTTAAGTTAAACCCAAAAATAAAATAAGTTTAGGGACCAAGATATTATAAAGCAAAAATTGTGGTTGTCAATGCAAAGAGAAATTTGCTGAAGAGGTCACTCATGTTTGATAGTTAAAATGGGTTGATCGCTCATGTTTGACAAATATCTGATTGGTCACTCATATTTTAACTTGTCATTCAGATTAGTTACTTTGTCTATTTTTAGATGTTAAAAATCACACATGTGACACACACATGCTTTATTTGAAAGGAAAAAAAACATATTCCTTTATTTGTAAAGCGCATATAAGTAAGTTAAGTTTATTAGCTTGACAATTACAAAAATATCTATTAAAGTAAAACATGTGTGTCACATGTGTGGTTTTTAACATCTAAAAATAGACAAAATAACTAATCTGAATGACAATGTAAACTATAAATGACCAATCCGATATTTGTCAAACATAAGTTACAATCTGTTTTAAGGAATAAGATCACTCATGATGTGTGGGACTATCCGAAAACATCAAAGTGATGCCTAAATTCAAAAATGATTAAAGTGATGCCTGAAAATTCAAAACGCTATCTAAGGGGTGCTCGGACCGGCTGAGCTCCCGGTCTCCAGTAATGTTGCTGATGTGACAGTTACTGTTTTCAAATTAGAGAGGTACATTCGTCCATTTGCCCTTTGGGCATCACTTTGGTGTTTTCTGATATACCCAAACATCATGGGTGAATTTAATCCTAATCTTTCTATTTATGTTTTTTAATTTTTTTTCTTCTGATCTCTCTCTCTCTCTCATACCAATTCACCGTATTCGTTTAGAAGACGAAATCTTTTCGTTTAGGTGTTTATTAATAAGATCGACACTTATCAATCTCTCTACCTCAAACTCATACTAATTTAGCCTTATTAACCTAATTATATATTCTAAACCTTTATCATTTTTAAAGTCACAATATAAAATTCGAACGTTACACCACCCGATGTCGAATCAACGTTCGACTCAATCATTCATTAAAACCATTAAATCGTTTAATTATTACCTAATTAATCACACGACTTAATCAACCGTATCTATCCAAATCAATTCAATAATATCTTCATCATAATCGGTACATAGTTACGAGAAAACGATACAAAACCTCTGCCGAAAATCCTCCACCAGAGCGCCACCTTGAACCGCCACTGCCGTCGGTGACTTTTCCCGGCGGACCACAGCCCAACCTACTCAAAATCTACCCAACAACACAACTGTCTTCTACCACCATGTCCAATTCGAATAAAAAATACTTCAATTTAGTGGGAATTTATCCTGAAACCCTTTCACCTCGCACGTGTGCGACGTCCTCTCACGCATTATCTGGTTGGGGAATTTCTTCGAACAGGTGGTGTTCATGTTTCAGAGAATGAAAACACTTTCTTGACCACCAATTCCTCTGCCAAAATTATGATCAAAACATCCATAGATGAAAGCACAAGATCTATAACAACAACATCATGACAATCTGTGGTGTTTTCATGACAATCTATAACAACAACATCATGACAATCTGAGGCTACACTCGTCGTCGGTGGTGGAGCAAGGACGAGCAGAACAAGGCATAAGGGTGGGTTGAGATGTCGTAGGTGACACGAGTGGTCACAGATGCTTGCGAGCAGCACACGAGGCTAGCGACTGGAGGCGAACCGCCAGCCAAGGCGGAGGAGTTCACTGACATCATAGTCAATCCGACACGGAGGAGGAAGTTCGTGTACACGGTCAGAGGCTTAAGCTTCCCGGAGATCAGGCTCGACGATTTAGCTATCGATCTATTCGATTCCAACTTCGACGACAGAGGAGGATGCTCGGAGCTCCTCACCAGGCGGAGCGTCGCAGAGGAGGGGAAGTTGGTGTCGAGGCATGATGGTAAAGTCGACGGCGGTAGTGATGCACGATGATGAAGCCGACGCTGGCGATGATGCGAGGAGTCGTGTCGTGTCCTCGACGGACTCAAAGGTACCGAGCCAAACCCGACTCTTCTTATACGGGTCTCGGATCTCCGCTGTGTATTTGCCCCACAATCTTTTCCTTATGCCTCGATACTTGACTTCTCTAGTGGATCTGTTGTTGGGCTCCGCCACCACCACCGGCCCAATCGCCCTCGCGGCTCCGAATCCCCTCCTCATAGGCCAATATTCAAGCCCTTCTTCAGATAACGTACGCCATGGAAAATAAAAAGAACCAGGGTTTGATAGAGAATCGAATAATTTGAAATGGGTTTCAAGAAGAAGATGAAATAGAGAGAGAGAGAGAGATTAAGAAGAGGTTTTGAAAAAGAGGGAGGGGGGGGGGGGAGGAAAAAAAAAGAAAGAGAAAAAAAAATGGAAAGAAAAAATATAAGAAATGAAAATTATAAGGATAAAAAAGTTATTTTGATCAACAGTAATTGTCACGTCAACAACTTTACCGGAGATCGGGAGTTCAGCCGGTCAGGACATTCCTTAAATAACGTTTTGAATTTTCAGACATTACTTTAATCATTTTACAAATTTATGCATCATTTTAATATTTTCAGATAGTCCAAAACATCACGAGCGAATTTAATCCCTGTTTTAACTTACAAACATAAGCGACACTTGAGCAACTTTCCCGATGCAAATATAAAAAGTAAAGCTAAAACCTCGACTGAGACTCTTGAGATATGAGAACCCGCACAAATAAAAATGGAAAACAAATTTAAATAGAAAAATAAATTGAAAGGGAAAGATAACAAAGGTCGGGGCGAGAGAGAGAGAGAGAGAGAGAGAGAGAGAGAAAAGGAGAGTGAGATTCAGAATCGGGTGTGGAGGGTCTGAGGACCGAGGCGGAGGAGGAGGAGAGTAGCCATGTCTGACCTAGATAGGCAAATAGAGCAGCTCAAGAAGTGTGAGCCTCTCAAAGAGTCCGAAGTCAAGGCCCTCTGCCTCAAAGCCATGGAGATTCTCGTCGAAGAGAGCAACGTCCAGAGAGTCGATGCTCCCGTCACTGTACGCCACTTCTCTCTCTCTCTCTCTCTCTCTCTCTCTCTACACTAATCTTGAGCTTATTGATTTCCGAGCTGTTTGTCTTAATTCGCTACAGATTTGGTTTGTTCTGAGTAATTTTTTGTTGTTAGGGTTTTCGTTTCTCCGCTGTGAAATAGGTTTCTAGATGAAGTATAGTAGGGCTTAGTAGATTAGGGATTTGAAACGAACTGCAATATCAGCATTAGGTTTCATTTAGTTTGCTCTAAGGATTTAGCAGTGTGAAGTGTTAATAATTTATTTTGGAGCTGAATTTGGTGCTTCAAAGTTTTAAAAATTTCAGTTGAGGTCATTTGGGTAAGTGATTGATGTTGTTACTCTCTGTGTTTTGTGAAATAGATTTGCGGTGACATCCATGGTCAGTTTTATGACATGAAAGAGCTTTTCAAAGTCGGAGGTGATTGCCCAAAGACTAACTACTTGTTTCTTGGAGATTTCGTTGATAGAGGATTTTATTCAGTGGAGACATTTCTTCTCCTACTTGCCCTCAAGGTGACACAGTCTCTATATTACCTGTTCTGTTGGGCATTCATGCAATACTTATGCGTGCTCTTATGTAGAGCTTTTTATCTCTACTGTTTTGAAATTGTCTGCTCTGTTTATCTTTGTTCTAGTACAAGCGTTGTTTCTATTGATTGATAAATATAGCTGTCTGGTTCCAAATTGCATGACTTGTTTGTGATCGGTAGCGAGTTTTTGTGGAAACTGAATTGAGTTCATGGATGTATTCTACATCCTCGGCAAAAGTCACAAAAGTTCTCTGTTTTAGCTGTGCGGATGCAAATATTGTACTGTAAACATCACAGTAAATTTTCGGATTAGGTATTTGACCCAGTGGCCTCTTGCAAAAGTTATGTGATAGCCCCTTGTACTAGTGCCGATGCAAACATTGACTTGTAGCAAAGCTGGGAAACAATCTGATTAGATTTTACTAGTGCTATCTGATAAGTTGATCATTTGGTTCCATTTCATTCCAGTTTTGTTCTATATTGTTTGTTTGCTATTTTTAAGGAAAATGATTAATAAAGAAAGTAGAGAAAAGTACTAGTCGCCTTTGTGAGGTAAAACATATTAGGTTTTGGTTAGATTGTACTCTAAGCGGTATAGTAAATTATGTTTGATATGTGACACATTTTGAGCCACCAGGTTGTCTGAGAAAAGCACAAACTGTTATTAAAAATGCGGAAAGGCCTCAAGGGCTACTGAATTTCCTGTTTGAGTATGACTTAATTGTTTCAAAGATCAGAGACACTTCTATGACTAGCAGATACAGTAACAAAAACTATGGTTTATTCCCTTGCGAAACAATATGAAGAGGAAGGATTTATGTTGGCCTTTTGCATTGGAAATGATTTATGAATTGTCCATTATAGAGACATTTGAGTCATCTGGGCATGGCTTCAGTTCTCTTCAAGTCTTCCTATTACTAAGAAGTTATGTGTCTCGCACTTTTTACATGTATCTGCTTTCCTTGTGTTTTTTGGGCATATACTTAGTGTATAGTGGATCAGTGGATGATCTACTCTTGTATGTCGTATCTATTCATTTATTTTTGGAAAATTACTAGACTGGTTAAGCTAATTTTTTTTTGTTTTTTGTTTTTGCAACCAGGTCAGATATCCTGATCGGATAACACTTATAAGAGGGAACCATGAGAGTCGACAGATAACACAGGTTAAGTTTCTTAAACAACTGTCCATCTTGTTTTTCAGTTCTTACCGATTCCGTATATTTACGGGTCATCCTTTCTAGACAGGTATATGGATTCTATGATGAGTGTCTACGAAAATATGGATCTGTCAATGTTTGGAGATACTGCACTGATATATTCGATTACCTAAGGTTTGTTACTTTTCATCACATAAGTCCCTTCAAATCTGTTTGTTGACAGCTAGAAAGTGTATGAACGGTAAACTTTATTCAATGGAATGCAGTGGTATATAATCTACACACCATCCTTTTTTTTGTTTACAAATGAAAGTAAGTCCCTGGCCTTGGCTCAGGTAGCAGACAAGCAGATAGTGGAAGAGAACAGTGGTAGATCACTTTTACTTTACCTGTTTAAATAGAAAACTCTTATAAAGTTCAGCCTATTAGATGGTAGGATCATAGACAGGACACTGGCATAATCTTGGGCATGAATTTATTGATTAGGACTCTTATATTAGAGGCCTCATTATATTAATGCCTGAGATAGCTTGAATTCTTGGGAGATATCAATTGTTTGAGTTTCCTTTTTTTCTTAGAACACTGTCTCTCCACACTCAACAATTGTGGTGTACAATGCCGTTCTTCCTTACAGCTATTGAATTTGAATGGTGATGTATTGCAGTCTGTCAGCTCTCATTGAGAATAAGATTTTCAGTGTCCATGGTGGTCTTTCTCCTGCCATTTCAACTTTGGATCAGGTCTGAGCAGCCATCTTAGTTCTTATTATCTGTATCCTTTATTTTCTGATTTTTCTGATCCTCAAGCTTCTATATTGTATGCAACTAACCCCTTTTGTTTGGTAGATACGAACAATTGATCGGAAGCAAGAAGTACCCCATGATGGTGCCATGTGTGATCTACTATGGTCAGATCCTGAAGATATTGTGGATGGTTGGGGTTTGAGTCCACGTGGTGCTGGTTTCCTCTTTGGTGGCAGTGTTGTTTCCTCATTTAACCATGCAAACAACATTGACTATATATGTCGTGCCCACCAGTTGGTGATGGAAGGGTATAAGTGGATGTTTAATAATCAGATAGTTACTGTATGGTCAGCTCCAAATTACTGTTACAGGTGTTAGCAATCGACAATTACTTTTTTCTTATCTTTATTGTTTTGTAGCTTGAAAGTTATATTAACTACTGGTTTGTTACAGATGTGGTAATGTAGCTGCAATCCTTGAACTGGACGAAAATCTTAATAAGCAGTTCCGTGTATTTGATGCTGCCCCACAGGTTTGTACATCAAATTAGTTTGTAAACAATCACATCTTTTCTGTAAATTGAGACTGAGCTATTCGAGCAGCAGTGCGAAACATCAAATATCTTGTCTAAATGCTACATTTATTGTGGGCCTAGGTTTCTTTAACAGAGTGACTCGATCCAATATAATTGTGAATGAATAGAGTTGGGAAACAGTAAACCGGTTCTTGTGGATATAAGTTAAATTCTCAGAGAAATTCGAAACTATTCAGATTTACACCAGTGATTAACAATTGCATTGACCGATTGAATACAAAATTTCTTTCTTTTCGTTCCTCATTCATTTTGTCCGGGTGTCTCATTCTGAAAAAGATACTTCTTGTCCTGGTCCCTTGTATTTGACACTTGGAGATTATGAATGCAGGAATCAAGAGGTACGCCCGCCAAAAAACCTGCACCAGACTACTTTCTGTGAGAATGATGAAGTTTTGCCATTATCCAATAGGGGAATTCATGCACAAGATATACAGAAGGTGGATGGAGAATGGTTCTGCATGGTACGCACACGGAATTTTATGGGTGGGCGTCTCATTGATTAGCTCTTCCAGCAACCAACACGAATTGTAACCTTCCTGTTCTACGATAGTTAGGATTGTTGGTTTTGCTTTTCCTGTATGCCAAAAGCTTCGACCGCTTTCATATTTACATATAAGAGTGTGCATTGCTCGCATGTGAAATATAGAATCTTTGCCATGTGATTGTCATAGCAAGAGAGACATCATCTACTGGGAAGGGAAGTGTCTACTTCTGTCTGTAAGGATCTGAATAGAATGATTGGATTGGGTTGGATTAGGGATGGAGAAAATGGATCATCCATGAACAGTTCTGTATCTGATTTATTTTTATTGTTCTTCCAGGCAATACAAAGCTCTTGGGATTCTGTTTGTCTTTAATGTGGTTACTGGCTTACTGCCCCTCTCTGCATACACGGATTACTAACGAACTTGCTTGCCTGGAATATGAAGCATGAGTTGGTTAGTTTCTTTCGCTAGCTAGTGTCACTTGCCGGGGAGGGGCGAGACTTCAAGTGTTCTGCCTGATTTCCTCTTTTTGATTTAGAGTGTAAATCTGTGCAACATTCTTTTCAAGTCTAATCCACTTTTATAATAAGCTGCTGGTCAGGTTGTGTGTAACTTTTGAAAGTAGGTTGACTTGGTTCTTTCGAATATTTATGCAGTATACATTTAGCTTCAGAAAGGATGAGGCAGAACATTATTTTGGTAAAAGAAGGATTCAGAACTTCCTGTTGCATCTTCCTCTCTAGGTAAATCTGTGAGCAGATTTTTACGTCCGTGGAACCGTTTCAGATTCTTCAGAGATGAGAATGAGGGAGGGAGTTCTCTTATAGAGGTTTCACTGAAATCAAGCTCCTCCAAGTGCTGCAGGCACCCTAGATTCTGGGGCAGTCTGTCAATCTGTGGACACCCCGCCAGATAGATGTTTGAGAGATGTCAAACTACAAAGGGCGTTAGGAAGATTCGAAAGGTTCTCGCAGCCTCTTAGATTCAACACATTGAGGCCATTAAATTGTTGAATTGCTTCAGGCAGCTCTGTCATACCTGTCCCATCCATATGTAGTTCTGAGAGGGCTTCCATATCCGTCACAATCTCTGGAAACAATTCGAGTTTTGAACATCCCGATAAAATAAAAGTCTTGAGAGAAAACAAACTGAGGGAGTTGGGAAGCTTCTCTAGACTTGTGCATCGGTTCAAATTCGGTACAATCAGATGCTGCAGACACCAAACTGTTGGGTGAAGTGATCATTTTCACAACCTTCAAGGATCAACTGCTCAAGATTTTGGGACATTGCTGAAGTCTGGCGTCTTGGTCAGCCATCGGCAGTAGGAAAGATCAATCAATAGGAGCATGTTCAAAGAGAGCTAGCAATGAGAAAGAATGAACAGTTTTTAACACTCGCCAAAAAGTGGAAGAAAAGTATATTACTACGTGAGAAGATCTTACCCTTTCATTCCAAAGACGTTTTAAGCAGCTGTTAGGCATCTTGAGCTCAACTAGTTCATGCTCCACAAATTGGTCTGGTTGAAAACTAGCCGGCAGAGATTCCAAATGAGATTCATGCCATTCTAAAACCCTCAACTTTCTAGAGAGAAAGTTAAGGCTTCCAGAAATGTCAGCATTACAAATCTTCAACAATCTCAGGTTGCACATGTTTCGGAATGGGTCAGCATTGAAGTGTATTGCTTCTTTTTTGGGCAAGCTTACATATATACTTTCGACAGCATCTGTTACCTGTACCAAATTCATGAGTATTTACTAGCTACCAGTGTATGTAAGAGAGCTAGCCAGGCTAGAGCACATATATAAACCCTTTTAAGACGTAGAAGCTCTAGAAGTTAGGGCTTAGGGTTTAGGGATATCTTACGTACCTTATTCCCTGAGAATACGCATAGTTCTCATTGATGCACAACCTGCTGCGTTTGCCAACCTAGTTGCTGTAGTAAATCATGCATCCACAGTTTATTTCTTTCGGTTTTGATTAGAGACTTATCAATGAGTACGCGTATACCCATTTCTGGATAAAAGCCACAACTTCCGAGTATCCTTTTCACTCGATCTTGATCCTCTCCTTTGAAGAACAGGCAATGTCTAGAAAGATTTTCTTCTCGGTGTCCTCTAAGAGCATCTCCAGCAGCATTACTTAAAATTTGTTATTTTGAACAAAAATATACCACAAAGTCAATTTATCTATATGCTTTTATAGTTTTGCTCTAACAACAAAACGTTAAAATTTAATTATATTTGAATAAATGTTAAGTTTTGATTGGTTGATCAACATAATTTATTAAATATATTTAGAAATTAAATGCATTTGTAACTTAAAAGGAAACAATTTATTACAATGTTAGCTATTATTATTACCTATATTCTTTATTTTCGGTATAAGAATAAGAGATGAAATTGTATTATTTAGGGATTCCCTATAATAAGGAATATGATAGAAGAGTTGCTGGAGTGTAATTTTGGTCAAAACACCAATATTATTGGGAAAATAGATGTTTAGGGGATTGGTCTAACCCATCAAACTCGTTTGAAGCACATGCAGAATATCTTTCCCGAGACCTCCTTCAAGTCTAGCATATGCCGCTCTCCATTCGCTTATACTTCTCCCACACAAGTTGGAACCAAGAACTTCGAGAGCTAAAGGAAGGCCGCTGGAATATTTTACAATTTTTCTGGAGAGCAATCTATATTCAGCTGGAGCATGCTTTTGTTTGAAGGCCTTTTGATAAAAAAGCTCGGAAGCTTCTTCATATTCCTCTAGTATCTCAACCTCATATATGTGCTCCAGATGCCTTCAACAAATGCTCATCTCTGGTGGTTATTATCACTCTACTCCCACGTCCTAAACAAGAAACAAAATCATGTTCTTCTCCCATATCAGTTACTAACGATTGTATCTGTTTCAATTCATCGACATCATCGAGAATGATGAGCACTTTTTTGTTAAGCAGTCTCCTACGTAATAGATTGATCCCCATATCAACATTTTGTATATTTTCTTCATTACAGTTCAGCAGGAATCCACAGAGTAATCTCTGCAAGTAAATTAGGCCATTTACTCTTTTGCATTTCTCTCTAACATTGGCAAGGAAGGCGCTAGATTCAAATTGGTCACGAACTCTTTTGAAAACTTCTTGTGCAAGAGTTGTCTTGCCTATGCCCCCCATCCCCATGCATATTCCTACCATATGAGTAACATCCGAGTCCGATCGAGATTCATGTATGAAATCTCTAATCACTTGGCAGTTCATTCCTACTAAATCCTTGTTTTCAATTAAGAAAGTGTAATAGTTCAATATATTCGAAATCTCACCAGTTATTTCATGAATAACTACGGATTCATGCCTGCAAAAAACAATACAAGTATTAATTTTCTCTGTACCCCATATTTAAGGAATATATGTGCGTATTATTTTCGAATACATATGTAATGTGTTAACCCTTTTTATTTGAGGTGAATGCGTGATCCCCAATGTTATATGGGTCCTGTTATATGACTCAGAGAATCATTTTGTCAGGATGGACAATATGCATTTCAATTATTTCTCTGATCACGTTTATAATATCTACAAATTTATTTTGACACTTGTAGCGTTCGAACACATGTTAAAAGAGGACGGTCTGCATTAACTTTTTTAGAATAAAGATAATATTTAGAAGTTAAACTGTGCAATCCCTTTGTCAATGAGAGCCTAATATGCATAACATATATACATTTGATGCATTTTCTATATAACAATCTTCCTCCCAAGTTACTGTACATTTCACTGTTCATAGGAGTTTTCCGTCTATTCTCCCTCTCCCTTTCCTCTCTAAAGTTAAACCCTCGATCTCTCTCCTCTCTCTCTGTTCTTTCTCATAGTATTGCTGCTCTCATCTCTCTCTCATAGTATTCCTGCTCTCATCTTCGTCGATCCTCATCCGTTCGCTACTGACCGTGTCGTTGTCGGCCAAGGTAGGCGTGATCAAATTTACTCTTATCATCGATCTCGAATTTGATTTTTGTCTCTCTGATCAATTTCTTATTTTCGGTTCATCTCCGCGAATCTCAAGTGCTCTACGTTTATGCCTTCACCTTCATGCGCCATTTCCAGAACAGCACTCTGACCGCTTCGATCACTCCAATCGCTTCGATCGACTATTGTCCATCATGTGTTGTTTTTGAGTTGCCCATCTCTCTGATCTCGCTTCGGTATCACTATTTCCCTTCACGGCTTCATTGGATTAAGACATATATCTCTCCCTCCGGTATGTAATCTATCCCTGATTTCTTCTTTTCCTTTTTGTTTATGTGATTTGTGCGATGAAGCTCTTGAATTTCTTAGGTTTCCTTGGATGGGGTTCTCTCAAATTCTTATTTTCATGATTGATATAGTGTTTGATCAATTTGTTGTGATCTAAAGACTGATTTTTCGTTTGTCAATTGATGGATATTTGTGAATTTGGATTGTTCACATTGACACGTAAATTAAGACAATTCTTGGGTTTTCTCCTTAATGACAACCCCAAATTTCTCAGTATATTGATGGAGTTTGGAATGACAAAGCAACTCGCCAGCTCTAAATTCACTTTGAAAGGGATGATGTCTACTGGAATAGTTAAGCTGCATTATATATTTTGTGCATTTGTGATGTCTTGGAACAAAGTCTATAACAGAATGATGAATATGCTGTTTCTGAATGATGAATAAAGTTAGTTTTCTTTTTCCTATACAGACAGATTATGGTAGATAATGCGGGCAAGCAAAAGAGATGAAGAGGAAGTATCAACAATGGAATTTATAAAATACTTTAAGTTGTTAGAAGTTGAACTTTGGGGAGAATCCCTTCTTCGTAGGCAAGCAGTTAGGCCTCTTGGGTACTACTCTCATACACTTCTCTTTCAGGTTTTACTCATACAAGACTTGCTAAGTAGGTTGTAATGATTCAATTGCACATTTCAGTTTTGTCATAGGCTTCCATAGCAAACCTTCATAGTCAACTTCAATTTTCCGACACAAATAGTTCTAGGAGGAAAAAAATTGTTTTGTTTTCAAATAAATTTGGGATAAGTGCGTTTATAGTACATTGGGAATGTCGTTATATTTCAGAATTGGTGCTTAATTGCTTACTCATGGTTTTTCTTTAATATATCTATTCAGGAAAGTAAATTGTGCAGAAATGATATCTTTTTGGTATATCTGTATAACTAAAATCTACTTACATACATTGGCTCAATTTCCTGTATTTGGGACAATTGTATGATATGGTTACTTTTCAGAGATACGTGATATAGTTTATTGTTCTTGAATGAGTTTCCTGATATCAGTTTATATAAATGAGTCCATCTTAGACGTAGTCATTGAGGTGAATTACAATGATGTAGTTGATCACTGCAGTATATTGTAGTTGCTTTTATGTCTTTTGTACGTTCTCGACAGGTTTCATGTTTAGGTACGGTGCAAGCCAATATCAAGAAATCCAAGTCCTCTAAAAGTAATAACAGGCTCGGCTCACCTCTAAAAAGAAGATGTTGAAGAGAAAATCAATACAAGATTTGAAGGAAATAATAAACGGAGTTGCTGTTGTATACTTACATAGTGGAGCTCAGTTTGACATCATAGTGGAGCTACCTGCTACCATACTTACATGAACCAGAACGTCTCTTTATCCTAAAAATCCTCTGTATTCATTTTCTATACAATATGAATAGGAAATTGGTTCTATTAGTATTCAAATTTAGATATATGGATTTATGGGCCTATTGCCTATTGGTGTACTAAAAAAGTAAATCATAAGCAATTTGAATTTCACTATTCTCCACCGAACGATGAGATTTAAATATTAAAAAAAATTGACAACCCCACAGCGAAGCGCGGGTTCTATTTGCTAGTTTGATACATTTGAGTGGTTCTATCTTTGACCAGCTCTCTATTTGTACTATTAGAACTCGACACGCATTCGGTTTCTCGGGTTGCCCGTAAAAAAGAAAAAAAAATAAGTGGTTTGACTAATCAACTACTCGATCAAGATAAACAAACCCTTCTTCCCAACTAAAGAACACAACACAAGTAACCCTAATGTTCCACTGTTCATTCATTTGAATGATTTGATAGTACGTTTGAAGCTAATTAAGGAAATAGACTTGCGTACCTTTCAAATCCCAACCGGAGATGTTGGCTATCGTCGTTAAAGCTTTCATCCACCTCCTCATCTTCCTCCGCTCGTGTTTCTCCACTTCATGCATAGCTAACTTGGCACCAAAATCTCCAGTTTATCTTCTTACCTCCGATGCTTGGACGTCGTAGAAAACCGGATAAACTATCTATTCTTCATGCTCTGGCAGTGAACACTACTAGAAAAAACCCTTACTGCACAAGATTGACATTTCGTGTATATTGAGTCTAATACACATGGACATCCGTGTGAAAATGGCTCTACACACGGTGCACACACGAATTTCAAAGTCGTATGCTGTAGAGCCGTTGTTATCGCCTTTTCCCACGAATTCCTATCCGTGTGACCATGTTTTGGTGGGTCGCCCTGGCTTCATCTATATTTATACGTACAATCTAACATGTACATACAGTTATCTGTGTGAATCAACCTCTCACAATAGTTTGTGTGAACCGTTGTACTCGATATCTGTGTGAATCCTTTCATATGATGAACAATTGTATATACATAGATCACTGTGTGTACTGTGTAATAATTAAAAAAAAAGATAAATTTTAAAATTACAAAAACTACATTGAATAACAATTAATAGTTTAGAGCTAATTAAAGCTAAACAAAAACATTTAAAAATAATAATTAATAATTTATATCACATTGAATTAGAATAACAGAGTTTATAAAATACACAGCCTCTCACATTACATCAAAACTATGCTTGATAAACAAACAAAGATATTACATCTTCAACAAAGCAATTTTAATCCATGATCACTACAAAATAGCTGGTAGTTTAGTAATCTATAACTATGAGTAATTGGTCATTAACCATAATCCAAAAAAGGACCAATTCACATCATATTGTGCACATATATAAGAGCACTTACCACTGTAATAGAAAACTGAACAAGCCTCACTTGTTCATGGCTATGTCATTGATAGACAACATTCATGCATCACGTTGAAGAGTTTGCATCCTGGTTGATGATTCGTCCAGTTGAGTTTAGGGTACTTGAGACACTTGCTGAAAATAGTCCATCATGTTTGTACCAACATTAGATCCTCCGGCCCCTTTTAGCATGTCTGCAAATTGTTGAGAAAACGAAATTTGCAACTTTTCCTCCATTTTCTTCATGTTCTCTAGCAAATTTCTTTGACTTTGGTGCAACTCATTCAGTTCTTCTTGACGCTTTTTCTCTCTCTCTGCTACTTCATTCCTCTCCTTGGATGCTTCGCTTCTTAATCTCTGAACCTCTCTTGTCTGTTCCTCCACAACGGCCTTTAATGTCACTACCTCCTTTGAATATATATATATATATTTTTTTTTTCTGTGTGAACATTAGGTACATCAGCCCATGTATAACTAGTACCCATTCCCCTAATTCGGTTATACTTTTCAGCACTAAACATTTCGGCATATATATCCTCTATAACCTTAGGTGTGATTTCAATGTTTTGACTAATTCTTTCTGCCTCTTTTTGTTCGAAACTAAGCTGCAAGCAAACAACATTAAATGTAATCCATAATAGGCAATTTCAATATGAAACAAGAATAAATTATTAGGTTGATTGTACTTACCATAGCTTGTGTAGATTCTTCATCAGCATAATGTGGCAACTGTGATGTGGCACCTTTTTTCATGTGTGTTACCTTAAATCTCTCTTTACGATTCAATGGTGCATCTAACTTGTTTTCAACTTGCTGCCATATTTTACAGTAAGATTTTAGTTGTATATAACATCCTTATATAACATAGGATTCACTGATAAAAGCATATGGATCCTATGTCAGTAAGACTATTCTTCGTAAATTTTAGCTACAAATGTAATACTAGTCTTAGTGCTTGTGTTAGTCAATCTAGCTAACATTGGATTCTAGTTGTATATAACATAGCATTTTTTTATAAATATACAGTAAGTCAATCCAGCTAATATATGTAGGATTCTAACCCATTCGTGTTAGTCAATCGAGATTCTTATATATACAATAAGACTACTCTATATCAGTAAATAATTACTAACTCATTTGTGTATCTTAGCTCCAAATGTCGTAGTTCCTGTAGTATGACACTTTTTTTTTTGTTTTCTGTTAGCAACATTAGTTGCACATTTTTCCTATTGACAAACACAAGAACTACGGTGTTAGAAGGAGAATGTATACATGAGAAAAACCTGTAATATCAGCCTCTATATCATAATTAAATAACTTATTTACCTTTGATTCTTCACTGTCTAATCTGGCAACATACCTAACCCATTGACCACTGTCTATAGAATTGTTGCCACACACAAACCGTTGAGGAGAATTCTGATAAGGCTTCCAATATAGATTCTTTAAAACAAACTTATGTTGTCTCCATCGGTCATTGACAATTGTTTTCACATACTCCCTAATGGTGCATTGTTTGGCCAATGTATCAGGATTGGACCAATCAATATTTCCCTGCAAGTATCATCATCAAATCTAATATGTGGTAAAGATGCAAATTCGATATTATCAAAACATGTTAAAAAAAATTAAAATTTACCTTTACTCTTTCCCACATCCTATCTAAGTTGTCCCATTTCTTAAAACTATTCCAGGATTCCACATCGATTGGGAAAAGTCCACCATCAAAATCTAAAGACCCGAGGTATCTAGAGAAGTCCCCACCTTTTCCTTCTGGCCATATTGGTGCTCTGCCATTATCCCACAACACATCTTCTCTTGTTCCACACTTGCCCCATTTGATTACATTTTCCCTCTTGATACATCATTCACTTCCTCATTGCTTCCATTAGATGAGTTCTTATTGTTCTGAGCACATGTCCGTTTTCGGCTTAATAACCTATCCATGGTGTTGTCCAATTCACTACTGAGGGCAGATGCACTCCCACCAAGTGAGCTATGTTCCAAATTGTCGTTTCCGTCATGATCATCCATAAAATCTAGATGTGGACTGTACCCTAACATCCTCTATACAGTTGTGTAATGAATTATAAGCATATTATTTATGTTCAATAATGACCTAAATCAAGGCATCTAATCCAACAAGTTGTGTATGATAATTAGAAGATCACATAGATAATACCTAGAATAGGTGTTGATATCTCACCACAATAGAAGGCAGGAAGTTACAACAGTTGCCTGAACTTGAGATGAGCCGGGTCACCAATAAGAAATATGGTATCGACTATTGATTGAAGAATTCCAACTTGCAAGAAGGCTGTAGTTGAATAGGGTTGGCCTGGAGAGTTATGGTTTCTGAGGAAAGAGAGCGACATAATCTCTGTTTGGAAACGAGGGAGAAAGGGTTGAGTGAAGTAAATAGGCTTCTTGATATATATATATATATTTAAAAATTAAAAAAATTGGCACACACCTCAAGGTGAACTCTAGAGACGTTGTAACACAACTAATAGTGTTGATAACCACATGATGCAAATAGTCCAGTTCAGTTTGAGGTATCATTCACGGTTCAATTTTCTTTGTCAAAATTCATAACACAATTCATAGATAAATTTTGAGGAAGCAGACAACATATCTAGAAATAGATTATATCACTGACGAACACAACAAATTAACAACCCATATTTGAGACAATTTGCTGAAAGTAACAACACATGTATAAATTCTGTTACATATCCATTACAAAGAGTAGTGGCAAGAACAAGCTCATTACTCCAAAATTCTATGTCCACCCGTATGGAGGCTTTCTATGCAATTCCAATTACACATTCCAAAAAGTACAACTTGACATGACTAAGTACCTGCTGAAATTATCTAATCAAATATAAATGCATGCATATCCGCTCTCACAATAGTAACATTCTCCTCTTCAAATACTCCATTATGACCTTCTGGAGGTGCAAAGGGCTCATGGGGTATTGAATTTTTTCCCATGTCATAGAGGTCTCTCGGTACTATCTTCACAATCACATGCCAATCCGACTCAACAAGACATTTTAAGCAAAAAACCTGCAATGTTTCTGATGCACATACCAAACTATTAGGCTTCGGCAACAAATGATTGAAATTTGCTAATAAGAATCCATCACGATCTTTTTTTCAACCCCCGATTAACTGTTCGGTTATCCACCCAATCACCATCAAAAAGCAACAATTTCCGATCCCCGTGATAGTTGAGCTCTGTGATGTCTGTTAGTACACCATAGTAATCGAGCAATCCATCCCTTGGATGACTGTCATGGGGAGTGGCATAACAGTTTGCTCCAGCACAAACATATATATCAAAATTTTGAGCATTGGATCCGGTATCCATGGACATGAAATCGATATCCATTCATGACATATTTCTTGTATCTTCTGGCTGTTTTATCAGGGCCTGTTGCTAATGCTCTAACCTCAGGATGAATATCTCTATCATCATTTTGAACCTTTGCCTCTATCTACATAATAATGCAAAGTATTTAATCAAACAATTTAAAAAGTGGACAACTGGAATTATGAAAATGGTAACAAAATAAATTGATAGAGATTTACCAAGTTTTTGAAGTATGCAGCAAATGATAAGTTCGCCAACCTCTCTGTATCCTGTAATGATTGACGTCCTCTTTTCTTTTTTGCATCTTCCACATGCACACTGGTACAAAGAAGCATAAAAATTGTGATAGATGTTACACACAATAAGTCAACAATATGCAAAAATGTTAGCTTACTCTAGGAATGACTTTATCTTCTAGTGTATGACATCGCAATTTCTCCTCTTGAGTTAATATGAACTCCCGTGGTTTCTCTAAAGTGCATCCCTTATGTGAAAACATTGGCAGTCCCAACCTCTGTTCATTATTCGGGTCATCTGCATTACGACCTAATCTTGTTCGTTTAGAATCTATCTCATCTGATAGATACATAACACAAAATGATAGAGTCTCTTCAATGATGTATCCTTCAGCGATACATGCTTCATACAAATTTGGATTTCCGACATATTTCTTTAATGTGAACAAAAACCTACAAACATCAATCCACTAATTATTCTATGCCATATCAGTTTGCACAAAATAATATCCATGTAAAATAAATGGCATACCTCTCAATAGGATACATCCAACGGTATTGAACCGGTCCACACATAGCAGCTTCATCAGTCAAGTGAATTGGTAAGTGTTCCATGATATAAAAAAATGCAGGTGGCATGATAGACTCCAATGTGCAAAGGGTTAAAACAATTTGACGAGAAAGGCTTGTGAAATACTCCATTGTTCCTACCTTGGTGCATAATTATCTAAAAACTAAACTGAGTTCAAGCAACACCCTTATCAAAACCCTACAACAAACAGCTTGACGAATGGCAACCGGAAGAAGATATTGCATAAGAATGTGACTATTATGGCTTTTAAGCTTGACCAAAGTCCTCTCTGCCACACACACACATTTACCGAAGTTTGAAGAAAAACCATCTGGTGGATGCATTGAATCCAATACTTGACATATTGTGGTCTTCTCCTTATTCTTTAAAGTGAAAACTGCTGGAGGGTATCCACCACATGGAGTAGGGTGCATGCCATGCTGTACATTCAGAAGTTCCATGTCTTGACGAACTTTTAAACTATCTTTATTCTTCCCACTAATTCCAAGCAATGTACCCATCAAACTATTTGTTACATTTTTCTCGATGTGCATAACATCAAGGTTATTACGCAGAACTAAATGCTCCTAATATGGCAATTCATAGAATATGCTCTTTTTCTTCCAATTTCCTTTGGATGGCTCTGGCAGCATTGTGGAGGAACGTGACCACTTGTGAGGACCAGGGGTTTTTTCCCCTTCCCTAAAGGATCAAACTTCATACCATTTAAAGCTTTAAGGCAATCAGAACCAGACATTGGCTTAGGTCTATGGCAACGCTCTGGAAAACCATTAAACTTGTCTGTCCACCCACGATATTTATGATCATCCTCCAACCATTTTCTATTCCCCAAATAACATTGTTTGCACCCATTCACAAGTCTAGCTAACAGATTTAATTTCATCCATACAAATAGGGCACACCTTGTAACCTTTTGTACTGTAACCAGACAACATGACATATCCTGGAAAATCTAATATGGTCCGCAAAACAGCTGCCCGCATTGTAAATGTACTCTTGGTGAAAGCATCATATACAATAATTCCTTTAGCATACAACATCTTCAATTCTTCCACTAACGGTTGAAAATAGATGTCACAG
The DNA here is from genome assembly GCA_946800695.1 of Geum urbanum. NCBI lineage: Eukaryota > Viridiplantae > Streptophyta > Magnoliopsida > Rosales > Rosaceae > Geum > Geum urbanum. The sequence continues at coordinate 32,074,816 of OX327006.1, forward strand.
TCATTACCAAGACTATGTGGACCAGGAATCAATAAGGACATCAGCATGTATGGCTACTTCATACACATCCAAGGAGGAAGATTGTATACAACCAACACAACCAGCTAAGTACTGTGGGGATTAGCTAACAAAAGGACTAAATCCATCAGTAGCCAAACCCATTCGTACATTACGTGGTTCATTCCCAAATTCCGGATCATACTCATCTAGTTTCCTCCACGCAAGAGTGTCTGCTGGGTGACGGAGAATGTCGTCTTTCCGTCGCTTTGCAGAGTGCAATATCATTGATTCAGCTGTGTGGCGACACATAAAAAGTCGTTCTAGTCTGGGAGCAACTGGTAACCACCAAAGCTGCTTTGTTGGTTTCTTTTTTCTGGGTGTACCATCTTTTTTGGTAGTTTGAGTTCCCTCTTTCTCTTCGTAACGACTTTCGCCACAAATATGACAAGAAGTATCACCAGTACGGTCTTTCCAATATAGCATGCAGTCATTTGGACATGCATCTATCTTCTCATACTTTAAGCCAAGGTCTTTCATCAACTTCTTTGTTTTGTAAAAACTACCAGGGAGGTTATGCTCTTTAGGGAATGTATCCTTTAGTAGTTGCAAAGATTCTGAAAAGGAAGCATCACTCCAACCAGCCACACATTTGATTTGATAATACCTGATTAAGAAGTCTATCATTTTTTTACGAGCACCGATGAATAACTCAGTGGTAGCTTCACTCATTATCTTGTAAAATTTGATAGCTTCGGGTGTGGGAATGTAGTCAGGTTCAACTTCAATATCAGGGACGTGATCATTATCAGGATAAGTAATGCCAAAAGCATCATGGAGTATGTCTGGTATATCACCTACTAGTATCATTTTATTAACCTCAAAAGATCTGGCTTCATTACCAACTAGTAGCTCAGGCAACTGCTCACCATGATCCACCCACGACATGTTTAAATAAGGAGGGTAGAATCCAACTACATAGATATGATCTTTTACCACTTCCACGTGAACTAGATATTTATTTTTGCAAGTTCTGCAAGGACACAAGATTTTGTCCGGATAACTTGAACATTGTAGGGAAGCATCAATGAATGACTGAAGTCCTTTCTCATACTCAACACTGTTACGATCAAGAAATACCCACTATTTGTCCATGATACTCAAAACATAATTGTTGAATTGAAAATGTAAAACATAAGATTAGATGTCTATTTTCCAAGAAATCTACTGATATATTTCTCAGAGTGCTTCACATGTAAGTATTATATGACATTTTCCATTCTAATTACACTATAAGCTAGGGATTGATTTGAATCCTATCCTATTTACGCTTTAACAACTAATATTATTTATAAACAACAATATTGAAGCATGAAAATTATAGTATCAGCAGTGATTACTTGAAATACATACCTGCCCCAAATCAGTGAAGAACCCAAAATATTGTAGAGGGATCAATTACTTCGAACAGAGGATTGATCGGTTCAAAACCGAATTGGAGAGCAAATTGGAGCTTGAGAGGTATCAATTACCATGGGCATGACCACAAAGTTGCTTTGTAGTGTTTTTTTTTTCAATTCAATGGTACTGAGTTTTTTTTTCTTTTGAGAGAGAGAAGAGATAAAAACGGTACTAAGTTTGCGGCTGCGTTCTATTCAAATCCAATAACCCAGCCATAATGACTTCCTTTTTTTTTGAGAACCCAATCATAATTACTTAATAACTTTAAAAAAACTTATATTGAACCAATTTTTAGGTCCTAATATTAATTTGTATGGTATATGCATTCTATGAAAACAACACTTGCTATTCCAAAGACATTTTACAGAACGATGTCAATAAGAATTGTACTTAAACAAACAAGTGATAAAAATTAAAAATAAACAAGAAAGTAAACGATAATACATGTTAATACAAGATAAACATATAGGAAATATAGATACATATATCTACTCAATTTTCTTCATTAGATGAGTCATCGATGACAATCGTAGGTTTTTTGCGACTTGAATCGCCTTCAATCTTCTCATTCTTAACTCGTGTAAGTGAAACACTTATCCTTATGTTTGGATCATCATATGTGAGATCGATAGGGAATTGAAGGTTATTTCAAATGTCTTCAACATTCAATGAAGGTGGTTGAGGAGCTTGAACATGACTCATTCTTGAAAAGTGGTTAGCCGAATGCAATGACTCACCAATTTGTTCGCTCGGTGTTTGTAGACGGTCACATCATGGAGGAGTTGTGCTGTGGATTCGAGAAGTTCCATGAACTCGACTCCTACTTCTACGCCTTCCCAACATTCTTGGCTTGCCCGACATTCTTCAATTGCAAATATGTAAAAGTTCACACCAAATTGTGAAAGCTAAAAAATAAAGTACAAGGAAACTTACTAAGCAACCGGTCGATGTGTTTCATGAGAATATGTGATTGTATTTATAGACAAGTAGAAAGTAGAAGGCCTTAATTACTGGCTAGTAGCAAGTGTTCCATAAAAAAGAGGCAATTTGCTACCCGTGCCTCACAGCTGGCTCAGTCGCTCAGTATATGTACGTAAAGTATCCAGTCCATGCCTCACATAGAGTGACATGACTCGTCACTAGATGAATCTTCTATTCATATAGATAACCATGTGAAAGAGGCTCAGTATACGTATGTACAATTCCCAGCCCATGCCTCACATAGAGTGACATGACTCATCTTTAGGATATTCACACGGAGAACTAGACTTATTGTTAAAGTTCATATGAATATCCGTGTGTATAGGCGATTATCGTTATTGTATACATACAAAATTCCGTGTGTATAATTTTTCCCACGAGAACATGTATGCTTTGATGGAAGTTTCACACGCTTTCTTCTTTGTGTGAATGTTCCGTGTGGAGCCACCAGTGTGAAAAAGGGGTTTTTTCTAGTAGTGGAACAATATGCTCGAGTTCAGCCAAACACCACTTCGAAGAAGCATAATCTTTTGAAAGAACGACCACCACAAACCTCGAATTCTCGATTGCTTTCAGGAGTTCCGAACTTATGTCTTCTCCTCTTCTGAGATTTTTGGCATCTCGAAAGGTACTGATTCCTTTATGTTTCAAAGCATAGTATAAATGGTCGGTACATGTTTTGAGGGTGTCGCCGCCCCTAAAACTGAGGAAGACATCATAATCAAACTTAGAGTATGGAGACAATAAAGGATAGGCGAAATCCGCGTCATTCTCCTCCCACGGTGAAGATGGTGGTGTCTGGACGTTTATTTGGATGTTGGTGGGGTCCGCTGCCGACGACTGAGTCAACGTTAGCGTTACAGAACACAAAAAAGCAAACAGAAAAGAAGGAGGAGAAGAACAATAAGCTAGGAAAACAATAATGGAGATGAGGTAGAAGATCCTCATGATCGATCGATCATGTGGAAGAGGCCAGAGAAGTACGTACGTATATCAATATATCATATAAATGTGAGTTGAGCCAAAGCATGTTTGCCTAAAATCCAACGTTCAAGTTAATTATAAGATACATAAACAACATCGATCAAAAGGTTATATTCAATATATATATATATATATATAGTTCCTATCAAGTGTGAAGCTTCATACCTTTCGGTGTGAAGCTCCATTTTACAAAAAATCGACAAAATAATTCGAAAATTGAAATTACTCATCTTTTGGATACCCATGCAAGGATCATGTTTGCAAAATTTTAGCTCAATCAGAGCTGTTTTGACAATTTGATCGTCACATTGTTTAACAACACACATAGATTCTCCAATTTAGCTTAAAACTTGAATGTGGTGATCAAAGTTCAAAACAACTCTGATTGAGCTAAAATTTTGTAAGCATGATCCTTGCATGGGTATCTATAGGATGGATGGTTTCGATCTTCAAATTCTTTTGTCGATTTTGCGTAAAATGAAACTTCATACCAAAGTTTCAGTGCAATATATATATATCATCTAATTCATGTAAAGACCATCTCAAATCCAGTTTGGATTTTTTTTGTTCTTTCTTCTTCCTTAAAGATCAAATGAGTGTTTCACTCTTTCACATCCGCAACTCCATATGTAAGTCTCAAATAAATATTCATCCACCTTCTATTTCTTACTAGGTGGCTGTCTGCAACTGAACGCGGTTTGCCAAAGTGAAATTGTAAGATAGAAAATTTGTGCCGTATAGAATACAAAATGTACATGATGTTCGTCATTCATTAACATTAACATTGACTTAATGGAGATACAAAATAGTATTATAATACATGTAGTTTTGAGTGGAGTTTCCGCCACAAAAATGACTCTACTTTTTTGAAAGCACAAAAACAACATTAAGATGTTCTACAATAGTATGATATGAAAAATAGAAATTAAATAGATATATTACATTATATACATTGAATCATCATTCATTTTGATTCAACCTCATGAGGGGGGTGCAGCTGCTTTTTTAGAGCATCCATGACGACCTTCCAAACTTCATTCAAATTAAGCTTTCTATCAATTAGTATAGCCTCTGCTATACTTTCCAACATGTCACCAAGAGCCTGCATCAGAAATGGACATTAGTTTTTTTTTTCTGTTCTTTTTTTGTTAATGAAGCAGTTAGAATGTAGTCAACGTACTCAATTTATATTGACTTATATTTGGACTCTTGACATCTTCTAGTGAGTTGTTAGTGTTGTCAGCCTTAGTTAGCAACCTCATACTCAGTTATAAGACTCCAAAGTAATCTAGAGCAATGTTGAAGACGTGGATGAAATTTTTGTCTTAAAGAAGCTTGAGCAAGGTTTTCATTACTCATAGCAGCTGAGCGCAAGTTAGTTAACACTTCAAGGTCAATGAGTGTGGCTATGATATAGATGATGCGTGATCAGCATATCCCAACACTGAGTCTCCAAGAAATTCAAGCCTCTATCAAGAATTTAGAAGTCAGAAAGTGAACTATACCAAAATAAAATACTATTAAAATCTGCAGAAAAAAAAATCAAGTGCAATCTAGTACCAATAGTCGGTACCTAGTTTCTGCCGAGACATGTGTGATGGCCTCATGAAACAAACCCTTGAAAAAAATTCATAGCTAAGCTTCAACTCCAAGTTTCTGGTTTTATCGATTTTAAGAATGTAGGATCGAAGTAATGCCCTAATAATGCATGGCTTCCACAGCTGATGATGGATTGGTTTCAGAATCAATGCCGACCCACTTCATCAAATGAAGTGCAACAAACAATCCACCACCAACGTAATATAAACTCTTATTAGATCCTTAACACAATATGCTATTGTCTTTGAGTTCTTCCATCTGTGACCTCTATCATAGTACTTGCCAACCTCAACAACACTTTCAGATTGACAACTTTCTGTTTTTTGGCACTTCGAAAGTATCCACTCCGCATTTACATGAATTCGAGAATCTAGAAAGTTACCCCGGAGCAGTCCACTAGTGTACAACAATCTGTTGTACATGTTTCCACTCCCTAAATTATGTATACACATTGAAAAACAAAATCCATCACTTAATTTAACCTAAACACTTGATGATTGACGAAGCTAAAGTCCAGACTAAATTATCCAATACATTTGTAAATCATGTATATTAAGACAAAATAACTCAGCTAAGGAAACTGGCCGAAAAACCTCCGAACATAGATTGAAATAAAATGACCAAAATAATAACAAAAACTATTTGTAGCTCATCGTAGCAAAACCTTATGAAGACAAAAGGTAACTATAAATATATGTATATATAAGCAGCTTGAAACTCACATGATAAACATAAATATTAAGCACTATTTAAAATCTGCAACATACTAAGCAAGTTAAACCAAACACCCACTTAAATAAAAATACACCCAGAGTCCTATTTGGATAAAAAAAAGCAAAAGAAAAATAAAGACTTTCTTTACACACTTTAACAAACCAATTCTAACATTGTCAAAGATAAATCTTGATCATAGTAAACTCATGAAATGCTTAGAAAGAAACAAATAGATTCGTACCTTCAATCCGTATTCATTAACCTTTAAACAACGTTAAGATAACGATATAGTATTTCTTTCTCCAAGCTGAAACAAAAGATAAGGCCATTGTATTACAATAATCTCAAACACGTGAAAAAAAAATCAAATAAACAACACACACTCCACATTACATACACTTGTTATGTCAAACAATACTTCAATTACTCAACATTTAACAAAAAACTGAAACTAATCCAACCCAAGTAAAAAGTACCAATCTGGAACCCCAATACGAAGACTCGGCTCTATTCATTGTTATTATCCATTTTAAAAATCTCAAACTCTTGCTCATATACAATAAAAATTCCCGAAATAAATCTTCAACCCTAAAATCCGTAGTAGCTAGTTTCAAAAGTCATTAAAGGTGGCCTCAATACAGCAGAGATCAGTGAAGAATTTCAATGTCAAATGGGAGAAAATGTAAATATCCACAATTACCACATACCTACACTCTCAGCATTTTCCTTGGTGATTACTCCTAGTGCAAAGTTTCAGAAGAATCCAATACCCCTGAACTATAAAAGTTTACTCTTATTCTATAGTCAACCTCTGCTTGTCAATCACATTTCGGAAGAGGAAATAGGAAATTAAGCATAAAGATAAATCAAAATGTCAAACTTTCAAAAATTATTATCAGTTCACTTCTTAAGCAGTTTAATACAATGTTCATTCATATATAATTTGTTATGGTTGGCTAGAGATACATGACATGTATGACATATATGTATGACAACAATATCAACTTTGCACAAAACCCTCCCAGTCTTTCCAGGACTAACATAAGCATTAGATTAATTCCAAAAAGGTGACTTATTTCATGTGCACTACCTACATCAAGTCAAACTGATGCTTACTTTTGGTGGCCTAAAAGGCTAAAACTCCAATATATTTACACCGGCATTTAGATGGAGCCTCTCATCCTTAGGTAGATTTCCTTATACTAAAACTCGGTTTTCCTATCAAAACACATACTACTTCCATATGATTAAAAAGACTGCGCAATCTATCAAATGATAGCCTAACAACTTACATACTCTATCGAAGGGCTCCAAATTGACACACACCCAATATCCTACATTTATGAGCAAACAAATCAAAACCTAACAAAGTACTGAACTTTCAAAAGGACGGAAGATCGTGTACCTGGAAGATTGTCGAGTTTTTGCTTCTTGGTATATGGAAATTTAGCTAATAGAGATGATCTGAGAGAAAAAATAGTGGTTAATTAAAGGCAATGAATTTGAATGAAATAAAAAAAAAAGAGAAGAAATGGAAGGCTATCATCTTAAATTGCTGGAGGATTCAAGAGAATTTGATAGTAGAAGAAAAGAGGATGACAACATGCTCACAATCACAGAGAACCGAGAGCTCTCCGGCCTCACCAGCAAACAATCCTCATGATCTAAATCTTTGCCCTCTCCCTGAAAAAAAGAAAGAAAGTATTTTTCCTCTACGTCTTTGTCATATATAGTTAACTATCTAGGAGCTTGCTTCCTCAAAAATCCATTTGCCAACATCAAAGATAGCAAACTGTGTTGAAAATTAAATTTGAAAGCATTGTAGTCATCTATATAGAGAAGCAAAATGAACAGAAACCCATACATTTTCTTTAACTAAGTTCAATTCAATAGAAGAACAACAAAAGAAATTAGGATCCAATTTCGATTCCATCGACACAAATCAATAAAGAGCGATAAATCTCAGAACATGTAAACCAACAGAAAAAGAACATAAGAAATCAGAAACTCAATCAAATCGTCATTCGGAGAATATTGCTCCATTACAACTGAACCATATTCAAATAAATCCAATTTACTATCTAATCAATCTGGACTTAAACTAACAGAGCACATACATCTCACATGTTCTCTCAAACACAAAGATACAAACTCTGAGTCTCATAACCTTAAATTCAATTGTGATCTCAATATTGATACGTACCCAATCAAGTAATACATATACTTCATCAATACCCAATCAAGCAACAATCTATTTAAGCGATAAAAAATCAGAGAAAATCGAGGTGAGAGTAAGAGAAAAGGAGAAAGCTTACAACGAAAATCAAAACCCAACACCCAAGCAAAATTTCGGTAGTATGCTCAGAGAGATCGGAATAGAGAATCGCGATTGAAAATCGCACAATACTTCAGAGCTACCCAAAATGAGCACGACAGTAAACAAAACTAAAGAAAAATCGAGAACACAGTGAATCAAAGAAGAAAGAGATAGATTATGCCGGAGCGAGATGTTGATGAAGTGAAGTTTCGTGATAAGAAGAGAGAGAGAACGCCGGTGGCGACGATCAGCTGATTATGTAAAGATCCGGAATCCTAAGAGAACAATGAGAGATCGAGTGCGTGAAGTATTATCCAGATCAGTGATGGAGAGAGAAAAGATTAGGTTTGGGTCTGATAAACATAAAAGAATAGAGACGATAGAGGCCGCATACTTTGCACACCGATATCTTACACAATGACCCGAAAGGACAATATGCAACGGTGCTTAATGAACAGTACATGTAAACAGTAAAGATTCTACCCACGATTGTTACATACTAAAGTTGGAGATATTACGGACCGGGATGATCAGTAGTCACAACTACATTTGATGAAGGTTAAGGACTTGGAAAATAGATATCAACAAGAGACCCCAAAAAAGTACAACTTTAACGGACCTTGTGCTGTTGTGCACTAATCTAATTAATCTGTCTCGTTCCAATGAGCTTAATCCAGTGTCTCTCTTTGTTTTGTCTTCACATCATCACCAATGAACTTGAAAGTGCCAACAAACTCTCAAATGTAATGAAGAAACGGCCAAAACATACAGTAGAGACCAAAATAACTTGCTTCGTTTACGCCAACTGTTTGTTTCGATTCCCAACCATAGCTTTCGACCTTCACTAGTTCATCACGAAACCAATATTAGACTATATGTTTCCTCAGAAACCCAACCAAGCTGAATCAATTCAGCGGTCTTTCTGAGATGGGTTCCGTGAATTTCTTCACTCTTTTCTTCATAGTTTTCTCACTCTTTCTGATTCCTACAAAAGCCCAAGAAAAAGGGTTCATTTCCGCGGTTATATCGAGTAAAGGTCTTGACTTTACCAAGGATTTGTTAATAGAAGAAGCAATTTCATCTATAATCCCACTCCAACTTCCCCAAATAGAAAAGTCTGTGAAAATCCCAGTCGTGGGTCAAGTTGATGTTGCTCTATCCAATATCATAATATATGGTGTTGATATTCCATCTTCATATGTGGAGACTGGTGTCTCTGGTATTGCTTTAGTTGCTTCAGGAGCTACTGCAAATTTGAGTATGGATTGGCGCTACTCTTATACCACTTGGCTATTCGAAGTTTCGGATAATGGGGCTGCTTCTATTCAGGTATAAGGAAACACTTTGAAAGGCTTGTGTTTCAAGTTTGTAGTTTTGCTTTAATTGCATTGTGTTTACTATGAACAAAGTTAGAACACAGTTGTTAATGGTTGATGTTTTTACTTATGTTTTCTATTTTTCTTTCACTGCTCGGCATGATTTCTTTGTTCAGTTTAGTAGGCTTGAGGTAGAGTTTAATGCAACTCATAGTCACAAATCGATATCCCTTGTGTTTAGTCGTGTGTCTCTTTTTTTATGTAAGCAATTCAATAATTGGTGGAAAATCTTAGTCACAAATGATTAACCTGCTTGAGCTGAATTGAGTTATGTATGTCTCATGTGTAGCTCGGTTCAAAAGAATTGATGGAAAATCATAGTCACCAATCATAGTCACAAATGGTTGAACTGCCAAATGGGAAAATAAAGATCTTAACTTTTGTTATCCCAATCTTCTTGACTTCTTGTCGATACGTAAAGTCAGAATTTTATAAGATTTACAGATTATTTTGGTGGAAATTACATACAGTATCAGTTCTCTAATGGTATGGAAATTGTCTATGTGGTCATATGCTATTATATGTTGCTGTATGTGATGGTCGTACAACAGTGGAAGATAAGATATTTCCATTGAAGTTTACTTGTTGACAGAAGAAGGTAGAGGAATAGGATCATTTGAATTAAGGATGCAGTGATTGAAAATGATACAAGCAATGAGAATATGAGAGACATTGACATAAAAAAAAAACACCAGATGAAGTTGGCTTAAAAAATCCTGAACCCGTAACTGACATGCTACCAGTTCTTTTTTAAGCGTAGGCTGAAGCATCTTTTTCCATGTATCTTGATTCTAACTTGTTATAAATTGGTGGTGCTTTGGAAACAGGTTGAAGGTATGGAGGTCGGTGTCACCTTAGCTTTGAAGGACCAGCAAGGGACTTTTAAGCTGTCTGTTTTAGATTGTGGATGCTATGTGAAATATATCTCCATCAAGTTAGACGGTGGAGCATCTTGGCTTTACCAAGGGTATGCACTCGTCTTAATGAATAAAATTTGCTTGGGCAAAGAGTTACATGCCTCTTTGTTTGTGTTAAACCCTGGTCTAATATTTTTTTTTATCCTCGAACTTTTCTTTCAGGATAGTGGATGCCTTTGGTGGACAAATAGTTTCTGCAGTTGAAGAAAATATTTCAAAGAAAGTCAGAGAAGCAATAGTGAAGCTTGATTCCTCACTACAATCGCTTCCAAGACAAATCGACTTGGATGGCGTTGCTGCTCTGAATGTCACTTTGGTGGACAATCCTGTGCTGAGTAATTCTTCCATTGAATTTCAGATCAATGGTCTATTCACGACTCTTATTGATGATTATGCATCCAGCTCAAACTATAAAGGTCCATTAGATCCTCTTCGTTTTTATGCCCCAGCTAAGATGGTTGCGATATCACTACATGAAATTGTCTTTAACTCGGTGTCTGCGGCCTTTTTTCATGTAAGTTTACACCTAACAACTCAGTAAATTCGTTGTATTTTATCCATTGGGTCATTTTCCTCCTCTTTTTGCATACTGCTTCTTCTAAAAGGTATCTAAATTTACTTAACTTCAACTACCCATCTACTAACTGTCTCTGCCTTGCCTGATTGGTACCATTCGACCTCTATAGTTAAGAGTTCAATTAACAAAGATAAACTGGACCTTCTTTTTTTTTGTAAGTTCAGGCAAACTATTTGCACTGGCTTATTGAAGAAATACCAGATCTATCCCTTTTGAACACTGCTCGATGGAGATACATTATTCCTGAACTATACAAGCAGTATCCAAATAAGGATATGAATATTAATGTTACTGTATCTTCTCCCCCAATTATTGAAGTTGTCAACAATGACATTGACATCAAAGCTTACTCTGATGTGACAATTGATGTCATGGATGATGATGAAGTAATACCAGTTGCTTGCATTTCAATGGTATGCTTTATCAAAATATTTCTTTGTTCTCGGATTAGTATCGTGCCCGTGCTTTTATCAGCACTTATTCATTTTAACTCATTAGATTTTCCACTCGCTCTCTGTTAATGCAGTACATTCATGCTTCTTGTTCTCCAGAGATTCTGAGGAATAAACTGTCCGGTATTGTCAGGTTGAATGAGTTCAGTGCATCTTTGAAATGGAGCAAACTTGGTAACGTACACATGCATCTAGTTCAGGTACTCTCCGGGAAATAGTGATATGATTGCAATTGTTAATGTAAGACTTTCATTCGCTCTTGAACTCCTCTTAGACTTTGCTTCACTATCATATTGGAGTGAACTTGTTAGTGTGATCAAGTAGTACAGGCACAGAGTGCACAGTATTTGAAGCCATTAGGTCTCACTGAATGTAAATGAACACTGGCTGTTAAAGCACTAGCAGACTTTATAAACTACTTGGATGAACGTAACTCTATATACAACCTATAGTGTTGAGAATTTTGGTGTGACATCTTATAAATTGAGTCTAAGTAATGCAATTTCTTACCGGTCAATAAAAATCTACTAAGCTTGATATCAATTCACTGGGATTCTTTTTGTCATCTTTGTCAGTGTTTAGCTTTGTTGAACATGTAGCTCCCAAGATCTCGGATTTTTGTATTCTCCTCTTATCCTGCTCCATTTGTTGATATCATCGCCATCATTAACTGTTTTATACTGCAGGTAGTATTGTCAACGGTCCTCAAAACTGTTGTTGTGCCATATGTTAATTTATGGCTCTGGAAAGGACTAACTTTACCCCTTCCCCGTGGATTTACACTTCACAATTCTGAAACCCTCTCCACCAATTCAAGACTTGTAGTATACAGTGACGTTGCATTTGAAGAACGATGACTCACACATAGGTCCGGAAGGAATTCATTCGCTTTTTATACGCCATGTATACACGTACATATTTGTTATGTGTGTAAATCAACATAGAATCTGAATTTGAAAGTAGCGTTGGTTAACTGTATGTAAATGACTATATGATCGTAGAAAGTTACATTACAAATTAAAAGCTAAAGAGGACTTGTAGGGTTCTCATGTGAAAAATTTAAACAATGCAACTCTTCAATTCCATTGGTTATGCCAACCAGATACCTAGCCGGAGATCGTTTGGACCATATATCAAAAGCAAATAAGCAAGTAATCAAGAAAGCAATGAACTCGACAGTAGCTGAATATGTGGAGATTCTGTTCTTTAGTTCGTTTTCCTTGTGCACTCTTGATCAGTCTTGACGTATGTTCGGGCCCCAGGACCTCATTTATCCTTTTTAGGTTTTTTTCTAGATTGTATAATTTCCTCAGGTGTTCTTAGTATTGGTGCTTTAGGTATGACAAACAAGACCTGTCCATGGTTCTAAGTTGGGATTGAAAGAAAACTCATGGCCAATTAATGTGCTAGAAGTAGTAGCAGAAGTGAACCTAAGGCCATGTGTAGAGGAATATTAACAGAAGCAAAAACAAAAGTAAAATGCTTCTGCTTGCACATGAGGAATAAGCAACGGGACATGTGTGATTATGGACCATAGAGCTAAGCTAACATGGTACTGGAGCCTTCTAACATTATGCTATGAACTTTGAAGTAGACAGGATAATTGGTGGTGGGAGTGGTGGGATTGGGAGCATGTGTCGTTAAGCCGTTAAATGATTCCTGCGGCTCTTAATTAGCTTGAAAGTAAAGATGATGGATCTTTGCTTAAAGTGAAGGAGCACTCATTCATTGTACTAGTCATCGTCGACCAGCATTTGTCATAGTGTTGAGCTGTTGCTAAAGTTTTATTCTGAGCATCAAGCAATTCCAATTGCACATGCTTTAAACTTCAAAGTTTTCTAAAATCCTTCAGCTTCTTTTTAGAGGTCTGCCTCATCCCTTATTTGCCTTCCTCAACCCTCCGATCTGAACCTCCATTTGCAAATTAAAGAAACAGATCGATCATGGCCTTAGAGATGATCGGTGGCGCGTTTTTCTCTGCATTTTTCCAGCAGGCCGGTATTTCAAAAGATGGATTCTCCGGAGGTCAAGAACTTCCTCAGGGGTCAAACACAGACCAACAAGTTACTAAAGAAGCTCAGAGTCTTGTTACTGTCTGTCAACCATGTTTTTGATGATGCTGAGGAGAAGCAACGGACTTACTCGACCGTGAAGGATTGGCTGAGCGACCTTAAGGACGCAATCCTTCGTGCGGAGGACCTACAAGACAATATTAAGACAGGCTTTGAGGCGCAAGCTTGAAGCCGATGGAGCCGAGAGTAGCACAACTACTAAGGTACATCAACTCTTGTCTGATGCAATTCATGCTTTTGATGAATCCGTAGACTCTAAGACAGAAGAAATCATCGAAAGCCTAGAGTTCATTGCACAACAAAAAGATGCACTCGGTTTGCAACCAGGTGCTAGGCAAAGGGTCTCTTACAGTCTGCCTTCAACTTCTTTGGTCGAAGAGTCTAGTGTGTATGGAAGAGATCAAGATAAGGAGACCATCGTCAAATTGTTGTTAGCAGATGACGCGACTGGCAATAAGATAGACGTCATTCCCATAATGGGAATGGGTGGGATTGGAAAGACCACCCTGGCTCAGCTCGTATACATTGATGACAAAGTGATCAAGCATTTTGACGTCCGGGCATGGGTGTGTGTTTCACACGATTTTGATGTTGTTAAGATAACCTAGAAGATCCATCTTTCAGTTACTTCACAATCTCACTGTGAAGATATCAATGATCCAGATCTGCTTCAAGTTCGACTCAAGGAGGTCCTAACTGAGAAGAAGTTTCTCATTGTTCTTGATGACGTTTGGAACGAAAACTATGCTCTATGGGATTTCTTAAGGCGTCCATTTGAGTTTGGAGCTCGTGGAAGTAAGATTGTAGTTACAACTCATAATGAAGGTGTTGTATCTGTGATGAGTACCGTCCAAGCTCAACATCTATCGAAGATACGTGAGGAGAATTATTGGTTGTTATTCTCAAAACATGAATTTGCAAATAAAAGTGTCAGTGCATCTCCAAATCTTGAGGTAATTGGAAGAAAAATTGTTTCAAAGTGCAAAGGCCTTCCTTTACCTGCAAAGTCTCTTGGAGGTCTTTTACGCTCTGTATTGAATGAGGAAGAATGTCTAAATGTACTGGAGAGTGACATACGGGAGTTGTCTGATAAGGAGTGCAACATTTTGCCAGCGCTATGGTTGATCTATCGTCACCTGCCTCCACATCTCAACCGTTGTTTTGCCTACTCTTCTATATATCCCAAGGATTATCAATTTTAGAAAAACCAATTGATTTCACTTTGGATGGCTGAAGATGTTTTACAATCTAGAAAGAAGAAATTTTTGGAAGATGTTGGAGATGACTACTTCAGCGACTTAATTTCAAGGTCATTCTTTCAACCTTCAAATTACCGTGGAGTTCCTTGTTTCACCATGCATGATCTTATCCATGATTTGGCGATGCTTGTATCTGGAAATTTCTGTGTTAGACCGGAGGGCAATAACTCATTCAACATTACAAGCAAGACTTGTCACTTTTCTTATCTAAATGATGATGATGTAGATTTAGAGAAACCTAACGCCTTGTATGAAGCTAAGTTCATGCGCACCTTCTTGCCATTGTCAAAGTTGACAGCGCAGCCAACTAGTATTGAGAAAATTTTGCCAGACCTATTGTTAAATCTACCATGTTTGAGAGCGCTCTGTTTATCATGCTATGAGATTAGAGACTTGCCTAACTCAGTAAGCAAGCTGATACATTTAAGATACCTGGATCTATCTGGCACTTTGATTGAAAAGTTACCCGATGCAATGTGTAGTTTATACAATTTATAAACATTGTTGCTGACATCTCGTGAGAAGCTTGTTGAGTTGCTGACTGGCTTGGGAAGACTAATCAACTTGCATCATGTTAGTCTCAGCTATTAAAAGTTGGTTAAGATTCCAGCAGAGATGTGCAAACTGAAAAATTTGCAAGGATATCCATGTGAGAAGTTTGTACTAGACAATGAGATTGGGCATACCATTGTCGATTTGAAGGAGCTTTCCAATCTGCACGGCAAGCTTCATATTTCTGGGCTTGAGAACATCATCCGTGCAGGGGATACCAATATGAGGGAGAAGAAGTATCTGACCGAACTGGTCTATGAATGGAGAAGAGGGGATACCAATGATTCTCGAACAGACGGACAAGTGCTGGACAACCTTAGACCTCATACTAACCTTAAAAAAGTGACGATCTATTCTTATGGGGGAACACAATTTCCAGCTTGGTTAGAAGATCCTTGTTTCTCAATTCTAGTCTTTGTCCACCTTGTGCATTGTGCAAACTGCTTTTCCATTCCAGCACTAGAGCTGCTCCTTACCCTCCAGAAGATAGAGTTATTTGGAGTTGGTATAGAATCCTTCTCAGTAGCGAAATGCCTTCCATTCCTATTGCTGGTTAAATTGGAATTATGGTTTGCCCTAGTCTGGTCTGTTTTCCTGATGGAGGATTGCATGCGCCCAACTCGGTCACTTTGAAGATCTGGAATTTTGAAAAATTGAGATCACTGCCAGCACAGATGCATAACCTCCTCCCATCACTCAAGTCCTTGTTGTTCAGAAGTGGAATCATTTCCGGACGGGGGATTGCCTCCTAGATTAGAAATTCTTTTTGTCTCAAATTGTAAAAAAACTCGTCTACAACTGTACCCGATGGGGTCTCTAACAACTCACCTCGCTTAGACGGTCGAGTGGTCGACTATCGGGTTTGAAGGATGTGAAAATGTAGATTCATTTACAGAGGAGGGGCTGTTGCCCACCACTCTTACAGAGCTCCATATTTTTCCCAGAACTCTGTCGGTTGCCAGATGAAGGGCGACCTATGGTGGCCAAGATATTGTAGCTGACATCTGCACGATGTACTGATGTACATACGGTGAGATATTAAGAACTCGAAACAATGATTCATCATCAACAAGGTACGTACTCTCCGCTCCTTCTTCAACTTATATTTTATGATTCCTTCTCTTTTATGGAAAGAGAAAATTATTGGTTTGACAAATGAGACAGAATTGTCACTCATGTTTGACAAATGAGACAGAATGAATGATCACTCATGTTTGACAATTATCACTTTGATCGTTCATATTTTACTTTGTCATTTAGATTAGTCATTTTGTACATTTTAGATGTTAAAAATCACATAGGTGACACACACATGCTTTACTTAAATGGATATTTTTGTCATTCTCGAGCTAATAAACTTACTTATGTGCATTTTACAAATAAATAAATATATTTTTTAAATGTTCAAAATAGACAAAGTGACTAATCTAAATGACAATATAAAAAATGAATGACGAATATGATATTTGTCAAACATGAATAACAAATCCGCCTAAACTATATATCAGCAATTCTCTTTTATAAAAATCATACTTTGGCCAAACTATCCGTGAAAAAAAGAAGTTTGATTCATGATAATCAAAAGGATGAAAGTTATATATCCATCATCTTTAAATAAGTTGTATGTGGCACTACCCTTTTCATTCGGTCACATTTTCCATGCTCTCGTTTGATCAACTTTGCTCTCTATTTTATCTTATCCAATTTCTCCTGTGATTTCCTCCTCCTTTTTTTCCTAATTGAAAGTACACTCTGTCATTCTTTCACTAATTGACAATGTAACTAGTTCTTTGTACGTCCTGTTACTTATGAATAGGTTAATTGCCATTGAAAGTGAACACCATCCGTTTGATGCATGATTTTTATGATCGTAACTTGACTCTAGTAGATTACAGTGTCAGCTTGTATTCTAATGTGATTATTCCGCAAATTATTTACCCGCCTTCTTTATCACCGGTAGGCAAGGGCGGAGCCAAGCTTAGGCGAGCCAAGGCCATGGCCCCCCCTCAGATTTGATTAATTAGTTTCTATGTCTTGGATTGATCATAAAATGGACTTGGTGCAGTGGTCATTGGTGTTTTAGATGCCCACTTGTGACAGGTTCGAACCTCTATGGCAACTACATTTGTTTTCTTTTAATTCATTTTTCATTTTTTCTCTAAATTTTTGGGTGATAGTTATTTTTTTTTTCTTCCAACGATTGGGTGCCCCCCCTGACATTATAAGCTGGCTCCGCCACTGCCGGCGGATCCATGTACATGCGAGGGTGGGCAGTTGCCCAACCTGAGATTTGAAGTGTAGCTTAAGTTTTAGAGGCAAATAATGTTGATTTGGGCAAGAAAAGGTAGAAACCCCAGATAAAAATGGCAGACTTGAAATAGGAAGATAAACAGTACGTACGTCAGTACGTGGTATAGAAACATAAGAAAAGCGACGTCATTTGAGTTAAAACCCATAAGTACAACTATGTCGTTGAAAATAGATATGACTTCTTCTTAATTTGACTTTTCTACTTAGGGTTTCTCTCTAAAAAATGAAAGTTGTTAGTAATAGGAGTCGATGAGAGTTCCTCAAGTTGCATACGTACTCATTTATTTTTTTTTTCTATTATTGTTTGAATAAAACTCTCATAGGCTTCTTATAAAAAAAATCTCTCATAGGCTTCAACTCCTTCAAGTGTCTCCGTAAGTACATATAGACTAATTTATAGATCGGCTTGCTCACAACTTTTGTTCATCTTACTCTCCTACAACTTAATAATTTATTAAGATATTATATGTTTCTTTAGTTCTTCTTCAAGATAGCTTTGTTTTGATTATATTTTAGTCTTACGATCTTGTCCAACCTAATTTTCTATTTCTGGATCTGCTTTGTTATTTTCTATGATTAAGTTTGATTATTCAATTGCAGCGTGACACTGAAAGTGTTTATTAGCATTTAAAGGGAGCAAATATGCAAATCTATAATGACAAGACCCATTACCAGGGATTGAAGTAGCATACATGAAGAATTTGTTGGAGTGAGTCATACTCCTAAGAATATTAGGACGTGTATATTATGTAATTAAGTAGATGTAAATAGTTTCCTTGTAGAACTGTAAGTAATCTTATATATATATGTATCTCAATTCGGGAGTGAACAAAATATCTAAAAATTCCTAAACTCTTGTGTTATATTTTAGTTGGCATCAGAGAGGTTGATCTTGAAAATCTTGAAGATTTAACCCTATTTCCACTGCGAATCTGTCCTGACCCGTCCAGACTTGATTTGTTCGACGCGTCAAAATAAGCAATCAACCAGTCAAATTCTGCCATGTTCATCTGTCTTTTATGTAATTTGATCAACTGTTTAAACTTGTTTGTAATGGATCTTACACTTCTTGCAGAACAACCTGAAATCACCTATGAACAACTGACGGCTCTTAAGAACAAGAGCACACGATTTGGAGTGAAACTTGATGGCACAAATTATCAAATATGGAGAAGATTGATGAAGATGCATCTTGGAGGTGTTAGCAAGTGGGAATATGTTGCTGACACTCTACCACGACCTAGAAAGGTTAACAAGGCATAAGCTATGTGACATATTGCAAATTCAAATACGATGATGCTTCTTCTATAATCAATGACAAGACCAATCATGATTTTGTTCTCCAGCACTACTTCTTTGAAGGCAATCTGGGATGTTTTGCAATCACGTATTATGATGGAAGTAATTTTGCAAGAGTACATGAGTTAACATGCCAAACATTTACAACTATTCAAAATGGTCAACCTATTGCAAAGTGCCATGCAAACTTGAAAGTTATATGACAAGAACTGGATAAAAGGGATCAAACCCTATGGTATGTGATCTTGATATTGCAACACATAACAAGTCGCAAGACAAGATGCAAGATCACATTTTCTTAAAAGGATTGGATTTGAAATTTGCTAGTGCTAAGGGGGAGCTACTGCAACAAACCATACCACCAACTCTAAAACAAGCTTATGCTTATGTTCACAAGAATGAATCCAGTACAAAGGAGTTCCATACGGAGGTGTCTAGTCTCACAGTACAAGCTAAATCTCAGCAAAATTGAAAACCAAAAAATCAAGACAGTCAACTTCGAATTCAACCTGCTCGTGGACCGGATCTGAGTAAGGTGTAGTGCTTCTATTGCAAGAGGTTTGGTTATTAAAAGAACTCGTATCCTCATAAAACAAGTTGAGGAGGCACCTATGATAGAAGTCGCGGTTTAGGGGGCACCTATGATAGAAGTCGCGGTAATAAGGCTGCAATCCAGTTAGTTCAAGAACCTGATTTCTATGGTGTAAAGGGACAAGATCACACCACATGTATTTGTTCTTCATCTGAGAAAAAAATAGGTAAAATTAGTATTGCTTTAAAAGTTTCTGGCTTCATTGGTGGTGATATATGGATAATTGATTCTAGTTTGTCTGACCATATGACCTTTGATAAGTTCTTGTTTTTGAGTATGTCATCCTCTCTCATTCTTGAAGTGTCCAATGCAAATGATGTGTCTTTTTCGGTCTTAGGTATAGGGTCAATCCAAGTTACTCCTTTTATGCTATCTATCTCTGAGATGAACTCATAAAACAAATGCTCTGTAACCTTTTTTCCTTTGTATGTGATATTTTAGGATCTTTCATCTCAAGCAATAATAGGCAAGGGAGATTCCACTTGGATTGCATGTACAGTAAGGAGGCATGCGCACCGTCACCAAATGTTGCTCTGACTTTGAGTTTTGATAGAGTGAAAGAAATTTGGATATGACATCGTCGGTTGGGTCATCCATCTTTTGGGGTCATGAAAAAGTCTATGCCATCCTTGTTTTGGGGAATAAAGGAGTCGAGTCTCCATTGTGAAACTTGAATTTTTGCTAAGAGTCATAAGTTCAGTTATCCTCCTATTTTTTCTTCTAGTTCAACATCGTTTGAGTTGATTCACTCTAATGTAAGGGGGCCTTTTAAAAATCCAACATTGTTAGGAATGAAATATTTTATTTTGTTTATTGATGACTTTACAAGATTATCATGGGTTGTGTTACTGAAAAAATGATGCTGTATTTTTTGCCTTTACTACTTTTCACAGTCTCATTCAAACTCAGTATGGTGTTTGTGTGAAAAAATTTCGATCTGATAATGGAGGGGAGTTTATCAATCACTCATTTCAAAGTTATTTTCAGCAGCATGGAATCGTTCACCAGACTACTTGTCCTCAAACAACAGAGCATAATGGAGTTTTTGGGAGAAGGAATCGTCATCTCTTAGACATAAGAAAAGCACTCTTACTTAGTGTCCACGTGCCAAAGTATATTTGGGAAGAAGCTGTATTGTGTGCCTCTCATCTCATCAATCATCTACTATTTGCAGCACTTCAGAATCAAGTTCCATTTGAGGTATTGCCTAAACATGTTGCCATCCCATCTCTCAAAAAAAATTCTACTCATGTCTTTGGTAATGTGGCTTATTTTTATCTTCACAAGAATCAAAGATCTAAGTTTGAGGCTCGTGCCCTCAAGTGTGTATTTATTGGCTATGTCTCTTACTAGAAAGGATACAAGTGTTACCATGTATCCTCATTCTCAAAGATTTTATGTCACCATGGACATCACCTTTAGTGAAGACTTGCACTATTTTTCTCCTACTGCAACTCAAAGTGAGGAGGAGAAGAATATGTTTTATGAAGACAAGTTTGAAAGATTAGAAGTTAATGTTACAGTTGAAAGTGCCCTAGTTATAGCAGATTTTCGATGAAAGGACCCAACCCCGATTTAGTTGTTTGACTGGGATTAAGCCCTAATGACCATTAGAACTTAAACATTCTAATCCAAAAGAAAACTAAAAGGAAAATCAATAATCCAAAAATCATAAGCTAGTGAAACTAATTTCTAGAAACAACTTATAACAGTTAATTACCAAGAACATAAAACCGTTCATAACATCAGAGCCGCTAGACTCTTTAAACTATCTATGATGACTAAGATGCTAACTCATAGGATAAAGCCTGGATCCTGCGGCAGATACTGATATGCCTCGATATGTGTATGCGCCTGACCTCCACAAAAACTTTGCAACTTGGGGGATTGAAACCTAAGGGTCCAGGGAAAGACATATAAAGACAAGAAAACCATTAGAGTGAATGGACTGAAAATAAAATATTTGTAAGAAATCGTAAAACATACTTTACTTTCCACCGTAATCATATAGTAAAAACAAAAACCATAACGAGTCTAGGAAACTGAAAACAACATAAGTGTGTGAAGGCTATGACTAGAGCATAAATCCTCTAGCCATCGTAATCGTAGCCGGCTTAAGTGCATGCCATGCTCTGTTCGGTGCCACTCGAGGATCAGTCGAGTGGATGGATCGATTCACAAACATAGACATATCGTGTGAAAAATATAAAATCACATCATATGGGTCTCCATGCATAGACGTAAATATAAGTCATATCATAGTAATTTGACGTAAATGAAACAACAAGTATATATGTAGATTCGCAACAACAGTGAAAAACAAAATGTCCACTCACCTGAATTGCCAGTAAATAGCTAGCTCGTTGATCCACTAACTCAAAAGTCCTACTTGGTGTTCATTTATTGTCGATAGCTAACTATCGCTACCATGATTCATCCCCGAACATGATGAGTCACGCCTCAAACTTGAATGTCATGCTCCATAATTCGTACTCTACCAAGATTACATTTAGACTCGGCATCGACGAATGATTGAGTTGGCGTGTCGAGTCGCCCCGATTCCTGTGCATAGCCAAAACGTTACAAAAATGGTTGAATGACACAAAACTACATGAAAATGATTACGAAAAAGCTTAGGAAACTTCCCGTGAAGAATTAAGCTTTCTGGTCGTTAGAGCTCCGCCACACACAGCGGCAGAGCCTGACCAACACCAATTTAGTTGACTTGTACATCAAACTGATCATTTTGACAAGACCAACAACATTCATAACTGGGGAAAAAGCCAATTCGAACGTGAAAAGTCAGAATTCACCTTGGAAGCTCAGAAAAACTTGCTGAAACTGTAGTCGTCGAAGCACTGACGTTAGGCCACAGCGTGGTCTAAAACTAGTTACGCTTGACTCATGAAAGGGTAAGCTTCAAAACCCTTATGGGAGCACAACCCAAATCAGGCCAGAACTCTGTCACCGACAATAACTAAGAAACCCTTGAAGGATCTCGCTTCGATTCACTCAATTCGAGAAATGCATGGCTAATATGAAGGTATATGAAGGTTGGAGATGGAGAGGAGAAACAATTCTGATCATATTGGTGGTCAAAGTCGCCGGCGATGAGTTGACTCAAATGTCGGAGCAACTCTGCCAATACGCAGAGACAAGACCCTGGATCCTCCTGCAGCGGTTGTTCGACCCGTCGAAAGATTCCAGGTTGACAGGCCTATTTTGACATTCATCTCAGCATTTGAGAGTGTTTGACATGTTGAACATTTGTCCGACATGTCAAAAAGAGGACAATTAATCAGTGATCTGCAGCCAGTAGTCGAAAAAGTACTGGTATCGTAAACATTTTCAATCGTAATCATTCTGATTCCTATTGTGATTTCAAATGGTAAGTAAACAACTCAATAAAAATGATATATTCCTATTCTGATTCTGATTCCAATTAATTTTGATTCACGGTAATTTCAATTCCAAGTAAGTAAACGTGTCATAAGTCTAAATATGAATAATCATACTTGTTTCATTCCACCGAGGTGTATGTTACGTACTCCTGTAGATACATTTATTTTCTTATATTTATTATCATATAGGAAAAGGAAAACAAACATAATTAGAATTATCCCCTGAATAAAAATTTAGGGTTTAGGCCGTTGTGGGAGCGTAAAAAATCATCTAGGACTTAGTACCTTTACAAGAACAAATAAACGGACACTACTTGTACCACGCCTTTGACACGTTGATTTTCAATGTCAGAGAGTGGAGGGATACCTGCAAAACACACTTCGACGCTTAAGTTACTGAGAGCTCTAATTGAGTGGAGTTTCTATGCAAAAGATCGAATGAATGAAAAATATGCCGCCATCTTTGGTATTTATAGTCGTAGATTTCCCTCCAAAGTAGGAACTACTTCTTGGGCCTCAAGTATTGGAACTACTAGACCGAAACTTCCTCCTTACCATTAGGCCCAAGTTTCTCACCATCTACCAAAACTGCCTTGAGTTATTCTCGTAGTTGCCTATATTCCAGCCATCATTCTCTCAACTGATTCTGACTTTTTCCTTGCTTGTCCACGTGCTTCTCACATGTCTTGCAATTATAATTTGTGATCGGGTCCAATCATCTAACTTATGGGCTTGGGCTTTCACGATAACTCAAACCCATCATCTTAGGGCACCTTTGACCAATTTATTTTGACGCCCACAAATGCCTTCAAAATTTTCTTTAGGGCCCAATCCTTGACCCAAAAGAAATTTTTCACTGAAAACCCTTGCCACTTTATATACTCATATCTCTTCAGTCCTAACCCACTTATTGGTTGTAAAGACATGTATATCAAAAGCATTAAATCAAACCATATGATGAGCTCATCATTCTGCTTGTCAATGATCCCGAAAAGCCGCATCTTTGACTTGTCCTCATATGTGACCTCCTCATCGAAGACAACCACGTTGATACCTTTGATACTTCATGGATTGAACCTTACAGCCTCTCCCACATGCATTTTTCATATCCTCTTGCCTCATAGAGTGAGCAAACATCAGTTCATCTCAACTTTACTATTATCCCTCAATGTTTCTTGGTCCAGCTAGATGTTTCATTTAGCTTCAAGATTTTCTCGATCTTCAACTCTTTCATGTGATTCTGAAGTATTTTTGAGGTTTTTCAACATGATTCAAGACCTAATTTAACTCGATGTTAGATGCCTCACTTCTTCCTCGCTGCATACTCCAAAGTTGCATAACTGTACCTTCACTATGCACCTTTCTCAACTCTCTGATTTGCGTGCTTCCTCAATCATGCACCTTGAGTCACTCTCATCTAATTATCGACATTCTCTTTCTCTTGTTCAATAACTTTATTCTTGATGCCCATAGATAATCATATATCACTCAATTCTTAAGGATAGAGACTTGTTCCATCTATCGCAATTGGACGTTCACCCCCCAGGGTTGATATGCATTCTTTCGCTCAACAACCATAGTTGGTTGTGGCATTTGACCATACTCAGTTGCCACTTATTCATGCCCCCAATGATTTTTTTTATCAAGTTAGACTTGACACAAGACATTTAATACATTTTTTTCTTTAAGGCTGATACTTTTCACATCGAGCTTTACTCAACGCTCATAGACTGAGGTTTTCCTCGCCCAAATAGGAGACCTCATAGAAGCTCTTTCCCAATAGTTTAATCTTTCTCATTCAAATTAATGCCACTTCTCCAGTAATTTTGGCCAAATTTATGCCATCTTACCCTGAGATTTTGGTCATAATATTTTTCCCTTGGTCTTTTGGCCACGCTAATACCATTTTACCCTTGTTATTTTGACATGTGCCTTTTTATCCTCAGCATTTTGGCATATGCCTTTTTTCCCTCGGTATTCTGATCACGCCAGGGCCGTTTTACCCTTGGTATTTTTGCCCGTGGTTTTTTATCCTTGGTGTTCTAGCCTATGTCTTCTTACCCTTGGTTTTTGTCCTCGTCAATGCAAAAACCTTTGATATTTTGGCTAGTACCTTTTTACCCTTGGTATTTTAGCCTGTGCCTTTTCACCCTTGGTATTTCAGCCATACTAACATTATCTCATCCCCCAGTTTCTCAACTCTTGGAACCGAGATACATTATTGAATTGACAATGCCATTTCTTCAAAAGTGAACTCTCAAGGTCGAAATTTAATCGACGTACAAAATAAATGAATCAAAAATTAATTACTCACAATCAGCCTCCAATTGTCCTAGACGTTTTTCCTTTATATTTCAAAAATAAAAACAGACGTACCTTCCAAGGATCATAGGTAATACTTTTTTAAGTATACGACATTCCAAGGTCTCGGGAAGTGTCACCTGGTTCTAACTTTCTTTAGCCGACATGCCCCCTGGCCATAAGCCTCGATGATTTTGCATGGGGTTTCTTATACAGGTTCAAATTTTTTTCGTGTCGTGAGCTTTGATGTCTTCTGCTGATTGTTTAACACCAATTCTCCCACATTGAAGGCTCAGGGTTTGTTTTCAACTAGAATTGTGGCTTCTGTTCCATAAATAAGTGCATATGAAGTATCCTTGGTAGTCTTCATTTGGGTTGTTCTATAAGCTCATAGCACTCTGTACAATTCCTGAGACCACCGCCCACGCTTTTTCTCAAGCCTCTTTTTTACACCCGTCGAAGATAATTCGATTCGTAATTTCTGCTTTCCCATTTCCCCTCTGATATTTTCTGAAAGCAAATCTCTACTTAACTCCATGTTTATTGCAAAAGTTGCCGAGCATTGAGTCCTTATATTGCGTACCATTATAGAAATCAATTTCTCGAGATATCACAAACCTACATATTACCTGTCTCCACACAAAACTGACTACATCCTTCAAAGAAATGGTCATGTATGGCTTAGCTTCCACCCATTTGGTGAAATAGTTTGTTGCCATGAGTACTAAATTTAATCCCTCAGGGGCAGTTAGTATTGGCCCTACAATGTCCATTCCCCAACGAGGATATGACCACAATCCAGACTGTGCAACGAGTTCTTAGGTAGGCGTATAGCTCACTGGCACATGTTTCTGATAGCCTGTGCATTTCTTCACATATTGTTCTGATTCTCTTATCATGTATAGCCAAAAGTATCCTTATATTATTATTCTCTTAGCTAAGCTCCTGCCCCCAATGTGACTTCCAAACACTCCTTCGTGGACTTCTTTCATTATTTGCTCGGCTTGCAAATATCCCATATATCGCAACAAAGGTCCGTTGAACGATTTTCGGTATAATACATCCTCAATCAAACAATACCTTGAAGATTTCCTGCGTAACTTCCTGGCCTCAACAGATTCCTCAATCATGGCGCGTACTAATTCTCAGTATACTCACATCTTGGAATCTCTCATTGCGCAGTCATCATTTAACTGCCTAACTACGAGCACTAAATCCGAATATATTTGTAGGCAACCAATCCGCAGCTGCTTGGCCAACTTCTGAATTCCTTTGCACAATCCCAATCCCTGCTCTCGATTGCCCATTTTATCATCCTCCCAGAAGCATCCGCTTTAGAAAATATTGCTCGAATTGGCAAATCAGTGTGTACCAAAATTTCTCTTCCCTCGAAATATTGTCTGAGCTTCCTCTTTGCATGTACACCGTTAGTATGATCTTCTCTGCTGGCATATATCTTGCCTCAGGACCAAAAAAGTTTTTACTATCATATCATCGATATATGCCTCCATAGTTTTCCTCAGTTGCTCTTTGAACATCACATTGATTAACCATTGGTAAGTGGCCCCAACATTTTTCAATCCAAACGACATGACCTTGTAACATAGAGCCCTCTTTCTGACACAAAAGTTGTCTTCACTTGATCTTCCAGTGCCAAAGGCATCTGATTGTCTCCAGAATATGCGTCTAGAAATGATAATCTCTTGTAGCCGGTTGTTGCCTCCATCATTTGATCTATTTTAGGCAGCGGATAACAATCCTTTGGGCGTACTCTGTTCAAGTTGGTAAAATCAATGCATACCCTCCACTTCCCATTCTCAATTCATGTGCCTTTTCCTCGGCCGTCAATTCACCGAGCAAGGAAGACTTCTTCCGTTCTTCATCGAGGAAAATCTCCCTGATCCCCTTTATTGTAATTGGCATTTGTCGTTCATCTTCATTCATCACAGCCTGTGCCCCCAAGCTTTCTTGTAATTGCGATAATGTTAATGTTGATAAGGATATTTCTTCTTTATTTCCATCGCGTACATTTTTTTTCTTCTAACTGATCCCCGCGTACCCACACAACTCACTTGCGATCCTCAGAGATGAACTTTAGCACTCGGTACCTTGTTGATGCTTCTGCCTCCATTTGGTGTAACCAACCTTGCCCAAGCATTACATTGTACACTGAAGTTTTACCAATGACAGCGAAAGTCACCTCTATTCTTGATGTGAAAATTGAATCACCACTCCATCTTTGCTAGACAAGCTTATTACGGGTTTAAAGTTTGCTTTTTCTCGCTTATGACTCCCCATCTTCTCTGCTTGACGTGACTTGCTTCTAATGCGAACTTCTTCTACACACATAGCTGATGATCCTCCATCCACAACGAGAATTTCCCTTATTGGGGGCTCCTTATCGATATTTTTCGTTCATGTCCACTTTTGCTTTCTCTTGCTTATATTGCAAAAGTTTTTCCTATCTCATGAGCTCCGATATGGCTCGCTTGATGACTTCACATCTAGTTATGCCATGTCCTTTGGTTTTATGGAAGACTTAATACGTCGTCACTTAAACATATTTGATGACTCTGGTTGTGGTGGCGACTCCTTGAAGTTTCCCTCAGACTGATGCTTCCAGAATATATAGGCAGGGTTGTGCATAAACCATAGCTCTTCGTTGTTCAAACATTTTTCCTGCCTTCCTTGCCACTTCGTATATTTCTCTTTGCCCCCAGCCTGTATTCTTTGTTTGGTATTGAAAGGACCCAACCCTGATTTAGTTTCCTAAACCGGAATCAAACCCCCTTCTGAAAACACAAACCAACAAAAACCATTAAAATTTCGGCAGAGTAACGCTACTAACGCGGAATCGCCTTTACCTGCACCCAGAAAATAACACTTCATCCTATGCCACAAAAGCCAAACCGTGGGCACCAATCCCATCCGGATTTCTCAATATCATATCAATAGCAATAAACAGTAAACATAACTGTAATATATAGGAAATCCGGGAAAATCCGTATAAAACATGTATCAGTAATGTATCAGAGCGACCTCTAGTGTATATATATACAAAATATACAACAGTAGGCGAAACAAGGAACCTACTGGAAAAGAAAGGTAGCTCGAGCAACTAGCCTCCAACCGCGACGTGAGACACCAGAATACGAACTGCAAACTGGACATGGAAATCGAAAAGCCCAGGGAAAAGGCAATAAAACGTTAGAGTGAGTGGACGAAAATAAACATATGCCTTTCACCAGTTTCATATACATAATCAATATAAAACAATGCGAGTTCGGAAAGTATATATTAAGGTGCCAGGCGAATCTCTCAAGCCCGACGGTCAGGCGAATCGCTCAAGCCCGACGGTGATAGGCCAGGCGAATCTCTCAACCCCGACGGCATAATAGGGGAATCTCTCAACCCTGCCCAGAGGAATCTCTCAACTCTGGTCCAAAGGAATCTCTCAACTCTGGTCCAAAGGAATCTCTCAACTCTGGTCAGACTACCGGTGATCAGCCAAGTAGCCGAAGCATCGATGCAAGTATGTCATCACCATAAATATAAAATAATGCCTCCGAAAATAATAAATAACTCAACATCGTATAAAACAAATATAGAAAATCACGAACTCGCAACAACTTTGAAAATATAAAAAGTGTCTACTCACAGATGCGCAAAGCGCGCACTCGCGCTAATCACGTTGTCCGGCGGAAGATCCCTCGCCCGAAGCACGATCTCGTCCCCCTGAATAATCATAAAATATATCTGATCAAAATCACAATTCACAACACTGTACCACACCGCGGAAACCAACTGTTCCCGAAAATATATAACACAATGCAAAATAATCGACGGAATTTCCGAAATCTCTACTCAAAACCCTCGACTGAAAATATGACACCCAAATCAACTCGAAAACCTTAAGGCGACGATCAGGGCGCGAATACGAGTAAAACGACATTAAAATCATCAAATTCCAAAAAGTCAACGGGTCGCCGAAGCTCCGGCGTTAATCGCCGCCGCCGCCGGCGGCGCGCCGTCAACTGGAGAGATTTCCCGGCGACCAAACTCACCATAGCTTCTCCTCCTCGAGCCAAACACATCTCTCAACTGTGGCTAAGTCCAATTCCGGCGGGATTTACTAGAAATCAGCTCGAAATATCCATGAACACCACCAGCCCGATTTCGGCGCCGTCGCGCCACCTCGTCCCTCCAAACCAAAGGGAAATGATCCTGAGCTAAAACCCAACAAAACCCAACACAATTCCTAACCGGAAAGTCGTCGGAACGCCGCCCCCAAACGATGCCGATTCCGGCCGGAAAACCCAAATATCAAACCACTCGTTCTACCTCAAATCAACACCAAATCGAGAAATTCCAAGTTCTAATCAATAGCAAATGAAGAGAGGAATCGAAATATACCAATATCTCAGCCGGAGGTGGCCAGAATCGTCGAACCCGGCGGCGGCAGCGCGTTTCGCGCGGTGGAGAACCGGTCAACGGAAAGTTAACGGTCACAACTCGGTCAACGCAGGTCAAACTTCCCAAACAGTGTTTTCGACAATTTTTCGACTATTTTCGATATTTATACTCGCGTCTCGGGACGATCAACGGTCCAAAACGGATAACCATTACGATTCGGATAAACTCGATATGAACGGATAAACTTGTCGGTATTTCGAAACTTCAAATATTCATATTATATTTCTCGATCGTCGGAAAAATCATCTGGAACCGCCCACGGACTCGAAATCACGTGCACCATAACTCTCGAGAAGATACTCAACTTAAATTCTCGACCGATAATTAAGTCGTAATCAAAACTGGCAATCCACACAATTATCGAAAAACTGCGATTACGCGCTAACTCGTGAATTACGCTGATTAATGTACTGATTTTGGTTCGGGTCATCACAAATCTACCCCCCTTAAAAAAATTGACCTCGAAATTTACGTACCTGTCAGGTGAACAGATGAGGATACTGCTCCCGCATACGCTGCTCAGTCTCCCAGGTGGCCTCCTCAACCAAGTGATTCTGCCACAAGACCTTCACTAGCGGTATCACACGGTGCCTCAACTCCTGCTCACGCCGATCGAGAATTTGTACCGGCTCCTCCACATACGTCAAAACCTCTCGAATCGGTAGCTGCTGTGGTGCTAACACATGCGAAGGATCTGAGATGTACTTCCGCAACATCGAAACATGGAAAACATTATGAACACGAGCCATTTCAGCTGGCAACTAAAGTCTGTAAGCCACAGCACCAACCGGTGATCTCATACCGACCAATGTACCGTGGTCGAAACTTGCCACGCTTCCTGAAACGCACAACTCCCCTCCACGGAGATAGTTTCAGGAAGACCCAATTGCCCACATCAAACTCGAGACTCTTTCTCCTCACGTCCGCATAACTCTTCTGGCGATCCTGGGAAATCTTCAATCTATCCCGGATAATCTGGACGTCCTCCATGGTGCTTTTCACTAGATCAGAGCCAATAAGCTATCGCTCGCCCACCTCACTCCGACATAACGGAGTGCGGCACTGCCTCCCGTACAGGGCCTCGCACGATGCCATCTTGATACTGGCCTGATAATTTTTGTTGTAGGCGAACTCTATCAAATGTAGTTGCTGGTCCCAATTCCCGCGAAACTGCAACACACAAGACCGCAACATATCCTTAAGAGTCTGTATAGTCCACTTAGACTGCCCGCCAGTTTGAGGATGAAAGGCTGTACTGAAACGCAATCTCGTACCCATGGCTCGCTGCAATGCCTACCAGAACTCGGAAGTAAACTGACTGCCTCGGTCAGAAACAATAGATACAGGCACATCGTGCAGTCGAACAATCTCCGATAAATACAGCTTGGCCAATCTGCCCACTGATATCTTCCCCGAAAGTGTGAGAAAATGAGCGGATTTCGTCAGTCGATCCACAATGACCCAAATACCAGTGTTGCCAGCCGAAGTACACGGCAACTGATAAACGAAATCCATGGTAATGTGCTCCCACTTTCAAACCGGAATCTCCAGTGGCTGTAACTTCCCTGCAGGCTTCTGCCTCTCTGCTTTAACCTGCTGACAGATCAAACATAGGCTCACATATGCGGCAATCTCCCGCTTCATGTTGCGCCACCAGTAATACGCTCGAAGTGTACGAAACATCTTTGTACCACCGGGATGCATCGCATACGCCGAACAATGAGCCTCATCTAGAATCTCCTTCTTCAGACTCTCGTCTCGGGGTTCGCACAATCTGCCTCTCAACAACAACGTACCGTCGTCACTTAACCGAAACTCTGTTGGCACACCATTCCGTATCATAGTCTTCTTGCCCAACAGGTAGGAATCTGAATCCTGAGCTTCCCGAACCTGGTCAACCAACACAGGTCGAACCTGGAAACTGGCCAACAAAGCTCCATCGTCACCCCACTCAAACTCGGCTCCCGTAGCCCGAAGCTCGGCTAACATAGATTCTCTAGCCACACACACATGGAACAACGAAGCTCCGGATTTCCAACTGAGTGCATCGGTAACAACATTGGCCTTCCTTGGATGGTACTCGAAAGTGCAATCGTAGTCGTTGATCAACTCCATCCACCGGCGTTGCCTCATGTTCAAGTTTGGTTGCGTCCGCAAGTAAGTGAGACACTTGTGGTCGATGTAGATCTTACACTGGGCTTCGTACAAGTAATGTCTCCAACTCTTCAACACTAGCATAATAGCAGCCAACTCCAAATCATGGGTCGGATAGTTGACTTCGTGTGGTTTCAGCTGTCTGGAACCGTAGGCTACAACTCTGCCATGTTGCATTAGCACATAACCAAGTCCCATCTTCGACGCGTCACTATAGACCACGAACTCACCGCTGTCGTCTGGTAATGTCAGAACTGGTGCAGTAGTCAACTTTTCCTTCAGGAGCAAGTAACTCTCCTCACATGCATCGGACCACTCAAACTTGACGCCTTTCTTCGTCAACCTGGTCAGTGGAGTAGCAATCCGAGAAAAATCCTGTACAAATCGTCGATAGTAGCCTGCCAAACCCAAGAAACTCCGGATCTCTGGTACAGTGGTATGTCTACTCCAATTAAGCACAGCCTTGATCTTGTCAGGATCAACACTGACTCCCTTAGCCGATATCACGTGGCCCAGAAACTTCACACTGTCCAGCCAAAACTCGCACTTGCTGAACTTCGCAAACAACTGATGGTCCCGCAAAGTCCGCAACACTGCTCGCAAATGCTTCTTATGCTGGCCCACACTCCTGGAATAGATCAAAATATCATTGATGAACACGATCACGAACTTGTCTAGAAACCGTCTAAACACCCGGTTCATCAAGTCCATAAAGGCTGCGGGGGCGTTGGTTAACCCAAACGGCATAACCAAGAACTCGCAGTGCCCATACCGCGATCTAAAAGCTTTCTTGGCTACATCAGACTCTCGGATCCTCAACTGGTGATATCCGGACCTGAGATCAATCTTCGAAAAGACTGAAGCTCCCTTGAGCTGATCAAACAAGTCATCAATCCGCGGTAACGGATACTTGTTCTTAATGGTAACCTGATTCAGCTTCCGGTAATCGATGCACAACCGTATAGATCCATCTTTCTTCTGCACAAACAAAACCGGGGCACCCATGGCGAAACACTGGGTCGAATGAAACCCTTCTCTAACAACTCCTGAAGTTGAACCTGCAGCTCTTTCAACTCTGCTGGTGCCATATGATACGGTGCCTGTGAAATGGGTCCTGTACCCGGTAATAGCTCAATAGTGAAATCAATCTCCCAAACTGGAGGTATACTTGGCAACTCCTCCGGGAACACATCCGGAAACTCGAAAACAACCTCAATACTACCAATGTCTGGCACAGTAGCCGTGGTGTCCACAACATGAGCTAAATAAGCAACACACCCCTTCTTCATCATCCGATCTGCCTTCATCGCGGAAATCACACATGGCAATGAAGTGTTCTTCTCGCCGCGAAACAATATCTCAGGAAAACCTGGTCATCGAAACGCAACCTCCTTCTTGTGACAGTCAAACATGGCCCAATGCGTTTCCAAGAAGTCCATACCCAAGATCAAATCAAAATCGACGATATCAAGCAACAACAAATCCGCAGCTAAGCCATGGCCTCCAATAAAAATCTCATAGTCTTTGTACACCCAGCCAATACTCACAATCTCACCGGACGGATACAACACTCTCCATAACCCTGGAAGTGGAGACACAGGTACAGTAGCTAAAGATGATAGTCTATACGACATGAATGAATGCGTGGCACCTGGATCTAACAATGTAAGTACTGGAATACCAAAGACATGTAACATACCGATAACAACCTCCGGTGAAGCTCTGCCCTCACACAAAGTCATGACATGAACCCTGGCCTGTCCGGCTGGTCGTCCACGCTGAGGATATCCCTGCTGTCCGCCCTGGCCCGCAAACTGTACTGGTCGAGCCCCCGAAGTGGCACCTTGCTCTCCTCCGGAACTCTGGGCCGCCTATCCACCAGCACCATCAAGCTGGAAACACTCCCTCGCATATTGGCCCACCTGGCCACAGTGAAAATAAGTGACAGGCCTTGCTGACACGGACCAATATGGTGTCTGCTGCAGAGACTACACAACGGGTACTCCCTCGGTACAGCAAAAGAGCCATCGGTACGCCGAGGATAACTGGAACCGCTAGAACCCCCACTAGACTGTGGTCGCTGCGGTCGATCTCTCCTCCATCTCTGCCTCTGTCTCGATGCACCAGCTAGTGGTCGATATGGTCCACTGCCCGAGGATGAAGCCGAACCGGAAGTATCAGAACTCTGCCTCTTGGAAGGCCCCTGACTCGGTCCACCCTCCTCAAACCGTCTAGGCTGGTACCTCATCTGCCTCTCCTTCTCGATATCCTCACCTCGGAGTGCTGCACTGACAAACTCATCGAAGTTGTTCCGAGGCATCGTAGTCAGAGTCCCCTTGATGTTCAAGTTCAAATCCAGCTCAAATATGCGGCACTTGGCTTCCTCAGTAGCCACCATGTCACGCGCAAAACGAGATACGCGGGTAAACCTATCCCAGTACTCAAGCACAGACAAACTACCCTGCCTCAAGTTCATGAACTCCTCATACTTCCGCTGCTGTGTAGCCTGATTGAAGTACCTCCTCATAAAAAAATCTCGAAACAAAGTCCACGGAGTATCATCTGGTACCCGTTCGGTGCTAACCCACCAGAAGTATGCATCTGACTCAAGTAATCCAACTGCGGCCACTGTTATCTGCTCAGGGGTAAAACGCAGACGCTCACAAAATCGTTCAACCTGAACCAACCATGCCTCACACATCTCTAGATTAGCTGAACCCGAAAATACAGTCGCACCAGCAGTACGAGCTTTGACCACAGGGTCAAAACGCTCCTCCAAACGCAACACTCGCATCACCAAGTCGTGCGTCTGGCGATCCATATCAGGATCCGTTTCCCGATCAACACGGGGACCACGTCGATGAGGCATCCTACTGATACAAGACAAGCATTAGGTACAAGCAGAAGGAATGTAATCATGAGACCTCAGATATCTGAGAACACACAACACCCGAAGTATTGATGAGTACCGCTGGCCAGTCGGGTCATCACTCCAGACATGCTGTACAAACTCAAATACCCTAAGCGTCACAACTACAAGAGTCTACAGAATCTGACAACCTAATGCTCTGATACCAAGCTGAAAGGACCCAACCCTGATTTAGTTTCCTAAACCGGAATCAAACCCCTTCTGAAAACATGAACCAACAAAAACCTTTAAAATTTCGGCAGAGTAACGCTACTAACGCGGAATTGCCTTTACCTGCACCTAGAAAATAACACTTCATCCTATGCCACAAAAGCCAAACCGTGGGCACCAATCCCATCCGGATTTCTCAATATTATATCAATAGCAATAAACAGTAAACATAACTGTAATATATCGGAAATCCGGGAAAATCTGTATAAAACATGTATCAGTAATGTATCAGAGCGACCTCTAGTGTGTATATATATATATATACAAAATATACAACAGTAGGTGAAACAAGGAACCTACTGGAAAAGACAAGTAGCTCAAACAACTAGCCTCCAACCGCGACGTGAGACACCAGAATTTGAACTGCAAATTGAGCACGGAAACCGAAAAGCCCAGGGGAAAGGCAATAAAACGTTAGAGTGAGTGGACGAAAATAAACATATGCCTTTCACCATTTTCATATACATAATCAATATAAAACAATGCGAGTTCAGAAAGTATATATGGAGGTGTCAGGCGAATCTCTCAAGCCCGACGGTCAGGCGAATCGCTCAAGCCCGACGGTGATAGGCCAGGGGAATCTCTCAACCCCGGCGGCATAACAGGGGAATCTCTCAACCCTGCCCAGAGGAATCTCTCAACTCTGGTCCAGAGGAATCTCTCAACTCTGGTCAGACTACCGGTGACCAGCCGAGTAGCCGAAGCATCGATGCAAGTATGCCATCACCATAAATATAAAATAATGCCTCTGAAAATAATAAATAACTCAACATCGTATAAAACAAATACAGAAAATCATGAACTCCCAACAACTGTGAAAATATAAAAAATGTCTACTCACAGATGAGCAAAGCGCGCACTCGCGCTAATCACGTGGTTCGGCGGAAGATCTCTCGCCCGAAGCACGATCTCGATCCCCTGAATAATCATAAAATATATCTGATCAAAATCATAATTCACAACACTGTACCACACCGCGGAAACCAACCGTTCCCGGAAATATATAACACAGTGCAAAATAATCGACTGAAAATCCGATACCCAAATCAACTCGAAAACCTCAAGGCGACGATCAGGGCGCGAATACGAGTAAAACGACATTAAAATAATCAAATTCCAAAAAGTCAATGAGTCGCCGGAGCTCCGGCGTTGACCGCCGCCGGCGGCGGTGGCGCGCCGTCAACCATAGAGATTTCCCGGCGACCAAGCTCACCATAGTTTCTCCTCCTCGAGCCCAACACATCTCTCAACTGTGGCTAAGTCCAATTCCGGCGGGATTGGCCGAAAATCAGCTCGAAACATCCATGAACACCACCGACTGGAAAACTTCCCGGCTCGATTCCGGCGCCGTCGCGCCACCTCGTCCCTCCAAACCAAAAGGGAAATGATCCTGAGCTAAAACCCAACAAAACCCAACATAATTCCTCACCGGAAAGTCACCAGAACGCCGCCCCCAAACGAGGCCGATTCCGGCAGGAAAATCCAAATTTCAAACCACTCGTTCTACCTCAAATCAACACCAAATCGAGCAATTCCAAGTTCTAATCAATAGCAAATGAAGAGAGGAATCGAAATATACCAATATCTCAGCCGGAGGTGGCCGGAATCGTCGAACTCGACTGCGGCAGCGCGTTTCGCGCGGTGGAGAACCGGTCAACGGAAAGTCAACGGTCACAGCTCGGTCAACGCCGGTCAAACTTCCCAAACAGTGTTTTTGACAATTTTTTGACTATTTCCAATATTTATACTCGCGTCTCGGGACGATCGACTTTCCAAAACGTATAACCATTACGATTCGGATAAACTCGATACGAACGGATAAACTCGTCGGTATTTCGAAACTTCAAATATTCATATTATATTCATCGATCGTCGGAAAAATCATCTGGAACCGTCCACGGACTCAAAATCACGTGCACCATAACTCTCGAGAAGAGACTCAACTCAAATTCTTGGCCGATAATTAAGTCGTAATCAAAACCGGTAATCCACACAATTATCGAAAAACTGCGATTACGCGCTAACTCGTGAATTACGCTGATTACTCTACTGATTCTGGTTCGGGTCGTCACAGGTATTGTCCATCCGATGATTCTGGCTTTGAGTTATTCTCAACGTTCGCCTCCATTCTACTTCGCTGAGCACTTCTCACTTTTTCTAAGCATATCTCACCTTCCACTTTGTCAAGGATGTCGTCCATGTCTTTTGGTGGCCTCTTGGTCAATTCTTCAAAGAGGGGTGATCCGTCTAGCAATTCTTCGCGAAAAGCTATGACCGCTACATTCGACTTGCACTTAATGCTTGTCATTTCCTCTTTGAATCGATCAAAATATTTTTTTCAACTTCTCCGCGTGCTTCTGCTTAACGTTAAATAACACCAACAAGTCGTTCCTCTGTTTTCTAGAGTAGAAGTATTGTGTGATGAATGCTTGAGAAAGCTTATCAAAATTGGATATCGAGTTGGGTTTCAATTCCTTGAACCATTTGGCTGCCTATCTCGAAAAATGTGAGGGGAAAAACTTGCACATGAGCCTCTCATCGATAATTGTCATCCTCATTATCCCGGTATATTCCTTTAGGTGGCCAATGGGGTATGTCGTGCTTGTATATTTAGTGAGCGCAAGGATAGAGAAATGCTTTGGTTTTCGCACTCTCAAAATGCGTCTGGTGAATGGGGACTGAGTAATCCCCCTTGCAAGTTCAGTGGCGATTCTCGTGGCCTGGTCTCCTTCGCTTCTTTCATTGCCTTTGCCATGATATCTTTCAAATGGTGACATGTTAGAGTTGGATTCCTCGAGTTTTTATTAGCGTTGGCCTCATGTCTCCGAGTTTTTTTTGTTGGTTCATAATTTTAATATGAAGATTCATCATCTTCCCACAAGTCATCATCTTCAGGTAAGCTATCTTCTGAGGCCTCAGCATCGTCCTCAACGTCTTTTGCCCACATATTCTTTCTCTCTCCTTCTCTTTGAGATGCTCAAGCTCTAACTACATTTTCTAAATGTCATGAGCAGTGAAATTTTGCTCAGGGATATTTCTCTTTCTTCTTGAACCAGGTCTCCTTGAGCTTTTGCCATTTTTCCAAATGACTTGAACCTTTGACTCCACAAGTCTATTTTCCGTTCTCCTAATAGTTCCTCCCATAGAAATTTCTTCGCTTTTAGCTCCGTTTGATGAGTTACCTTCGTTGTGAGGTAACTCTTCGTTGTCAACATTCTCATGTACACTTGATGCCATCATTTCCCACAGACGACGCAAACTTGTGGGAGTGTAAAAAAATCGTCTAGGACTTAGTACCTCCACAAGCACCAATTGTACCACGCCTTTGACACGTCGGATGCTGACTTTTCAATGTCGGAGAGTGGGGAGTACCTGCAAAAGACACTCCGATGCTCAAGTCACTAAGAGCTCTAGTTTAGTGGAATTTTTATGCAAAAGATCGAATGAATAAAAAATATGACGCCAACTTTGATATTTATAGTTGCAAATTTTTCTCCAAAGTAGGAACTACTTCTTGAGGCTCAAGTTTCGGAAGTATTGGGTCGAAACTTCCTTCTTACCGTTAGGTCCAAGTTTCTCACCTATCTATCAAAACAGCTTTGAGTTATTGTCATAGTTCCATATATTCAAGTTGTCATTCTCTCAACTCATTCCGACTCTTTCCTTGCTTCCCACATGCCTTGTAATTATAGTTTGTGATCATCTAACTTATGGGCTTGGGCTTTCACGATAACTCAAATCCATCATCTTAGGGCACCTTTGACCAGTTTATTCCCCCCCCCCACAGCCGTAAATAATTATTTATTACAACAAGAGAAAAAAAATACATAAGAGCCGTAACAAATTAAAAATAAAAATAAAAAGAGTGCAAGCCGGGTCCGTTTATATACGGGGGGAAAGACGAAATAGCCCTCTCTCGCTGCTTCTGCTCTCTCGCTAACTCGGTCGTCCCCCCATATCGAATTTGAACCCCCCATTCTCTCTCGGACTTCACTCTTATAATCACTTTTTAACACACACACGGCCACACCACTCCCCTCGAATTTTACCCGCCAAATACCTCAAAAATCTCTTCTTTTCAAACCCCTTTACCCCCCTTCAACGACTAAGCCTCAATACGACGTCGTCTCCCTCTCCTTTGGGTTTCAATCATGGATCCGGGTTCGACTAGTCCGGGGAAGCGCCCGATTCGGAGCGGAGGATCCGACGGCGAAATCATCGGGAACAAGAAGCCGAAATTGGGACTGGAGAGCGACCTGAGGAGGGTGGCGGAGATTGTGCTGGCGCTGTCGACCATGGCCAAGATTCGGGGCGGGAAGAAGCCTACGGAGATTGAAATTGGGCTTATGGAGGAGGCCCGGTCCAAGCTTGTGGAGCTCTGTGAAGAATTGCCGCCTAAGGATATTGTCGGGAGGGATGCGATTGCGGCGGTCATTGAGGATTTGGGGCTTAATGCTAAGCTCAAAGAACAGAGACTAGGGTTTCGGGGTCCCAAATTGTCTGTGGCCGAGAAGTTTGCGCTTACTAAGAGGAAGGTAAGTAGCCGACGAATTTTTAATTGCCTATGGTTGGGTTTTAGGTTTGTTTGTTAGGTTTTGATTTCATTATTTTCTTCTATGGTAATGTTAACTAGTTAGTACTGTATAAATATATGTGTGGTGTTGATGAGAAATTGAAAGGAATGTATCTTGGTCATGGATTAATCATTTAGGTTTACTATTTGGCTTAGTAGATGTGGGAATTGGGCTTATTGTTAAGTCTGTAGATGAGAGTTTGTGGACTTGTAGTTAACTGCGTAATTAGGTTTTGGGTTGTATCATTGTTTACATAGTTAGGATTTGTATATAGATTAAGCTAGCAGCTGGATGGGGAGCTTAAGAATCTGGCTAGAATGATGTTTGACATTGTATGAATTTTGTTATCGCATATAGGTTCTTCTAAGCCACTAAATCTCTCTTTAGGATAATGTCGGAGTGTGCAAAAGGAATGTATTTTTTTTGTTTGTTTAAAAAGCTTGTTCTTTTTGTAGATGGATGAATCAAAGAAATATGCAGCACAAAATGCTGCTTATCAATCCCCACCATTGAAATCAAGCTTCAATGCAACAGTTGAAACCCATGGGATGTCATATACAGTTCATATTCCAGCAGATAAACCCAGCCATGCACCTAATTCTACTAGTGGTCTTGGAGCTTCTCCTCTCATTCATGTATCGACAGTAACTCCTACATCTGCACAATATCAGTTGCCTACTAGCGAAGTTAGATCATCGATGGTTTCTAGTAGTGCTCCTGGTAGTCATCTAGGAAGGGATTCTTCTTCCCCTGCATTGCCTAGAGTTGAAAGAGTACCTGGAGCATCAAACGGGTCTTCTTATGCATTTCAAGTACAAGGTAACCAAGTGTCTTCTATTTTTATTTTGCAGAAAGGTGCCACTTGTGAAACTCTGAAGTACTTACATATTTAGATAAACCCATATGCAGAAAATTCTCCTGCAAATCATCCACCGGTGAATGCTCCAACTTGGCCAGCACAAACTCAAAATGAACCTGAACATAAGGTGTCAAATCATACTGCTGTCAACGTTGACGGAACTGCTGGTATGAATAAGCCGCTGATGACTCCTCTAGCACCAAGAGATCAGAATTCTAGGTCGTTAGTCTCTCAACCATCTGGAAATTTGTCTGCTGTACATCAGTCTCCACAAAAGATTCGGTTTGTTCAAGCTCCTTCAATCCCTAATAACCACAATGAAATTGCAAAAATTATTCAGAAATTATTGCAACCAAAGCTTCCTGATAATCCCACATGGATCCCTCCATCAAGGGATTACATGAGTAAGGCTTTGTTTTGCCAAACTTGCGAGATCAGCATAACTGAAGTAGATAATGTTCTTATTTGTGATGCATGTGAGAAAGGATACCACATCTCATGTGCGCAATCACCTAACCCAAGAGGAATTCCTAGAGGTGAATGGCACTGCACAAAATGTCTGTTGCTAAGCAATGGAAAACCACTGCCCCCTAAGTACGGACGTGTTATGAGAAGTAATATACAATTAAAAGTCCCTTCCAGCTCGGCCCCTTCCAGCACCACTGGGGTTCAGATATCCTCTGAGAATAAAGTTGGAGCTTTAGATCTAAAGGTCTATGAGCAGAAGATAAGTGCACACGTGAGCTCTGTATTACAAAATCCTGCTCATTCAGCTGGTCCGAGCACGGACAATTTTCAGTCTGCAACAGTGCAAGGAAATGATTTCCCATCACGCGGTGTGAATATAGATGAGAAACATTTTTCTGGCATTCCGTCAAGTGAAATATCATTTCAACAGACAGGTAATTCTGAATCATCTACATCTGATAAGAGACCTTCTGAATCAAGAGCAGAATCATCTGATTTAGCAAACAAAGAGGCTGATCCGAAGATTTCAATCGCAAGTGAAACTCAAGAAAATATTTTCCCAAAAAGCTGTGAAAATACAGCTGAGGAAACTCTTTCCGTAAGTTCTCCATTTGGTGAAAGGTCATCTCAGCAAAGAGAAGAGCATCCTGCTGATTTATCGACCAAAGATTCTGCTCCAAATCTTTCAAGTGCAAGAGATACGCAAGGGAATAATCTCCAGTCAAGCAGTCCGAATGAACGGTTTTTGTGTAGTGAAAGATCCTCTCAAGAAATTGATAATTCTGAATCAAGTGTAGGGCCTCCTACTGATTTATTAAACAAATATGCTGATTCTAATATTTCAAATGCAAGTGACGCAGGAGCGAATGAGTTTTTGAAAAACAGTGAAAGTATGGATGAGAAATCACTTTCTGGAAGGTTACTGTCCATTGAAAGAGTATCTCAACAAATTGACAATTCTGAGTTATCTATGTCTGATAAGATACCTGAATCAACAACAGAGTGTCCTGCTTATTTAGCCAATGAAGACACTGATAAGTCTGCTTATTCAAAGCTCATTTCCAACTCAGAAGTTCTTGATCAAGCAGGGCTTCCAAACTATGGAGAAGTTCCATCAGTGAGCCATGACAATATTGATACTGTGACTGGCCCAGATAATACTCATCGTGGAGAAGATTCTGGCCGTTCTGTAAGATACGACATAAAAAAAGATGACAATGACATTGCACCAGAAAATACTTGTGAAAGCTCTGATGTTAGTGTAGGTGCAGTAGAGCATACTGGATTTTCTTCTGAAGGCTTGCAACCTGTTGAATGGATTGGTGATTCAATTCAAGTTGTCAATGAAAAAACCTTTTATGGTTCTTGTCGTGTTAATGGAGTAGCATATGAGCTACAAGATCATGCTCTCTTTGAGTCTAGTCATGGTAAATTGGTACCCTCAAAGCTTCAGGCAAGTAATTTTCAAACCATCCTTTGATACCTGTATCCTAGCTGAAATGAGTAGTCTGGCAAATCACCTAACATTTGTGTTACAAAGTTGTCACGGATTATTTAATGTAGTAAGATTGTTTTTGCTGAAGATTATATTTTCTTTTATTTAGAGGAGTTATATTGATGTCTCATCTTCTTGCAGTCGATGTGGGAGGATTTAAAAGCTGGGTCAAAGTGGGTTATTGTCAATAGTTGCTACTTTCCTAGTGACTTGCCAGAAAATGTTGGTCGCCCGTCTACATTTGAAAGCAATGAGGTACACTTGTTTTTAATAGATGTGCATCTATCATCTATGCTTTGCAAATTCTTATACCATTGTTAAAGTAGAGTGGTTGCCTGGTTCGCTTAAATCTGATGACTTCAAGACTGGTCTACTGATTCTTGATGTGAATATATATACACTTATACGGATATACTCCTGGAGCCTATAATTCCAGTTACCATCCTGTGTTAATCAAATCAAATCTTTCATTTTTTTATTGACTTGTAGAATATATACTCTTCATGGAAGTTCATATGAAACTCATTGTGTATCCATAACAGGTCTACGAATCTAATCATGAGAGCACTGTAATGGCGGGCTTGATTCAAGGTCCATGTGAAGTTCTTCCTCTGGCGAAGTTTGGTGAAGAAAATGAAAGACGGAGCCAACTAGGACATGAGACAAATAATGTACTACGGCCAGTTTTCCTTTGCAAGTATGAGTCCTTCAATCCTGATCTCATTCAAATAAAAAATCTGTACATGCCTTTAAAGAAAGAGTAGAGATTTTCTTTGTGTTTTATGGACAGTTCCTATGGCTGTGAGCTTTCTTAACACAGATCCCTCAAATTGTCAAGTTGAGGGATTGCATGTGGTATAATCTGCACTTTTCAATTTTTAAGAAAAATCCACACATCCTGCATGGATCAGCTGCTCTGTATACTTTTGTGTGAAGTTGCACATATATACCAAGTTCTCTGAGAATGGCCATATTATGTCTTCATTTTTTTATGTCTTCCAGTGTTATTGGGGGATTATGCTAACCCCAATTTTTTTATGAAGGCTTGTTTATGTTTATTTATTTATT
This sequence comes from Geum urbanum, assembly GCA_946800695.1. Lineage (NCBI taxonomy): Eukaryota > Viridiplantae > Streptophyta > Magnoliopsida > Rosales > Rosaceae > Geum > Geum urbanum. The sequence continues at coordinate 32,118,207 of OX327006.1, forward strand.
TAATTTTTTTTTTTTGCAGATGGAATTATGACGAGGTCAAGGGGTTATTGAAGCCTGTTTCCCAGTGATCCAGTTATGCATATATTTGGTGGTTTTGTATTCTTTTTCGTTATGGCAACTCAATCATGCTCTCTTTGATCAGGTATCTGAAAGATGTTGAGATACCATTTTATGTTATATATTGTATATATATAGATAATTTAGCTCTGTTTATTGCTTTGTTTGATTTCTTAATCATTTTCTCCTTTTTTTGGGGGTAACATGGATAAATTTCAGCAAGCTAATTTTATTTAATTATTGGTGATATACCTCTCTTACTGGCCAGTTGATAGCTGTAGTCAACAGATGAGATACCAACATGATGTTGAAAAATTTGAGAGTTTCAAGTATCTTTTTTATCTACATACCATCACTTCTGTTACTGTCGGGTTTTAATGATGTTTGAACTTGTGATGCTTGGAACCTTTGACCTCGTGTGATATCTGAAATTGGGAACTACCATATCTTATTCTTTTGCTAAAGTGGCTTACTAAGTTTCTGTGTTAATTCAGGTAGCCTTTTACAAAAGGGGCATGCTTGGCTAGTCTGGAAAGGGAGTTCTATATTCATCTCCTGTATGTCAATGAGGTTCTCTGTGTTCTGTTACTTATGTACTTGTAACTCCGAGTGTTAGGCTCAATAGGAATTGAGGCTCTTCATGCCCCTTTGCTGGTATTTGTTCCATTATATTAGTTACCAATTGAATTACAAAACAAATATCTTTGCAGTGTTTTCTTTATTAATCCGGCAACATTTCTTTTGCCTCACTGGTGGTCTTCTAAGTTCTCAGACTGTACCAGAAAGGGAACTATTTTCTGGAGAAGTACATGGGAACTGACTAAACTCAGCAATCAGTTTTAAGAATAGCACCAATTTGCTAGCTTAAAAGTTTGGAAGAGTACGAATTGAGATGGGTCTATATGTGAACATTATTCAGACATTTTCAATGGGCTCAATTGCTCAAATCCTTTTGGAGTCCAATCACTTCATTACTTTGTGCCTATTCAGCATGACTTTAAGTCATCTTCAGCGAGAGGGTTTAAAGGACCAAATGTTATAATTTAGCTCTATTATGATCTTCAACAAGCGTAAAGGTCAAGCTATAGGTTCATAAAAGGGTTAAAGAAAAATTACATTGTTTGATGAAAGAGATCAAGATATTCACAAGTGTTAACTTATAACTTGTTAATTCAAATGTATTTGAATGTTAATTTATCAATTTTTTTTTAGAAATGTTTTCCTATGCATTTTCAAATGTCTAGTTTATGCACAATTAATAGTTCGACATTAATTATGTCTTTTTTTGTTTTAATGTGTAATTATGTTATTGTATCCGATTCACGGCTAGAATTATGGAAAATGGGTAAAATCTATAATAATATTTTCATGTCACTATTATATTTAATTCGGAATTTAGAAATATATTTGTAATATATGTGAGAAATTTCATCTCTAAAATTGTTACCAACCGACATGATCCATATGTACCTCAATTTCAACTAAGCAGACACATTGAAAATTAAAATGTTATTTTAAATTAAAATACTTTAACCAATATATACATTATGTTTTTGTCTAATTAAAATGTTATCATCATACAATAACATTATAAGATTGATAATATAGTGTAAATATTAAAATATTCAAAAGGGCTAAAATTTGGTTCTGTATTGCTGAAGATGGTCACTAACCTGCTAATAAAAAAAGAAATATTTCCTAGGCTAAATTATAGCCTTGACCCCAGTTTGGCTCTCCCATGCTGAAGATGGCCGACCTTAGAGTTTTGATAATGTTAGAAGCGCTTTAAAAATAAAAAAGTATTTCGATTTCAAATTGAATATGTTTTGTTATAATGAAAAAATATTTTGAGAAAATCTAAGAAATCACATGTAAGTCTTAAACATAGTTTTTTAGAAGTACGTCTTATGTGATTTCCTGCCTATGTACTTTCTCTTAAAAATGTTCTTTTGAATGCGCTACTATTCGATCTAGACATTATTTTGAAAATAAATCCCCAAACAGAGACAATTGGAATCACCTGAGATGTACACAGCTTGAAATAAGTCCAATATAATGCTTCTGTCCAAAGTTACAGTTTCTATAACTTTCGTTTTTGGGAAATTTATTGGAAGGCCACATTTGGGAAAGAAAAAAAATAGTCGAAGACTTTAATTTATAGCTGTTAGAAGACATTTTTCATAATAATTTTTGCCAAAATAACTAAACCTCACTCGATTCCATTGGTTAGATACATACAAGCTCGTTATGAAACAGATCCTTGAACGAGCACATGTACGTATCCAGGCCATATACCTCAAAATGTAAATAGCTAAAAATTAATTGGATGATGCTCGTTATCCGAACTTTATCCATCGAAAAATTCTCTAGTTTATTTTAAGCAGACCCTAAATTTCATGCATAGACCTTCAATTTCCAATACAGTTAACCCAAGGCAGTCTCTTACACTTTCAAAATTTTCTTGACATTGTTATAGGCCTGCAGACTAGTTTGTAATTGAGAGAAGATCAAGCTATCATATGCAAAAAGTAAATGAGATAGTCTAGGAGCTTTCAAACAGACTTTAATATCTTCTGATGACCTGTTTTGCTGAGCTTGGTATAGCAGGTCTGAGAGACCTTCAGTGCACAAGATAAACAAGTATGGAGATAACAGATTTCCCTGCTTGAGGCCTCAGCTCGGTGTGACATGTCCTCTTGGGGAACCATTCAACAAAAAAATATACTGCACCGATGTAACATGGGTCATCATATTGCCAATCCAAACATCCAAAAAACCCAAATTTTGCATCACCAACTCCAGATACTGTCATTCCTTTCTGTCGTAGGCCTTACTAACATCCAGCTTCAATATCATCTGGAACTTTTGGCCACTCTTATTTGTCCACAAGTCATTACGCCACTTCATTTGTCACCAGTTTGTTGTCCGTAATTAACTTGCCTGGAATGAAAGCACTCTGACAAGAGTCAATACTATTTTGCAATAAAGGTTTTAATTTGTTTTTCAAGACCTTTGCTGCAATTCGGTAGACCACATTACACAGGACAATCAACCTATATTCAGTGATGCATTTCAGATGTTAGACTTTCGGTATAAGCTGAACATTTGTGAAGTTCATGGCCAAGAGGATCTGACCCGATTGTAATACATCATGGAAAGCAAGCACCACATCCCCACTAACAGTATCCTAATACTCTTGAAAAAAAGAGAGGAGACATACCATTTGGCCTCAAGGTTTCAAAGGATGCATTTGAAACAACGAAACCCGAATCTCTTCCTCTGTGCATGGGAGAAGCAAAGGCCGAGCCATCTCTTCCGTCACTATTGGCTTCACAAAATTTTTCACCGCTTCAATATGATCATCTAAAATCCCAACCTAAGTGAACAAACCTGTATAGTAGTCCACCACAACCGATTCTACTCCATCCGGTGTCTGTTGCCAAACATCATGATTATTATACAGCCCCAGGATATGGTTCTTTCTCTTCCTATTTGTTGCCTCTTGATGAAAGTACTTTGAATTCTCTCGTCTCCATCCTTCATATGCTTGTCCTTTGCTCGTTGCTTCCAATAAAACGCTTCTTGCGTCAACAACGTTTCTTGTTGCGCATACAATTCCTTCATTTCTTCAACAACATTCGGGTTAAAGGGTTGAGAATTAAAGATTTTCAGCTTTGCTTGAATCTCCTTCAACTCATCATTCCTTTCCCCAAACATGGCTTTTGCCCAATTCTTCAAATCAAACTGTGTGCATCAGATCTTCTTATTCAACTTGTATTGTGAAGTTTCCGAAGTCCATTTTGGTCCTTGTTCCCATGCACTATGTACAACCTCCTTAATACTTTCCTCCTCCGCCCACATTGCTTCAAAACAGAAGACGTGTTGGCGCCCGAGATAGAATATCCTTGGGGTTTCCCTCACCGAAATCATACCGAGATAAGATAGCTTTGTTTACTATTGCTATATTAAATTTGTTAACATATCATAAAATGGACTTTAAAATTGTAAATTTGTTTTAAGTGTAATAATTACAAAATTTAGAAGAAAATTATTTAAATTACTATTTCTACATCAATTATTGCTCTTTTAGTAGCATTCATTATTTAGGATATAATTTCTTAAAAATCAAAATATATACATCATAGAGAACCATATTATGACATTAAGGATAAATTTGTTAGGGAAAATGGCTATAATAATCACTCAGTTTGTTACAATCCACAATTTGATCACTGAAGTTTTAAAAATATCGAAAATGTCACTGAACTTTAACTTTGTCTATCAAATTGATCACTTTGCCCATGTTGGTTGTCAATTTTTCTTATTTCATGGTGGTTTTCATACTTTTCCCACTTATGCTATGTGTATTTTTGTCATAATCCTATATATGTAAGCAATATATTTGACAAATTAGAATGTTTAAAACAGACAAAATGATCAAATTGATAGACAATGTTAAAGTTCAGTGACATTTTTGATATATTCTAAAGTTCAGTGATCAAATTGTTTATTCTGACAAAATTTAGTGATCATTTGGGTCATTTTTCCAATTTGTTATATAACATAAATTTGAAGTTTTATCACTACAGTATAAACTCATTTTAATAATACTCTATAAAGTAATAATCTCTTTATAATGATAAAAAAAATTCTAGTCTTAACTTGGGCCCAGTTATAAATAGGAATAACCTCTATATTGTGATAAGTTATAAGAATTTTTTGGTTCCATATATAGGAAAGTTATCTCCATATAGTAATAATTTTCATTAATAATATATAAAATATTATTCAAGAAAGAATTAAAATATTTACCTATACTAGTTTGAGACAATGATTTATGTTTGATTGTTGCAATCACGTCTTTGAGCTTACGGCCCCGTAGTAACTCGTTGGAATATTCACCTTGTTATTGAAGTCAAAATATTTTTAACTTCTCTAGCATGTCGATGACTTCTTTAGTTGAAACTTTCGGTAGTTCTACACTATCGTCCTCCGGATTATCTTCTTCTTATTCTTGTCTAATTGCGGTAATAATTTTCTCTTCCGTTAAAGGGTACACAACTTGTTGCTCATTAGGATGATGAAAAAATACGTTGATATCCATTGGATTAGTATAGTAATGTTATTGAATCTAACCATTTAATTATCTTGTTAATCTCTCATGCTCCTGATCCACTTCATTTGTAGCATGCAAGTCATCAACATCATCAATAGTCTTAATCTTATAGTGATTGAAAATATTTGCAATTGTCTCTGGCTTCACATCCATTGATCATGCAGCAACTACGTTGAAAATTCCATCAAGGATTCTTATCTTCGATGGTTCCACGACTTGAGCTTCTATTCGTTTCAAAAGTTCACGCACTACCAGAAAAAATACTATAGCCGATGAAATCAAAAAAATAGGCCGACCACTTTTGTTATCGTCGGCTATAATATAGTATAGCCGACAAAAAAATGGGGTTGTTGGCTATAGTTTTCGGCCATCAGTCATAGTATTATAGCTGACGATAAAAAAAATTCTTCGATTTTTGTCGAAAAAAATCATTGGCTATAGTTTGACTAAAGCCGACGAGTTTTTCGACTAAAGCCGACGATATTGTTAACTAAAGCCGATGATATAATAATTTTGTTGCCTAAAGTCTTTATTACAGATCTGGGCAGCAGCTCAATCATTCAAAAAAAATCGGTGAGAAAAATACAAAACGTTCTGAAATTGTTGTGTTGTCGGAAGCTGTCCAAAATGAGTTCGTGAAGCTATATCCCGCTACATATATAAATGTACGTATATATATATGTGTGTGTTGATTATTGATTTAGAGTTGATTGTTAATTTTGAGTTGAGTTGAGTTAATTTTGTGTTGAATTCGATGAATATATATATAATTATATGTTAATTATTGATATATATATAGTGTGTGTGTGTGTGTGTGTGTGTGTGTTAATTTGTCATTAAGGGGCAGAAGAATTAATGTAATTTGTAGTTTAAAGATATATATAGATATAATGATGAATTTTTAATTAGTGCATGTATATATATATATATATATATATATATATATAGACACACACACAAAATTGGAGTTAGAGAGGATGGACAAAAGTTGGATTTGCCTTCCAAAATGGGATCGAAGATATGGCGTTGGAATGTGGAGTTTTGTGGAATATGTGAAGACTAATGCTAATAGGAATACAATTCATTATTGTCCGTGTACGAAATGTTAGTGTCGTAGCTATTTGTATCGTTTTTCCATTGATATAGTATAGGAGCACCTAAAGAAAAACGGGTTTTGGGATATGTACACATGTTAGATTTATCACGGTGAAACATCATCAGCGGGTCAGCATGATCATGGGCAATTTCTTGAGATGGCCAATACATCCAATGATCCAACAATGAGGTGCTCAACGATTTGTTTCCTTATGAGAGCGATATATTTTCTCAAGTACAAGACATCTCTACCGATGTTGAGGGTTTCTCTACTATTGAGCCAGCCCAGTAATTCCCTATAGCTGTCAACACTACTAGTATTGACAAGTGCAACAAGATGATTGCCTTTCAATTGACCCCGTTGTACAACGAGTGTGATAAGACTATTCCTGAAATGGGAGTAATGAAGGTCAAAGTGAAAACAAATTAAGGGTCAAGGCTGTTGATAATTATCTGGAGTTGACTACTTCGGCGCTGCCCCCCGGTCATCCCTTGCCTACCACTCATCGTAAGATGTGACATATCTTGAAACATCTTGGCCTTACCTACATCAAAACCCATGCATGCAGATATAATTTTGTTCTCTTCTGGGGTAAAGATCCTGAAGGAAATGATCTTGAAAACCTTGATGCATGTCCGGTATGTCACAGGGATATGTATAAGTTGACTCCTACAGGGAATAAGAAAGCTGTGAAGGTACTTTGGTATTTTTCGCTGATTAATAGGCTGGAATGGTTGTTCATGTCTTCACACACGGCCAAAGCTATGAGATGGCACGCTGAGAGAAATTTTCCTGACGATGATACCCTTATATACTTTGCTGACGGAAAGGCTTGGAACATGGTTAAAGAGTTTTCTCATTTTGCATCAGAGGTCTGAAATGTTTACCTCGGGCTCTCATCTTCTGGATTCAATCCTTTTGGCAATATGAGTCTTCAATATAGTATATGGTCAGTTATTTTTATATCGTACAACATTTCTCCATGGATGTGCATGAAGAAGGAATATAATATGCTGACTCTTTTAATTCCAGAGTCAGGTCTCCATGGATGTGCATGAAGAAGGAATATAATATGCTGACTCTTTTAATTCCAGAGTTGGGTTATCCAAGAAAGTGTCTCGATATGTATTTGAGACCTTTGATTGAGGAGTTTAAGTACCTAAGTAATGTTGGTCATCCTACTTATGACAAGTATAAGCACGAGATGTTTCAGATGCATGCCATCCTTGTTGGCACCATAAGTGATTTTCTTGCCCGTTGGATGTTGTTAGGCAATGTTACCAGGGGATACAAGGCTTATCTAGAGTGCATGACTGATGAGTGTGACATCCTTCATTGCAGGAAGATTGTCTAGATGTGTCACCGTTGTTGGGGTGGCTTGGACTTAATCACCCATGGCGGGAGGATGACAAAGCATTTGATGAGACTATAGAAAAGGATGTGTAACCAGGAGATGGACGGGGGATAAATGGTGGAAGTTGTGATGACCCGAACCAGAATCTGTTGTGTATTCGGCACGATTCTCGAGATTGAGTTTAGTCGCGGTTTTACGTCGTATATGTGATTCGTCGACTATATTCGCGACTATGCTATCGGTTGAGAATTTGAGTTGAATGTCTTCACAGAAGTTGTAGAGTACGTGATTTCGAGCTCGTGGGCGGTTCCGGAAGATTTTTCCGATAAACGAGGAATATTTTATGATTATTTGAAGTTTCGGTATTCGACGAGTTTATCCGATTGTTTCGAGCTTATCCGAATCATTTCGTATATTCATTTTGGACCGTCGATTGACCCGAGGCGCGAGTATAAATATCGGGAATAGTCGTAAAATCGTCGAAAATCACTGTTTAGCGTTGACCAGAGTTGACTTTCCAAAATTAGTAAGTTTGACCGTTGACCCGAAAAGGAAAGGTTTCCCGATTGAGCTTTGACGTCCGACGACCCATTTTCCGGCCACCTCCGACGTCGGCGAGGGTATGGTTCGCTTCCTTGTGTAATTTCGAGTTGAATGGTAATTGAGTTTGTGGAAATTGGTTAGGTATGGTATGAACCCGATTCGGGTTAGGTCGCCGGAATTCGCCATTAACGGAGGGAGGTTTTCCGGTGAGCCTTGGTGGCGGTGGGGTGAGGGCTTCGACTCCCCTTGCCCCAAGGATGCTCCCCATGTGATTTAATTGAGGATTAGTTGAGTTTTCCGGTGAACCCGAATGGGTTGCCGGAGTTGGTTTTCCGGTTGGATTTCAGTTGAATTAATGAGGTTTCGGTCAGTTTTGGGTCTTGTGTCAGTTATGAAAATGGTTTGTCTCGTTGTGATCTTGAATTCTGGAGTTTTTGAAAGTGAAATTCCACCGTTGACGGCGCGCCGCCGCCGCCGACGGCGATCAACGGCGGAGTTCCGGCCAAAAGTTGACTTTTCAGATTTCGACGTTTTTAATGTCATTTTTCTCGTAATCGCGCCCTGATTATCGTCCAGAGGTTTTCGGGTTGATTTGGTTAGCCGATTTTCAGTCGAGGTTTCGTGTGGGAATTTCGTTTATCGTTTTGTACTGCATTGCATATTTCCGGGAACGGTTGGTTTCCGTGATTCAGTACAGGGTTGTGGATTATGATTTTGATCAGTTATATTTTTGTGAATATTCAGGAGATTGAGATCGAGATCGGGATCGTGATCGTGCTTCTGGCGAGGGATCTTCCGCCGGGCCACGAGATTAGCGCGAGTTCGCGTTTTGCTCACCTGTGAGTGGACAACTTCTTTTCACGGAATTCTTGCGAGTCTTTTATATGATTTACGAACTTGAGCATGCGTATGAGATTTCAGATTACATGAGCATGTGTTTTACGATTATACAAATATACTTATACGAATATATGTATACGAGTATACATACATTTATATGTTGTTTCATGCATTTGCATCGAACTGTTTATGATTTGGTTTACACAGAGTACAGTCTCAGTTATGTTGTTGTATCGATACACTTGCCTCATCGGCTGATCTCCGATGGAGGGCCGCCAGGAGGGGCGTTTCCCCAACCTGACCGGTGAGGGGCGTATCCCCGGAACCGAGGCCATTTCTGGCTTAGAATCACGTGTGGGTCTGGGATCCCGGGATTCGGACTGTACTAGCACGGAGGTGTCCATGAGTGACCCTGTGGGATTTTTACTTGCATGCTCAGTACACTGGAGGAGTGTGAGTTTTACCTCGTGTACTATGTTGTTTTTATTTACCTGGACTCGCATATGTTATTTTAAACATATATATCAACTGGTGAAAGACATTTATTTTCGTCCACTCACTCTAACGTGTTTCATGTCTTTCCCCTGGGCTTTTCGGTTTCCGTGCCCAGTTTGCAGTTCAGGTTTGGTGTTTCACGTCGCGGTTTGGAGGCTAGTGATCAGAGTTACCTGTGCTTTCCAGTAGGTTCTTGTTTCGCCTACTGATGTGTATATTGTATATATTTTACTCTAGAGGTCGCTCTGATACATTCGGATACTTGTTTACACGGATTTTCTAGGATATATATATACTACAGTATTGTTTACTGTTTATGATTCATATATTGATGTTGAGAAATCCGGATGGGATTGGTGCCCACGGTTTGGCTTTTGTGGCATAGGATAAAGTGTTATTTTCAGGGTGCAGGTTTATGCAATTCCACGCTAGTAACAAAACTCTGCCGAAATTTTTAAAAATTTTTGTTGGTTCGTATTTTCAGAAGGGGTTCGATTCCGGTTTAGGTAACTGAATCGGGATTGGGTCATTTCAGCTTGGTATCAGAGCATTAGGTTGTCAGATTCTGTAGACTCTTGTAGTTGTGACGCTTAGGGTATTTGAGTTGATACAGCATGACTGGAGTGATGACCCGACTGGCTAGCGGTACTCATCAATACTTCGGGTGTTGTGTGTCCTCAAATATCTGCGGTTTCATGATTACGTTCTTTCAGCTTGTACCTAATGCTTGTCTTGTATCAGTAGGATGCCTCCTCGACGTGGTCCCCGTGTTGATCGGGACGAGGATCCTGATGAGGATCGCCGAACGCGCGACTTGCTGATGCGAGTGCTGCGTTTGGAAGAGCGTTTTGACCCTGTGGTCAAGGCTCGCACTGCGGGTGCTACTGTGTTTTCGGGTTCAGTTGATCCAGAGATATGCGAGGCATGATTGGTTCAGATTGAGCGTGTTTGTGAGCGTCTGCAGTTTACACCTGAGCAGATGACAGTGGCCGCAGTTGGTTTACTTGAGGGTGATGCATACTTTTGGTGGGTTAGCACCGACAGAGTTCCAGCTGACACTCCGTGGACATTGTTCCGTGATCTGTTTATGCGGAGGTACTTTAATCAGGCTACCCAGCAGCGCAAGTACGAGGAGTTTACGAACTTGAGGCAGGGCAGTTTGTCTGTACTTGAGTATCGGGATCGGTTTACTCGTCTATCTCGTTTTGCGCGGGATATGATGGCTACAGAGGAAGCCAAGTGTCGTGGGTTTGAGCTGGGTTTGAATCTGAACATCAAGGCGACATTGACTACGATGCCTCGGAACAACTTTGATGAGTTTGTTAGTGCTGCACTCCGAGGCGAGGATATTGAGCAGGAGAGACAGCGGCAGAGGTACCGGCCGAGACAGTTAGAGGAAGGTGGACCGAGTCAGGGGCCTTCAAAGAGGCAGAGTTCTGATACTTCCGGTTCAGCTTCATCTTCAGGCGGTGGATCTTACCGCCCACCAGTTAGTGCACCGAGGCGGAGACCATTTTGGAGGAGAGATCAACCACAGTGACCACAGGCTAGTGGAAGTTCCAGCGGTTCTAGTTATCCTCGCCGTACTGATGGCACTTTTGCTGTACCGAGGGAGTACCCATTGAGTAGTCTCTGCAGCCGACATCGACATCATATGGGTCCATGTCAGCGAGGTCCTGTCACTTGTTTCCGTTGTGGCCAGGTGGGTCACTATGCGAGGGAGTGTCCTCAGTTGTATGGTGGTGATGGACAGGCAGCCCAGAGTTCCGGAGTTGAGCGAGGAGCCACTTCTGGAGCGCGACCAGCACAGTTTGCAGGCCAGGGCAGACAGGAGGGACAGCCCCAGCGAGGACGACCAGCTGGACAGGCGAGGGTTTATGCTAGGACTCTACGTGAGGGCAGAGCATCACCGGAGGTCGTTATTGGTACGTTACATGTCTTTGGTATTCCTGTACTTGCATTGCTTGATCCAGGTGCCACACATTCATTCATATCATTTAGACTGTCATCATTAGCTACGGTACCTGCATCTCCACTTCTGGGGTTGTGGAGAGTCTTGTATCCGTCAGGTAAGGTTGTGAGCATTGGTTGGGTTTACAGAGGTTGTGAGGTGTTTATTGATGGTCATGGACTAGCCGCAGATCTGTTATTGCTTGATATTGTGGATTTTGATCTGATCTTGGGTATGGACTTTTTGGAGTCGCACTGGGCCATGTTTGATTGCCATAGGAAGGAGGTCGCGTTTCGACGACCATGGTTACCCGAGATACTGTTTCGTGGTGAGAAGAACACTTCACTACCGTGCTTGATTTCTGCGATGAGGGCGGATCGGTTGATGAAGAAGGGTTATGTTGCTTACTTAGCCCATGTTGTGGACACTACAACTGCTGTGCCGGATCTTGGTAGTATTGAGGTTGTGTCTGAGTTTCCAGATGTTTTTCCAGCGGAGTTACCTGGTATACCCCCTGTGCGGGAGATTGATTTCACTATTGAGTTGTTGTCGGGTACTAGACCGATTTCCCAGACACCGTATCGTATGGCGCCTGCGGAGTTGAAGGAGTTGCAGATTCAGCTCCAGGAGTTGTTAGAAAAGGGATTCATTCGACCGAGTGTTTCTCCGTGGGGTGCTCCAGTGTTGTTTATGCGGAAGAAGGATGGGTCCATGCGTTTGTGCATCGACTATCAGAAGCTGAATCAGGTTACAATGAGGAACAAGTATCCGTTGCCGCGGATTGATGACTTGTTTGATCAGCTGAAGGGTGCATCAGTCTTTTCGAAGATTGAGCTTCGATCCGGATATCACCAGTTGAGGATCCGAGACTCTGATGTAGCCAGGATAGCTTTCAGGACGCGGTATGGGCACTACGAGTTTTTGGTTATGCCGTTTGGGTTGACCAACGCCCCCGCAGCTTTCATGGACTTGATGAATCGAGTGTTCAGACGATACCTGGACAAGTTTGTGATTGTATTCATTGACGATATCCTGATCTATTCCAGGAGTGTGGGCCAGCACAAAAAGCATCTACGTGTAGTATTGCGGACTTTGTGGGACCATCAGTTATTCGCGAAGTTTAGCAAGTGCGAGTTCTGGTTGGATAGTGTAAAGTTTCTGGGCCACGTGATTTCGGCTGAGGGAGTCAGTGTTGATCCTGACAAGATTGATGCCGTGCTGAACTGGAGTAGACCCACTACTGTGCCGGAGATTCGGAGTTTCTTGGGGTTAGCAGGCTATTATCGACGGTTTGTACAGGATTTCTCCAGGATTGCTACACCACTGACCAGGTTGACGAAGAAGGGCGTCAAGTTTGAGTGGTCTGATGCGTGCGAGGAGAGTTATTTGCTCCTGAAGGAGAGATTGACTACCGCACCGGTTTTCACATTGCCAGACGACAGTGGTGAGTTTGTTGTGTACAGCGATGCGTCGAAGTTGGGCCTTAGCTGTGTGTTGATGCAGCATGGTAGAGTTGTGGCTTATGGTTCCAGACAGCTGAAACCGCATGAGGTCAACTATCCGACGCATGATTTGGAGTTAGCCGCTATCGTGTTAGCGTTGAAGAGTTGGAGGCATTATTTGTATGGTGCTCAGTGTAAGATTTACACTGATCACAAGAGTCTCACCTACTTGCGGACGCAGCCGGATCTGAACATGAGGCAGCGCCGATGGATGGAGTTGATCAACGACTACGATTGCACGTTTGAGTACCATCCGGGGAAGGCCAACGTTGTAGCTGATGCACTTAGTCGAAAATCTGGAGCCTCGTGTTTTCACATGTGTGTGGCCAGAGTATCGATGTTAGCCGAGCTTCGGGCTACATGTGCTGTGTTTAGGTATGATGATGATGGAGCTCTATTGGCCAGTTTTCAGGTTCGACCGACACTGGTTGATCAGGTATGAAAGGCTCAGGATTCGGATTCTTACCTGTTGGGTAAGAAGACCATGATACGGAATGGTGTGCCTACAGAGTTCCGATTGAGCGACGACGGTACGTTATTGTTCAGAGGTAGGTTATGTGTGCCCAGAGACGAGGACTTGAAGAAGGAGATTCTGGATGAGGCCCACAGTTCAGCGTATGCGATGCATCCCGGAGGTACGAAGATGTTTCGTACACTTCGAGCGTACTATTGGTGGCGCAACATGAAGCGGGAGATTGCCGCGTACGTGAGTCGATGTTTGATTTGTCAGCAGGTGAAGGCGGAGAGGCAGAAACCTGCAGGGAAACTACAGCCACTTGATATTCCGGTTTGGAAGTGGGAGCACATTACGATGGATTTCGTCTATCAGTTGCCGCGTACTTCGGCGGGCAACACTGGCATTTGGGTTATTGTTGACTGACTGACGAAATCCGCACATTTTCTTGCACTTCCAGGGAAGATTTCAGTGGGCAGATTGGCCAAGTTGTACTTATCCGAGATTGTTCGCTTGCATGGTGTGCCTGTGTCCATTGTTTCTGACCGTGATAGTCAGTTCACTTCTGAGTTTTGGCAGGCGTTGCAGCGAGCGTTGGGCATGAGGTTGCGATTTAGTACAGCTTTCCATCCTCAGACTGACGGGCAGTCCGAGCGGACCATTCAAACTCTTGAGGATATGCTGAGATCATGTGTGTTGCAGTTTCGCGGAAACTGGGATCAGCAGTTGCACTTGATTGAGTTCGCCTACAACAACAGCTACCAGGCCAGTATTGAGATGGCACCGTACGAGGCTCTGTACGGGAAGTAGTGTCGCACTCCATTGTGTTGGAGTGAGGTAGGCGAGCGTTGGCTCATTGGCCCTAATTTGGTGAAAACCACGATGGAGGACATATAGGTTATCCAGGATCGATTGAAGATCGCCCAGGATCGGCAGAAGAGTTACGCGGATGTGAGGAGAAAGAGTTTAGAGTTCGAGGTTGGTGATTGGGTCTTCCTGAAACTATCTCCGTGGAGGGGAGTTGTGCGTTTCGGGAAGCGTGGCAAGCTTCGACCACGGTACATTGGTCCATATGAGATTACGGAGAGGGTTGGAGCTGTTGCATACAGACTTGAGTTACCGGCTGAGATGGCTCGTGTTCATGATGTCTTCCATGTTTCGATGTTGCGGAAGTACATCTCAGATCCTTCACATGTGTTAGCCCCACAGCAGTTGCCGATCAGGGAGGATTTGACGTATGTAGAGGAGCCAGTGCAGATTCTCGATCGTCATGAACAGGAGTTGAGGCACCGTGTGATTCCGCTAGTGAAGGTCTTGTGGCAAAACCATTCAGTTGAGGAGGCCACCTGGGAGACCGAGCAGCGTATGTGGGAGCAGTATCCTCATCTGTTCACTTGACAGGTATGTAAATTTCGAGGTCGAAATTTCTTTAAGGGGGGAAGATTTGTGACTACCCGAACCAGAATCTGTTGTGTATTCGGCACGATTCTCGAGATTGAGTTTAGTCGCGGTTTTACGTCGTATATGTGATTCGTCGACTCTATTCGCGACTATGCTATCGGTTGAGAATTTGAGTTGAATGTCTTCACGGAAGTTGTAGAGTACGTGATTTTGAGCTCGTGGGCGGTTCCGAAAGATTTTTCCGATAACCGAGGAATATTTTATGATTATTTGAAGTTTCGGTATTCGACGAGTTTATCCGATTGTTTCGAGCTTATCCGAATCATTTCGTATATTCATTTTGGACCGTCGATTGACCCGAGGCGCGAGTATAAATATCGGGAATAGTCGTAAAATCGTCGAAAATCACTGTTTAGCGTTGACCAGAGTTGACTTTCCAAAATTAGTAAGTTTGACCGTTGACCCGAAAAGGAAAGGTTTCCCGATTGAGCTTTGACGTCCGACGACCCATTTTCCGGCCACCTCCGACGTCGGCGAGGGTATGGTTTGCTTCCTTGTGTAATTTCGAGTTGAATGGTAATTGAGTTTGTGGAAATTGGTTAGGTATGGTATGAACCCGATTCGGGTTAGGTCGCTGGAATTCGCCATTAACGGGGGGAGGTTTTCTGGTGAGCCTTGGTGGCGGTGGGGTGAGGGCTTCGACTCCCCTTGCCCCAAGGATGCTCCCCATGTGATTTAATTGAGGATTAGTTGAGTTTTCCGGTGAACCCGAATGGGTTGCCAGAGTTGGTTTTCCGGTTTGATTTGAGTTGAATTGATGAGGTTCCGGTCAGTTTTGGGTCTTGTGTCAGTTATGAAAATGGTTTGTCTCGTTGTGATATTGAATTCTAGTGTTTTTGACCGTGAAATTCCACCGTTGATGGCGCGCCGCCGGCGGCGGCGGCGGTCAACGGCTAAGCTCCGGCCAAAAGTTGACTTTTCAGATTTCGACGTTTTTAATGTCATTTTTCTCGTACTCGCCCTGATTATCGTCCAGAGGTTTTCGGGTTGATTTGGTTAGCCGATTTTCAGTCGAGGTTTCGAGTGGGAATTTCGGGAATTTCGTTTATCGTTTTGTACTGCATTGCATATTTCCGGGAACGGTTGGTTTCCGTGATTCAGTACAGGGTTGTGGATTATGATTTTGATCAGTTATATTTTTGTGAATATTCAGGAGATCGAGATCGAGATCGAGATGGTGATCGTGCTTCTGGCGAGGGATCTTCCGCCGGGCCACGAGATTAGCGCGAGTGCGCGTTTTGCTCACCTGTGAGTGGACAATTTCTTTTCACGAAATTCTTGCGAGTCTTTTATATGATTTACGAACTTGAGCATGCGTATGAGATTTCAGATTACATGAGCATGTGTTTTACGATTATACAAATATACTTATACGAATATACGTATACGAGTATACATACATTTATATGTTGTTTCATGCATTTGCATCGAACTTTTTATGATTTGGTTTACACAGAGTACAGTCTCAGTTACGTTGTTGTATCGATACACTTGCCTCATCGGCTGATCCCCGATGGAGGGTCGCCAGGAGGGGCGTTTCCCCAACCTGACCGGTGAGGGGCGTATCCCCGGAACCGAGGCCATTTCTGGCTTAGAATCACGTGTGGGTCTGGGATCCCGGGATTCGGACTGTACTAGCACGGAGGTGTCCATGAGTGACCCCGTGAGATTTTTACTTGCATGCTCAGTACGTTGGAGGAGTGTGAGTTTTACCTCGTGTACTATGTTGTTTTTATTTACCTGGACTCGCATATGTTATTTTAAACATATATATCAACTGGTGAAAGACATTTATTTTCGTCCACTCACTCTAACGTGTTTCATGTCTTTCCCCTGGGCTTTTCGGTTTCCGTGCCCAGTTTGCAGTTCAGGTTTGGTGTTTCACGTCGCGGTTTGGAGGCTAGTGATCAGAGTTACCTGTGCTTTCCAGTAGGTTCTTGTTTCGCCTACTGATGTGTATATTGTATATATTTTACTCTAGAGGTCGCTCTGATACATTCGGATACTTGTTTACACGGATTTTCTCGGATATATATATACTACAGTATTGTTTACTGTTTATGATTCATATATTGATGTTGAGAAATCCGGATGGGATTGGTGCCCACGGTTTGGCTTTTGTGGCATAGGATGAAGTGTTATTTTCAGGGTGCAGGTTTATGCAATTCCACGCTAGTAACGAAACTCTGCCGAAATTTTGAAAATTTTTTGTTGGTTCGTATTTTCAGAAGGGGTTCGATTCCGGTTTAGGTAACTGAATCGGGATTGAGTCCTTTCAGAAGTACTAAATGAATACAATTTTGGCAGCTCAGCAATCATCTTGATATAGTGGCGACAATACCAGATAGACCCGATAGGTATAAATTCTAGACACACAAAAACATATTCTAAGAACTCCCGTACTGGAGTAAGTTGTCGATCAAGCACTACCTAGATGTCATGCACATAGAAAATAATGTGTGTGAAAGTGTGGTGGGCACAGTGCTGAATTGGGAGGGGAAAACTAAAGACGACCTTAATGCACGGATTGATCTGAAAAGAATGGGTATACGAAAAATATTTGTGGATGAAAGAAGGGAAGAAAAAAATGTCTTAAGCTCCTTACACAATCAAGCCTAACCAGAAGAATGAAATTGTTAGGTGGATGAGTCATGTTAGGTATTCTTCAGGCTACGCCAGAAATATAGGTCGGTGCGTTAACTTCCGAGACAATAAGATGTATGGATTAAATATAGGCCGGTGTATTCTTCAGGATATGCCGGAAATATACGTCGGTGTGTTATCATCGGCTATAATATAGTATAACCGACGACAAAATGAGGTTGTTGGCTATAGTTTTCAGTCATTAGTCATAGTATTATAGCCAACGATAAAAAAAATCGTCGGCCATAGTTTGACTAAAGCCAACGAGTTTTTCGACTAATGCCGACGATATTTTTAACTAAAGCCGACAATATAATAATGTCGTCGGCTAAAGTATTTATTACAGATCTGAGCAGCCGCTTAATCATTCAAAAAAATCGGTGAGAAAAACACAAAATACTCTGAAATCGTTGGTTGTTGTCGGAAGCAGTCTAAAATGAATTCGTGAAGCTATATCCCACTACATATATAAAGGTACGTATATATAGGTGTGTGTTGATTATTGATTTAGAGTTGATTGTTAATTTTGAGTTGAGTTGAGTGTATTTTGTGTTGAATTCAAGGAATATATATAATTATATGTTAATTATTGATATTTATATAGTATGCATATGTGTGTGTGTGTGTGTTAATTTGTCATTAAGGGGTAGAAGAATTAATGTAATTTGTAGTTTATAGATATATATAGATATATTGATGAAACTTTAATTAGTGCGCGCGCGCGCGCACACACACACACAGTTGGAATTAGAGAGAATGGACAAGAGTTGGATTTTCCATCCAAAATGGGATCGAAGATATGGTATTGGAATGTGGAGTTTTGTGGAATATGTGAAAACTAATGCTAACGGGAATACAATTAATTATTATCTGTGTACGAAATGTCAGTGTCGCATATATTTGTATCGTTTTTCCATTGGTTTATGGGAGAAACTAAAGAAAAATGAGTTTTGGGATATGTACACATGTTGGATTTATCACGGTGAAACATCATCAGGGGGTCAGCATGATTATGGGCAATTTCCTGAGATGGCCAATACATCCAATGATCTAATAATGAGGTTGCTCAACGATGTGTTTCCTTATAAGAGCGGTATATTTTCTCAAGTACAAGATATCTCTACCGACGTTGAGGGTTTCCCTTCTATTGAGCCAGTCCAGCAATTCCCTAGAGCTGTCAACATTGCCGGTATTGACAAGTGCAACAAGCTGATTACCTTCCATATGACCCCGTTGTACAACGAGTGTAATAAGACTGTTTTTGAAATGGTCATGAGAGTAAAGGTCAAAGTGGAGAACAAATTAAGAGTCAAGGCTGTTGATGATTATCTGGAGTTGACTGCTTCGGTGCTGCCCCCCGGTCATCCCTTGCCTACCACTCATCGTAAGATGTGACATATCTTGAAACATCTTGGCCTTACCTACATCAAAACTCATGCATTCAGATATCATTTTGTTCTCTTCTGGGGTAAAGATCCTGAAGGGAATGATCTTGAAAACCTTGATGCATGTCTGGTATGTCACAGGGATATGTATAAGTTGACCCCTGCAGGGAATAAGAAAGCTGTGAAGGTACTTCGGTATTTTTCGCTAATTGATAGGCTGGAACAGTTGTTCATGTCTTCACACATGGCCAAAGCTATGAGATGGCACGCTGAGAGAAATTTTCCTGACGATGATACCCTTATACACTCTGCTGACGGAAAGGCTTGGAACATGGTTAAAGAGTTTTCTCATTTTGCATCAGAGGTCTGAAATGTTTACCTCGGGCTCTCATCTTCTGGATTCAATCCTTTTGGCAATATGAGTCATATCTTGCGCACGAGTGCGTAACGTACACCAAGTTTTATTTGAGAGAGTTGGAGGACCTCCACAACATATGCCGGTAGATGAGCCATAGTTCAGTCTTTCTTTCCTCTTGTATGACATTGAAGTTTATGGACGGTTGCCAAACTCGTACAAGTTAGTACCATATGAGCTAGTCATTGCCCACTGATGGCTATTGATTAACTTTCCAGAAGTTCAATACTAGAAAGACATGCATCTTTACTGTTCAAAAGTTTTCGGTGATCTTGAGTACCACAATAGGGAGTTTGCAGACTATTTTGACTTATGGGTACGCTTATATATATATATTTACTCCTATATATAATTTTCTATGTTCATATTTAAAGTTAATGGTTGCAATTATTTTTTCAGATGAACCATATACAATTTGATGGTCACCCAAACTGGTCACACAAATTAAGATTTTTGTCGATGAAACTGATAACTTCAAGAGTTTATCCGATGTGTAAGGTCAATGGCATGCAGTTTATATGTGAACATAGAGACGGCAGATGAAGAACATAGAATTATGGGGTAATGGTGCATGGTGACCTTAATGGCATTGACTATTACGGTGTTCTCCATTTAGTAGTTAAACTAATTTATGGGGAAGACATAACAGTGCTTGTTTAAA
The DNA here is from genome assembly GCA_946800695.1 of Geum urbanum. Classification (NCBI taxonomy): domain Eukaryota; kingdom Viridiplantae; phylum Streptophyta; class Magnoliopsida; order Rosales; family Rosaceae; genus Geum; species Geum urbanum. Next base: position 32,138,180 of record OX327006.1, read on the forward strand.
TATAGATGGTTTGGTACTAACCCTCAAAACATAAGGACCGATCAATACGGAATATTTTCGGTGAATACTGCTACAAGCTGGTATAAAGATGACTGTTTTATTTTTGCTACAACAGCCAAACAAGTGTTTTATCTTGATGATCTAGTGCACAAAGACACGTGGAAAGTAGTCAACCATGTTGTTCCTAGAAACATATACAGTGCAGCTACACTTGAAGAGGCTGCATATAATAAAGAAGATACTGCATACCAAGAGTCGAACGCAATTGGTATTTCTGAATCCTCTACAATTCGCGTGAATAATGTGATATCGGGACATGTACGTGGTTCAATTTCATAAGGAACATGTTAAATTAATTGATGTTAATCTAAATGAAAAAAATGAAGATTGGTGACGAGGAGTGGCACATATTACCAAAAATTAACTCGGACACCGAGGAAGACTCAAGCGATGATTTTGACTATGAGCCTTAGTTAAACATGAATTTGTGTTAAACTTGTTTTCACATGAGCCCAATTTTTTTAAGTATTTTCACACTTTTGAATATAGCGATGATTTTTATTATGAGTCTTAGTTAGTTAAATAGGTATTTGTGTGAAACGTGTTTCCACTTGACACTAATTTTTCAAACTATTTTCACACTATACCCGACGACTTTGACACTTGTTGTCAGCTATCATAACTATAGCTGACGACTTTGACACGTGTTGTCGGCTATACTGTAGCCGACGATATTAAACAGGAATTTGTGTTTAATATCGTCGGCTATACTATAGTCGACAACTTTTTAAGTTGTAGGCTATAGTTATCGCGTTTTAATCCCATAACCACCCAGATCACGCCTCCTCTCGCACCTAAACCCTAAAACCCTGCCTCCTCCCTGAAACTGTCGTCCGCCACCGCCGTCGCTCGCCCAGAACCCCCACCGTCAACTGACTCTCTCTCTCTCTCTCTCTATCTATCTCTCTCTTTCTCTCTCTCTTTCTCTCTCTCTCTCTCTCTCTCTCTCTCTCAACACGTATTGTCTAGAGTAGTTTTGATTGTGATTTTGATACGGTTTAGGGTTTGGATGTATTGTGATTTTGAATTTGTGATGAAGTTCTGGATGATTGTGATTTTTTATGTTTAGGATGATTATGGATGATTTAGGGAATTCATTATATATTATTGAGTTATTGATGTTTGTTAATGAATTTTGATTGTGATTAAGCTTTGTGTTATGTGTTATTGAGGTTATGTTAGTGATTATGATAGGATTGTGATTGAGGTTATGTTAGTGATGATGTTAGTTAGTTTAGACGTTAGCATTTTGATTGTGGTATGTAATTAATATTGCATATGCTTGAAAGTGTTGGATGCATGGTTGTGTTATATTTGGTTAGATTGGTATTTGACGATTATATGTAATTGGTATTGCATATATTTTTAGATTGTTATTGGTAATGGATTGTTGGTTATAGGTGTGGTAGTGATGATGTATATGTCTTAAAGTAAGTGTGTTGTGGTATTGTTTAGATTTGTTAATGTTGTCGTATGGTTAAATAGGAATAGTAATTGCAGAATATATGTATTTGTGTGATTTATGAGTGGTTTTTGATTGTAGACATCATGAATTTGTTCGACAAATGGAAGAGGGGATCTTAGAAAAGAAACAGGTCTAGCGCCGACAGTTCCGGGTCCGCCTCTATCAACAACCCACAGGCCACATTTGGTGGCCCTCAGTTGAGTTCTCAACACCATCAACTACCTCAGCAAACGCCGCAGCAGAATGTAGTGGCCCACCCGCAAGAAGCATACGTCTATATGTCTTTTGATACACCTCTTTTTAGTGCGAGTGTAACAAACACATCGACGTCAGAATTGGATAAATACCTTGGTTATTTAATTTGTAACTTATTAATAATTTGTATATTAAATTATGTGTCATATTTTAATCTTTTTACTTTGTTTTATGTGACAGACGCCAGAGGTAACAAAAAAAAGACCAGAGAATGCAGAAGGCGAAGTTGGGGCAGAAGGCGGTGCAGAAGTACTTCGGCCAAGTAGGAAGTATCATACGGGACAGAGTCCTTGTTCTATGGGAAGAGTTGTCATCGGTGCCGCAAGAAGTAAAGAACATGCAGGTGAACAACGTTATGTCGGTGAGTTAGTTAGATATTAATTATGTATGTCTACCTATATTAATTAAGTCCTAATAAATATATATGACCATAAATGGGTATATTGAAGGTGTGGTTCGATGTTTCGGAGCAACTTAAATCCACATGGGCAAATGTGGTTCAAGGAAAAAGGTAATGGGAGTTATATAATATATATTGAGATATTATGTTGATCATGTATAGTCACTTTCTAACATTTGTGTTTCATATATAGGTACAAGGAGTGGAAAACTGAGTTGTGCTTGCACTGGCAGACGCATGACAATGGTCGTTCGGGTATCCCCCCTCCCCCCGAGTTTATGTATAGGGAGTACGAGAGGCAGTGGTTTCTAATCCACTTTAACAACCGAAAATTTGAGGTATATATGTAACATCATATTTTTGTTTACTTGTATCCTATTTGACGAAATTAGTTTCCTAATAATTTTTTAATATATGTTTATCCACGAAGGCCACCCTAAAATAAACGCAGCAAACCAGAGAAAAAGCACGAGTAACCATCATCCCGGTTCTACATCCTTTGCGAGTTATATGGACAAGGTGGCCAACCAACACCCTGAAGTCAACCGGTTCGCGTATACGCTTGAGAAAGCGTATCCTCAGTTCCCCGAAGATATTGTAAGTCTTATGCTCTTATTACTTAACATAATTCCTTATATATGTATTTTCTCTAACTTTTTTTTATGTATGTTTGTTAATATATTATTTTGCTTTTCTTGTCAATCAAGCGAGAGTGCAGGAGTTGACTGAGGAAGTGTTGACTCAGATCGTGAGGGAGTGATAGCCTGAGACCTAGGACGAATACCTCCCCCATGCCATCTCTTAGATTGATCAATCTGATGTAACTGTTTCGCACGCAAGTCGGGATCTTCCAAGGATGCTCAGCTACAAGAGCAACTGCAAAGGCATGCGATGGAGCATCAAAGACAGCAAGAAGAGACTGAGAGACGGATTGTCACCCAGCAGGTTCAAATTAATGGAGGAGATGCATGCTCAGATGACTTCCTATTTTCAGAAAATGAATGCACAACTTCGGGCGCAAGGACTCCAGGTCCCGGCCCCACCTCCATTTCCATTTGTCCAGTGCCCTTTCGATGCTCCACATCAACAAGAGGATCGGCAAGATGATGGTAGTACCCCTTCTGTTTTCCATAACATAGATTTTGATATCCCTTAGTTTATGTGTTTTCCGGGACAAGTAGGATGTATCATACACTTAAGTTTCATTATTAATTTGTGTTTGTTGGTGAATATGTGTTTTGTTTTCATTTTCTGTGTCATTGGCTATTGTGGAAATAAAATTGTGGAATTGGCAGGTTCTGGAAATAGAAATCCAGAATATGTAATTTTTTTCTTCAGAAATCATCAACATTAGCCGACAACTTTAGTTAAAGTTGTCGGCTAAAGTGCTCACATAAACTGACTATAGCCGACGAGTTGTATACTCTAGCCGACGACAGTTAAAAACTATAGCCGATGATGGTCTTTTACAGCGTCGATGAGTTGCGAAAAAATTTAATGTTATAATCTTTCTCTAACTAATTCGTAAGTTCCTTTTGCGTCCAGCTGAGATTTGATTATTTCTTCTTGCACATCTTGATTCGTATTTTTTTAGTTAACTGTGTTTTTAATTCGTAATGTTAAAAACTATTTTTTTAGTTTACTGTGTTTGCAGAGGCACGTTTGACTTGAAATGACTTAAGTACTTTAAATGAGTTTGACTAACAACTAACACAATACTTTTATTTATAGACAAAAAATTATTGTAGAACGGTTAGGAAATATAATGTCAATAGGAAAAATTCATATAAACTAGTTTCCTTTATTAATCATATATGTTTCCCATTTAAATTACAAATATATTATTCACCTAATATTTGTGAACTAATTTATAAGAAAACCTCTATTTAATAATAACCTCTATATAAGAATAATTTTAGTAGACCCAACATTATGACTGCATAGAGTTTTTATTGCGTACATTGTTTGCCCAAAATATTTTTGATAATTAACGAAATTAGCTTCGATTTAATATCTGAAATAGAGCAATGACCAATTTGAAAGACTGTCATAGTTGAGTAACTAATTTAAATGTCAGTGTCAAAGTTATATTTCTGAAACTTCAATAAGCAAAGTTTAAAAATAACCAAATTTGAGTGACTATTTGTAATTTTCTGCCTATTATAAATTTTATGGTTAAAATTATTTAAAAAAATAACTCTACGATGGAGTCACTCCACCTTAAAATTATCCCATGTGTAAGTATATTTATATTTATATTACTAACCATTAGAACTCGCGCAATTGTAGATCGAGTGTTACCCGGCCGGCCTCAATTTAAGTTGCTCGGCAAAATCTATGCATGTACTTAATTATTTGTTTCAGTTCATTCACTAATTTATTAATGATCGGGTTGTTCATTATTCTATGCATGCGCTTTAATCACGTACAAGTCGAAATTGTTCTTCACTGCTTTCCTCTTTAGTACGTGAATACGCTAATTTCGGTAATGATAGACAAGTTATTTCAATGTGAAAATTGCATGCAATATTGAGTCAATACTACGTAAAGCTAAATTTCCAACAACCACGACAAATTATCGGACACTACGCACATTAGTCCAGGGCAGAGCTAGGGGGTTCAGGTAGGGCAAATGCCTCAATGAAATTTGGAGAAAATAAAGAACTTTCTATATATCCTTAAGTAAATGTAACAACAATTGGACAGCCAATGTAAACTCGCAGGTGAGGAGAGTAACACTGGTTTGGTTTAACTTAATTATTCGTTAGTCTCATCCTTTTTTAGTATATTTTGATCTTTTTACTGTAAACGGCTCGATCATCTTTATCTGATTCTTTTTGTTTCCATAATCTCTCTTCAATTAATATGTTGTGATTCAAACTACCTAACTGTGATGATAGAGATGAATCAGATTATTGATATATATTCGAGGGCTGCTAATTAAGCTATAAGATTCTTCCTCTCTATTAAAATGTGTAAAAAAAAGTTACCCCACCTCAACAAAATTTATGATTCTGCCACTGCATTAGTCTTACTTAATTTAAGTTTCAATCACTATTATACCATTATGCAAATCATTTTCTCTTCCTCTCTTTCAAGAAGCACACAACACGACGGGAACAAGTTAGAGTACATGTCTCTGATCATGTCCACCACATATACTCATCGTTAAGAAATCATTTGGAACATGGCCTAATCAAGGCGAAAAATCTGTGTATACGTAAAATTAATTATTGAATATTGAAAATCAATCAAGCATCGCAAGAAGTCTTCCTCCAACTTAGACATATAAAAACTAGCTACGTACCATCCATAGCTAGATATGTAGGATTCCAAAAATATAAAAGAAGCTAAAAAAACCTAGTTAATTTTTTGCATGGCTATCTATGCCACATATATAGTCTTTGTCGTCACATAACCCACCCCTAGGTTTGATTTTGCCCCATAAATTTAGTACCAAAGGTATTACTGTGTTTGAATGATTTAAGGATGGCTGTTCCTTCAGTGAGTTACAGAATCATATGCTTCTTGATCGACATAGATAACAACTGTCGTGGATTTCTATCGTAGTCTGCCTTTAAATTAGGCTAAGAAATTTGTTCCAGAAAGAGAGATCTGTGTCCAGTAATGCCACATATGTATGTACGTACAGTAGGTAGGTTGATCACATATATCACACTAGTAGTTATAATTCCTTGCAGGTAGTAGCGCTTACATTTTACAATCTTAATTTGGGTTCGCCAGAACCGAATTACAATCTTAATCTGGTATGTACGCTACCAGAGAAAACAGTATAGTCGACGATTTGTCGGAAAACAGGCCGACGACAACCTTTGTCGTCGGGTATAGTAGGGTATAGTCGACGAGGTTCTCCAGTCGTCGGTCATAGTACTATAGCCGACGACTTGATTCTAGTCGTCGGCTATAGTAGCCGAAAAATCGTCGGGTATAGTTTGTAACTATTACCGACAAGTGTTTTTGACTATAATCGACGACATTGTAGTATCGTCGGTTATAGGTGTTTATAGATCCAATCTGGGCAGCAGATCGGTCATTTAAAAAAAAATTCTCCCACCGAAACTGAAAACGCTCTGAAATCATTGGGTGTTGTCGAAAACTGTCCACAATGAGTTCGTGATTCATTATATATATAGGTACGTACGTACGTACTATATATGTAGGTATATATATGTGCATGTGTACGTGTTGATTGTGGAACACACACACACACACATATATATATATATGCATGATGTATAGAGTTGAGATATATATTGTTAATTTGAGTTGATTGTTGAGTTTGAGTGATTGATCGATGGTTAATTTTGAGTGATTGGTAGTTGATTTGTAGTAATTGTCGTTGATTATTGTGAATATATGATGATTTATTTGATTATTGTGATTATTATAGGGTTAATTGTGATTATTATGGTTAATATATATTGTGATTATTATGTGTTTCGGTTAATTGTGATTGTAGTGTGGTTATTATTAGATTTTTGTGATTATAGTTAAGGTATATATATTAAAATTATGGGAATTGTACGTGCGTGTAATCATATATATATATATTAATTGATTGATTGTTGATTTAATTTGATTTAAATTTGATGAAAATAAATATATGATCGAATAATTAGAGATCGAGTAGAATATATAATTAGACAAAAATGAGTTTTATATATGAATATAAATTAGACAATATATATATATATGTTCATTTGTAATTAGAGATCGATCGAGTAGAATAATTAAATTATGTAATTTATAGTTTAAATATCGATATATATATATATAATGATGAATTTTTAATTAATTAGATCATGGGTATATATACAGCTATAATTTTCAGGATGGACAAGAGTTGGATGTGTCTTCCAAGATGGAATGTAAGATATCATCGTGGAATTAAGAGTTTTGTGAAATATGTGAAGGTTAATTATGGAGGGATGACAATTCATTATTATCCGTGTATGAAATGTTAGTGTCGCAGCGAGCGATATCGTTTTCACATCGATAAAGTATTGGAGCACTTGAAGAAAAACGGGTTTTGGGATAAATACACATGTTGAATTTATCACGGTGAGAGCTCATCAGTTGGTCAGCATGATCAGGGACAATTTTTTGAGAGTGCCAGTACATCCAATGATCCAACAACAAGGTTGATCAACGATATGTTTTCTCATAAGAGCGGTGTATTTGCTCAAGCACTAGATATCCCTCATGTCGTTGGGGGTTTTCCTCATATTGAGCCAGTCCAGCAATTACCTACAGTTGTCAACACTGCTGGTATGGACAAGTACAACAACCTCATTGCCTTCCAACAGACCCCGTTGTACAACAAGTGTAATAAGACTGTTCTTGAAAGTGTTATGGGAGTAATGAAGCTCAAAGTGGAGAACAAAATGAGTGTGAAGGCTGTTGATGATTGGCTGAAGTGGTCTGGTTCGTTGTTGCCCCCCGATCATCGCCTTCCTACTACTCATCGTAAGGTTCCACAGATCCTAATGCATCCTGGCATTTCCTACATCAAAATCCATGCTTGTAAATATGATTGCGTTCTCTTCTGGGGTGAAGATGATTATAGGAATGATCTTGAATCCCTTCATGGTTGCTCGGTATGTGATACAGATAGGTATAAGTTGACTCATGTCGGAAACAAGAAAGTTGTGAAGATACTTCGGTATTTTCCACTGATAGATAGACTAGAACGGTTGTTCATGTGTGCACACACGGCTGAAGCTATGGTGGGCCAAGAGGAATTTGCCCGACGATGATACCCTTATACACCCTGCTGACGGAAAGGCTTGGAAGCACATGGTGAAGGAGTTTTCTTATTTTGCATCAGAGGTTCGAAATGTTTGGCTGGGGCTTTCATCTGACGGATTCAACCCTTTTGACAACATGAGTCTTCAATATAGTATATGGCCAGTTATTTTGGTACCGTACAACCTTCCTCCATGGATGTGCATGAAGAAAGAATACAATATGCTCACTATGATAATTCCAGGGCCGGATTATCCAGGAAAGTGTCTCGATGTGTATTTGAGACCGTTGATTGAGGAGCTTAAGTACTGGAGTGAGCATGGTCATCCCACTTATGACAAGTTCAAAAATGAGATATTTCAGATGCATGACATGCTTGTTGGCACTATTAGCGATTTTTCTGCACGTGGGATGTTGTCGGGCAACGTTACCAGGGTATATAGGGCTTGTCCAGAGTGCATGACTGTTGAGTGTTGCAGACCTCATTGCAGGAAGATTGTACAGATGCGTCATCGTTGTTGGCTTCCACATGATCACTCATTTCGGGAGGATATTGAGGCATTTGATAGGACTGTGGAAACATGTGAGCAGCCGAGGAGATGGACGGGGGATGAAATATTGGAAGTGCTAAATGAATATAATTTTGGGCAGCTTAGCAATCATCCTAAGATAGTGGCGTCAATACCTGACAAACCCGACAGGTATAAATTTTGGACACACAAAAATATTTTTTGGGAACTTCTGTATTGGTCCAAGTTGCTGATCGGACACTACATAGATGTCATGCACATAGAGAAAAATGTGTGCGAGAGTGTGGTCGACACAGTGTCGAATTGGGAAGGAAAAACTAAAGACGGCCTGAAGGCACGCACTGATCTGAAAAGAATGGGACTGCGAAAACATTTGTGGTTGAGAAATGGGAAGAAAAAAATGCCTTAAGCTCCTTATACTGTCAAGACTGCCCAAAAGAATGAAATTTTTGGCTGGATGGGTAATATCAGGTGTCCTTCCTACTATGCAGGAAATATAAGTCGATATGTTAACTTCAAAGAAAATAAGATGTACGGAATAAAGAGTCATGACTGTCATATACTGCTTCAACGCCTCTTCCCAGTTTTCATTCGAGTGTACCTGCCCAAAGAGGTGGTGGAGTCGTTAGTGGCTTTGTCAAGATTCTTTCAGAAGTTATGCACTAGAGAAGTGAAGAAATCGGACATGTGGGAAATGCAACAGGACATCATTTTTATCATGTGCAAATTGGAAAGAATATTTCCTCCAAAAATTTTCGACATCATGCCTCACCTGATGCTCCATCTTCCGGAACAATTGTTGCTTACCAGTCTAGTACACTACACATGGATGTATCACATGGAAAGGTATGTAAGACATCTCTGAATCTGGCTATGTCTTAAATATTATTTATTCACTTATTTTACAATAATCATAACATACTCTTTACCACTTTATAGACAATTAGGGAACTACAAAGACTATGTGATGAACAAATCCGCACCTGAAAGGTGTATCGCTGAAGCATATCTTGTGCACGAGTGCGTAACGTACACCAAGTTGTATTTGGGAGCATTGGATGACCCTCCACAACATATGCCTGTAGATGAACCGCAGTTCAACTTTTCGATCATCTCTAATGATGTTGAAGTTTCTGGACAGTTGCCCAACTCGTACAATTTGGAACCATATAAGCTAGTCATTGCCCACTAGTCAGTATTGATTAACTGTCCAGAAGTTCATTATTGGAAAAATGTGCACATTTACTGCCCTGCTATTGCTGGTGATGTTGAGTACCACAACAAGACATTCGCAAACTATTTTGGAAAATGGGTAAGTATATAGATATATTTACTTGTATATGAATTTAAGTGTCTTGTATCCTATTTATAGTTAAGTTAATAAATGATTATTTTCTGATGAACCATGTACAAGATGATGGTATCCCTCAGTGGTCACACGAATTGAGGCTCTTGGCGCAGAAATTGGTAACTTTCAGAGTTTATCCTATGTGTAAGGTAAATGGAGTACTATTTATTTGTGAACATAGAGACGTCAGACGAAGAACACAAAATTCTGGGGTAATGGTGCATGGTGGGCAGAATGGAGTTGACTATTACAGTGTTCTCCATTCAGTTTTCGAATTAATTTATGGGGAAGGAATGACAGTGCACTTATTTAAGTGTAGATGGTTTGATACTGACCCTAAGAACACAATGATCGATCAATACGACATAATTTTGGTGAATACTGCTACAAGCTGGTATGAAGATGATCTGTTTATTTTGGCCACAGAGGTGAAACAATTGTTCTATCTTGATGATCTTATGCATAAAGGCGCATGGAAAGTGGTTAACCATGTTCTTCCAAGAAACATATACAGTGCCTCGACACTTGGTGTGACCTTAGATAATGAAGAAGTTAGTGCATACCAAGAGCCGAACACAACTGGTATTCCTGAATCATCAACAATTCGCCTTACTAATGTGATACATGCAGGGTAGTGTGGTACAAATTCCTCGACCGGAACTTATTGATGTTAATCAAAATGAAGACAATGAGGACTCAAGTGATGAGGACTTACACATCTTACTTGAAATTAACTCGGAAACCGAGTCAGACTCAAGCGATGATTCTGACTATGCGCCTTAGTGTACGTATGTTAATTTGAGTATGAACGTGCAATGTAAAATGATGTGTAGGACGATGACTTGAACGTGCAATTTGAGTATGAAAGTGCAATGAATAATGTCGACATTCATGATATGTAAAGTAGGAACTTTGTTTAATTAGCCTTTTTTATAAGTAACTAAAAAAAAACTCCTAGCCTTTTTTACTAAATGAGAAAAAACAAAAGCAAAGTGAAAGAAAAAAAAATATAACCGACGACATTCATAATAAATATCGTCGGCTATAGTATAGCCGACGACTATACTTATGTTGTCAGCTATAGTGGTCGGGTTTTAACCCCCAGAACAGTCGTTTTGGACAGAAAATAAAACTGCCCTTTTTTTTTTTTACAAACTGTCCGAGAAGTTGAAGCAGGTCCGGTCCATCTTTGTTGAAGCAGCGCCGCCGTCGTTCATCCTAGCCACCGTTAGAGCCGCCGCCGTCCTTCTACAACCCAAAAACAGGTTCCTCTCCCTAAATCCCTAAATTCCCAATTTTGAATTTTTTTTATTTAGGTTTAATTTATGTTTAGTTTGTTGATAATGTGGATGTTTGGATGAGTTGTGTGAATATATATTGGATTATTGTTGAATTTTTTTATTTTTGGAATTATTGTTGGATTATTGGATTATGAATATATATATATATATATATATATGGGATTGCTGGATTAGGAATTTTTGGAATATAATAGAATTTTTTTGAATTTTTGTAATTTAATGAAATTTTATATGAAAGAATATATAATGAAATTTTTATGAATTTTTATGAATTTTTGTAATTTTGGATTATTATTATGAGCATATATATATGAATTAATTTGGATAATATTTGGTGATTAATATGAATTAAATTGGTAGATTAATAATTAATTTTGATTTTTAGTAATTTATGAGATTAATATGAATTAATTTAATTATGTGAATTAATTTTTATTATTTTAGATTTATGTGAATTAATTTAGAATTTGGTAGATTAATATATATAAAAATTAATTTGAATTTTTTTTGTAATTTATGGAATTATTGTGAGTTAATATGGAAATATGTGAATTAATATATATGGCATTTGGTAGATTAATGTGAATTAATTTTAATTTTGGTAGATAAATTTTAAAAACTATATAAAATTGAGTATGTTACTTAAATTTTATAAAAACGATGAATTGGTTGAACTGCGATGCTTTGCGAGGGGGATCGAGAGGGAGATCGGGACATGGGGATGAGGACAGCAGAAGTCAGTCCACATCCGGATCCGCCAGTATCGGCAATACTTACAGCCGTCCTCCCACCTCTCAGCACCGTGCACTTCTAAGTCAGGGACAACCTCAGCAGCAGCAGGTCGAGCCTCGCCGACCCACCAGCACCAGGAGGCTTTATGAGGACAGTCACACGCCTTCAACGGATAGGGTGACTCAATCCTCGGTCCGAATGCCGGACATTCATCGGCCGGAGCCTTCCCCATCCACCGACCGGACTCCTCATTCTTCCGAGGAGGCTGGTAGATCCCGTAGAAAATGCTTCTTTTATGCCTCGGGTATTAGCCACAGCTCGTATTCATTCAGTCCTCGGCCGGGATAATACTATGCCCGTCGTCTACCATATTCTTACCCTTGGAAATCCTAACGATACCCCTCTTCGATCCCACGGGAATGCCTGTTCCAGGACAGCGAGGGTTCATTACCCCGGACCAGGCATACGCGTATGTACCCTTCCCACAAACTCTCTGGAGTGCGAGGATTTCGGGACAATGCACCGACGAATCAGGTAAATATTAATTAGTGATATCTTTTTACTTAGTAATATTTATATTCAATTAGGTGTTGATGTTTAAAAAATCGTCTACAAATGTGATTGGCGCGATCGTGGCTGGTGAAAAACAGAAGAGGACCATAGATCCCGTCGTCTGCAAGTTACTGGACGACGCGATTCGAGGTACCGGTAGTGGCCAAGTTATGATTCAGACCGGGGATGGAGGCGAGGTGATCGAGGGAAAGGTCACTCGACAGTACGCATGGATGGGGGGCAGCATCATGCGGGATAGAGTCCTAATATTGTGGCCAGATTGAAATTCGGTACCGCAATCCGTCAAATATGAGCTAAATAATGCTCTGTCGGTGAGTAGAATTGTATAGTCATTATGTATCTTTTCTATATAAATTTTTAATATTTATATATATGCATTGCAGAGGTGGTTCCGCGTGGACAATGACATTAGACCCATGTGGGCGGATGAAGTGCAAGGGAGCAGGTTACGTGATTCATTTGTTTAGATTTTTTCGTTTGTTTTGATTATGTTCATAAAATGTTGTAAGTTACTAACATTTGTGTTTTATTAATATAGGTACAAGGAGTGGAAGGCCGAGCTGAAAAAATATTGGAAAAAGTACGGCGACGATCGTTCGGGTACCCCTAACAAGTTTTATTATAGGGAGTACGAGTGGCGATGACTTGTGGTTCACTTCAAAAACCTGAGATTGAAGGTACGCAACCTTTAATCGATTAAAATTTTGATTTATCGTACTTCCCCCAAATTATTTGGCTAATATTTTTTTGATGTTGGATTAATCGAGCAGGCTATTTCTGAAGTCAACACAATGAAACGGGCCAAAAACACAAAAAATCATCATGCCGGTTCCAGATCATACTCGGGTTGGATCGATGAGGCGGCCAACCACCCAGATCATACTCCGCTTGTCTATACGATGCAGCACGCGTATGTGCAGTCCCCCGAAGATGCTGTAAGTGTCTTTATAACGAAATAAACATATTTCTAAATTTTTTTGATTGTTTACATTAATTAACATTTTATTTTTCTTTGTCAATTAAGCGATAGTTCAGGAGGTGATTCCGGAGGTGTTGACTCAAATGGTGAGATAGCGCTATCTCAACACCTCCGATGCGGAACTCCCGACTGATCAGATTGATCAATCTGATCCAATCATAGTGGCCAGGATCATGGCAGCCGCGATCCCTCCAGGGAAGAACACTTTCTATAGTAGGAGGCTCGGAAAGAGGGGTCAAGGGCTGCTGAAGAAGACTCCTGAATTATCTCGCGAATTGGGATCTTCGAGGACTAATGAGCTACAGGAGCAGGTTCAGAGGCAAGCGATGGAGATGGAATCTCAACGGCTACGGATGAAGGAGCTAGAGCGGGCGAGAGCCGCCGAGCATGAGGCTCGAGCCGCAGAGCAGAATCGGTTGGCCGAGCAGTAGGAGATGATGGGGACATGGATGCAGAACTGTTATGCACAGTTGCAGGCGTCTGGAATCCAGATAGCTACCCCGGGCCCGCCCATTTTCAGTGCATCACAGCCACAGCCACAGTCGCAGCCACCGCCAGAGCCACAGCAGCAGACGCCGGACTAGGACCAAGGAGACAATAACGATCCGTTTGACCACATTTACTTAGGAAACCGTAGTACGCATATGTATATAGATTTGAATGATTTCGATTTTTTATTTTATTTACGTGTATAGTTTCAATATTTTTGGATTTTAAATGTGAACAAAATTGGTGCTTTTTGGAAATACAGGTTCTGGGATGAAACCCAGAATCTGTAAAAAAAAATTAAAATATCACACACTATAGCCGACGACAGTGACTCATGGAACTATAGCCGACGACATACATATGTATCGTCGGCTATAGTTCCCTCCATAGTCAACCAGTTTGTCCAGGGGAAGGGGTATGGCCGATGACTTTGTCGTCGGTTATAGTATGGAACTATAGCTGACGACCTGATCTCGTTGGCTATAGCTCCATACTATAACCGACGACAACCCTATCTTGTCGTCGGCTATAATATTACCAACGATCCATTACCGACGAGCCAATAGCCGGTGACTTTTAGTCGGCTATAGCCATAATCGACGAATTAAGGAAACAGGCCGACGACTTCATATCATCGATTATAGTGTTTGTGTTGATAGTGGTATTTACAAACTGACCGGTCATTAATTATATATATAGTAGCTCCTTATATATATATATAGTATATATATATATAGTTTCTATGCAGTAGTGTGAAGTTTTGCATTGTTTATTATGACAAAACTATATTGACCTATAATTTGGTTTATCGTTTTCGAACTGCATGCATGACCTAGAATGTACGTGGCTTATTATGACGACGTACATGCCCGATCGAGTATACAACCAAACTAAAAAATTTTAAAGCACTTTTATATACCACCAAACACTCTAAAATTAGTACTTTCTTATATCAAAAAATGCTTTCATAGCGATATAATCGACATATTCATAGCGATCTTTCATTTAACGTGATCCTCCTATTAAGGGTTTATGCATGGCCTAACTATGCCATATATATGTCAACTTTATATTAAAACTTTTCAAAGTTGTTTAATTGATCGAGCATGGTAAATGTTCTACTTTTTAACTCGGTTTTACATATGGCAGACACTATTTCAGAAAGCTCACGAGGTTGAAGAAACATGAGCAACAAAAGATGCTACAACAAACTTATCTCTGATGCATATTGATATACCAACATGCAGTACCAATTATGGTCTGACCTGTCCCCAAAGCAGACAATTAAGCCGCCTCTCCCTGATACAATAATTGTACGTACGTGTTAGTATATTGCTGCACTTTCAAACCTCTCAAGTCTCAAGTCTTGACCTCCTCCTCCTCCTCTTCCTGCTTCATATCCAAATCCAAAACCAAATCCAATCGAATATATATATATATATATATAATACCCGACAAAGACTCGAGAACAAAAGCATTTACAACTACCGTTCTCTTTTTGACCGCTCCTAGCTTGATCAAATTATTCACATTTCACCTTTTCAGCAAGAAACCAACCCTAAAGCAAGCCGGCCACCACAGCCGGCTAACTGATCGAGGTCACCCTCAATCCAGCGACCGCCTTGGCTGCAAAGCAGAGCTATTATATACTTGGGGACTTATAAATGGACCTTTTCCATGGAGGACCTAGGTTTGAGTAATAACGACTACATAAAAGCAAAAGCCCTGTTTGTGTCTATTGGTTAGTTTAATTGAGGAAGGAGGAGGTTAAAGATCGACTAAAAGATAAAGGTAGTGACAAAGAAGACGAAAGTTGTCCGGCTGTGTTTCATGTGAACCAGCGACTATCACGGCGGTAGAATTCGGGTCGACACAGAATCAGAATGAAGCTGCAAAAAAGGAGTCTTAGTCTCAATTAATACACACATGGCACCATTAGTTTCTGAAAAAGTGCACTGCAAAGCAATAAGAGAGCTACCAAGATTCCGGATCTAGGTCAGAATTAATATAAAAACAGATCCATATTGCAGCTCCCCTTCATATATGGTGTGCCCTTCTTCTTTTCTCTTTTTCTTTACTTTGTGAATTATGTTGGACATGATCTAGAACGTACAATTTGGAATTATGTTGGAACAAAGTTATTGATTTAGCCCGATATCCAAAGCTACTCACATCCACTGGTTGCACTCTAATTAAGAACACACTCTACCGAAGATAATTTACCCTTAGCAAAGGAATGGATCTTCGATCTCTAGCTCTTTGTCGCCAACAATAAGATAACTCAAAGTTGGCAATATGGTAGAGAAAGATATAACGATCGAGCTAGTCCAAGTTCTTGATATATTACATTATTTTAAAAGAAGGAAGATACGGTGAACAAAGAAAATCAAAGTTATTTGAAAAGTAAGAAAAAGTGAGGATGAGAGAATCCAAAAGATTGAAATCTAAATTTTGAACGAAAGATTGAAATAAGTCAAAGAATCAACTAATTAAACAAAGCTTTTGGACAATTCGGTTAACAAAGTAGTTGAGTACGTTATAATTAAAGCCTAAATTTCATAGAAAACTTAGAAAGACTTTGGTCAGTTCGGTTAACGTACACACTAATCTCATGGGAAACTTAATTTTCTCGACTTCTTTGGAGTACCTGAAGCTCTAGAATCAACAAGTATGATGTTCCCTATATTTTCAATTGTTGACAAAAAGTAGTTAAAAATCTAACCATGTAAGAAAAGTATGATGCTCCTGAAATACGTTTGTTAGTAGGTAAAGAACTAAAGATGAATATATTTTCTTAGCTCAAGTAAAACCTACATGGATACTAACGTGAGGGTGAGGAAGATCCCTTTGTTTTCTTGTGTAATTTGTTGGGTTTTGTCCCTAATTAATTACCACTTAGGTATCACGTACACTAATCCAACAAAAGCTAGAAGCCCTAATTAGTAGTTAAAAAGGGTTAGGTACAAATTGAACCTTGATTTCTGGGTGATGGTTAAATTAATAGGAGCATAATTATTCATCATGTCATTCATTTGGCTTTTTCATAGATCTCTTTCATCCCATTACCCGATCAAAGCCCTTCCTCACAAGAGTAAAGGTCGAGTCTTGGAGAAAAATCCTCCGATTATAAACCTCAAATTAATGGAGACCTTCTGATCATCTTTGTGTGTTAGACTGCGCGCGAGGCAAGTTATGACGTCTATATATATACACACACACATATATATATAAGGCCCTTCAATTAAGGTATACATATTTTTGGTCATTTTCATGTATAAGGCATTACACAAACTTTTCGATCATATTTTAACATCTACACCATCCAATTATTAGGTCTATATAAGTAGATCATTCCTGTAAATTTTCATTCAAAATGGTGATTGTCAAGGTATCAAACTAGGTTAAATCAAGAGACGAACCGAATCTGCCAAACTTGAACCGTTCATATATATAAACTTCAATTACAGTTTTGAATACCTTAACGATCACCATTTTGGCTGAAAATTTACAGGCTTTATCTATACATTAAGACCTAAGATCTGAACGGTGGAGATGGTAAAATATGATCGAAAAGTTGATATAATGTCATATACCTAAAAATGACCAAAAAAAAAGGTATACTTGAGTGGAAGGGTGTTGTATGTATGTATGTATGTATGTATGTATGTGTGTGTGTGTATATATTCTTTAACGGAGATTCAAACCACTTTTCATAGAGAACTTCTAATAATCTGTGTGTGTTAGCCGGATTTAGTGGCGTAGCTACTATTATGTGAGCAGTGTCAATTGACACGAGAAATTTTTCCAGACTACCGTCAAACCAAATCATCCTTGTGACGCTCGAATAGCATCCCGCCACGTGGATATTATTGCCTAGTCATTAACACCTTCTTCTCTGTCTAAACCACGTTTCCTATGTTTCTTTTCAGAAAACTTACTTAGATCTATAGTCGGCCTCCATCTTCATGATGCGGAAAAGAGTTATCTATCTTGAAATCAAGGTTTAGAGGTTGATAGCTATATAGGAATCCATCCGGGTTTTATGCTTCTGAAGTTGAAGACGACGGGATTTTGGGGCCTATTGCCTGTGGATATTCATTGTTCTTTGTTCTTGGTTCATTGTTCTTTTTTCTAGGTTCTTAATATGAGAATATTGATATGAATTTAGTAGATCTATTGTTAGTATTTCACATTGATTTATTAAATCAGAACTAGCGTTGTGTATCTCACTAGCTTTCTACTCTGTACTACGTACTGAACAATCAAGTAGAAAAAATTTGGACATCCATCAATCACTATTCCTTGGGATCTAATTACACTTACTTGTAACTTGTAAGAGGAATTGAAACTACAACTCAGACTTGATAACCATGTTAGCAAGAATCGAGCTTGTTCTAGAATTCGATTCAAAATAGTGTTGTTATGTTATGTTCAATCTGTTGTTTGGATTGAGGTATTGATAAAGATGAAAACATGTTTTCTGGGTTTCAACAATCAAGTCTATTGGGCAGACTTGATTGTTTCCTGGTGAAGAGCTGGAGAATGACGACAGTCAACACTCAGCACCAATAAACGACCAAAATAAGTCAAGAAGGCGTTGGATGAAAAAATAATGTTGTCCATGTGTTGAGATATTATTGGGGCGTCACAGGGATGATCTGGTTTGACCGTAGGATGGAAAAATTTCTCCAATTGACACGACTCACTTCCTAGATTTTAGCTAGTTGGTTAAGAGTTTTAAGCTATTTCTAGTATCTAATGTATATTAATGTGATTTTTGACACCCCTCAATACTTAAAGCATGAAAAATAAGAAGGAATATGCACTACCAACATAAACACTTTAGGCAACGAAATTGAAAACAACGCGCAACGACATGGGGAATTCGTTGCCTATAGTTGACAATAGGCAACGACATGAATTTTCGTTGCCTATTGTAAACTATAGGCAACGACATCTTTGCCTATAGTAGTAAAATCGTTGCCTAAAGTCCATTTTATAGCCAACGAAAAAAATCGTTGCCTATAGTTTTCGTTGCCTAAAGTATGGTTATAGGCAACGAAAAAATCGTTGCCTATAGTTTATAGGCAACGAAAAATAATTATAGGCAACGAATTACTATTTCGTTGCCTATAATTAGTATTATATCAGATCTAGCCAGCAGCTATTCAAATCAAAATCGGTGGAAAAATCTGAAACGTTCTGGAATCGCCAGTACATTTCAGGATGGACAAGAGTTGGATGAGGCTGGATAGAACTGATGCAAGATATGGGCAGGGAATTAGGAGATTTCTGGAATTTGTGGCGGCTAATTGTGGAGAGTTGCCAGTGCATTATTGTCCATGTAAACAATGTCGGTGTCGCGGCAATCGTTGTCCCATTGCTACAGTTGAGCGACACCTTCATAGAAACGGATTTTGGAATAAGTACACCCGTTGGATTTATCACGGTGAAGCATCAGCAGCCGATCCGCATGATCATGGACAATTTGCTGATACTGCGAGGTCATCCAATTATGATCCCACCAGGAGGTTCATCGACGATATGTTTCCTCATGAGAGCGGTGTATTTCATGATTCTGAAGCACCCGTATATGTTCCTCCAGAAGTTGAGAATTTCCCTCACATTGAGCCAGTCCAGCCATTACCTAGAGTTTATGTCAACACACGTGGTATGGACAAGTACCACAACCTGATTCAGATGCATCAAACTCCGTTGTACCACGGATGTCCTAAGACAGTCCTTGAAAGTGTGATGGCAGTGATGCAGCTAAAAGTGGAGACCAAGAGCACCGTGGCAGCGGTCGATAGGTGGCTTCAGTTGACTGGTGATCTGCTGCCCCCCGGTCATCGTCTTCCCCCCACTCATCGTAAGATACGACATGTCCTCAAAGATCTTGGACTTTCCTACACCAAGATTCACGCATGCATGTATGATTGCGTTCTCTTTTGGGGTGTAGACGATGACGGGAAGGATCTATCGAAGCTTGAATACTGTCCGGTGTGTGGTACGGAAAGGTGGAAGTACACTCCTGCAGGAAACAAGAAAGCAGTGAAGATACTTCGGTATTTCCCACTTATTGATAGGCTGGAAAGGTTGTTCATGTGTGCATTCACGGCGAAAGCTATGAGATGGTGGGCTGAGAGGACTTTGCCTGACGATGATATCCTTAGACACCCTGCTGATGGTCAGGCTTGGAAGCACCTGGTGAATGTGTTTTCTGATTTTGCAGCTGAAGTCCGAAATGTTTGGCTGGGGCTATCGACTGACGGATTCAACCCCTTCGGCAACATGAGTCAGAAGTACAGCATATGGCCCGTTATATTGGTACCGTACAACCTTCCTCCGTGGATGTGCATGAAGAAAGAATATAATATGCTGACTCTGTTGATTCCAGGGCCGGGTTATCCAGGAAAGTGTCTGGATGTGTACATGAGGCCATTGATTATAGAGCTTCAGCACTTGAGTACAGTTGGTCATCCCACTTACGACAGGTTTAAAAATGAGATGTTCCGAATGCGTGCTATGCTTGTGGGCACAATCAGTGATTTTCCAGGTCGAGGGATGTTGTCGGGAAACCCAACCAAGGGGTACAGGGCCTGTCCAGAGTGCATGACTGCCATGTTTGGACAAGCTCATTGCTCGAAGATTGTCCATATGCGTCACCGATGTTGGCTTCCACGACATCACCCATTTCGCCAGGACGCCCAGGCTTTTGACGGCACTATAGAAGAAGGTCTGCAACCCATGGGATGGACTGGAGATGAAATCTTAGAAGTCCTGAATGAGTATAATTTTGGGCCATTGAGCAATCATCCTGAGGTTGTTGCGACTATACCGAAGATACCCGACAGGTATAAGTTCTGGACACACAAGAGCATCTTCTGGGAACTCCCGTACTGGCGGATGTTGCCTATCAGGAACTATCTAGATGTCATGCACATAGAGAAGAATGTGTGTGAAAGTGTGGTGGGCACCGTTCTAAATTGGCAAGGTAAAACCAAAGATGGCCCTAAAGCTCGCGTTGATTTGGAAAAAATGAAACTGCGGGAACATCTGTGGTTGAAAAAGAAGGGGAGAAAGATGCCCCAAGCTCCTTACACGGTCACGCGTGACGAGAAGCATGAAATTTTTGTGTGGATGGCTAACGTCCAGTATCCTTATGGGTTTGCTGGAAATATAAGTCGGTGTGTTAACTACAGGGACAATAAGATTTATGGATTAAAGAGTCATGACTGCCATGTACTACTTCAACGCCTCTTCCCTATTATGATTCGAGGGTACTTTGATGATGAGGTGGTAGAGCCGTTAGTGGCGCTGTCAAGGTTCTTTCAAAAGTTATGCACCAGAGAAGTGAAAATGTCAGACCTCGAAGAAATGCGAAAGGACATCATTTTTATCATGTGCAAGTTGGAGAGGATTTTCCCCCCAAATTTCTTCGACATCATGCCTCACTTGATGATGCATCTTCCCGAGCAATTGATGCTCACCGGTCCCGTTCACTACACTTGGATGTATCCAATGGAGAGGTATATACCCCGCATTTGTATGATGTTTGCTAATTAAGTCTTTATATATTAATTTATTCTTGTTCTACGTACAACAATAATAACAAGCTGTTTTCATCATTGTAGACAACTGGGAGAGTACAAAGGGTATGTACATAATACATCTGCACCTGAAGGGTGTATCGCCGAAGCATATCTTGCGAACGAGTGCGTAACGTACGTCAAACTGTATTTGGGAGCGCTTGAGGACCCACATTCGAATATGTCGGTAGATGAACCCCAGTTCAACCTTTCTGTAGTCTCTAATGATGTTTATCCACAGAGTAGGTTGCACGGGGAGTGGGAGTTGACACCATATGAGTTAGACATTGCACACTGGTGTGTACTCATTAATTGTAAAGAAGTTAAATATTGGAAAGACACACACCTTGGAAGTCCAGAGGTTCGCGGGGATGTTGCGTACCACAACCGGACCTTTGCAAATTTTTTTGGCACATGGGTGAGTATATATTCATTTAGTCATAATATATATGACGTGTAAAAGCAAATTGTGACGGTTATTTATATGAAATGTCGTATCTAATGTTGACGGTTATTTATTTCAGATGAACTATGTAGAAGATGATGGTTACCCACAATGGTCACACGCATTGAGGCTCTTGGCTATGAAACCTATATCATCAAAAGTTTACGCGATGTGTAGGGTCAATGACGTGAAATTTATGTGTCAAGAAAGAGACAATAGGGTGAAGACACAGAATTGTGGGGTAATGGTGCATGGTGGGGATAACGACCCTGACTACTACGGGGTACTCCATTCAGTGGTTGAACTCATGTATGGTGAGCGCATGAAAGTTTACTTGTTTAAGTGCAGATGGTTTGATACTCGTCCGGAGAACGTTCGCATCGATCAATATGGATACATTTCCGTGAATACTGCCACAAGTTGGTATGAGGAGGATCCTTTCGTTCTTGCCACATCGGTCAAACAAGTGTTTTACCTTGACGATCTTATGAACAGACCCCCCTGGAAAGTAGTAAACCATGTGCAAGCTAGGAATGTGTACAATGCTGCCACACTTGGTGAAAATGAAGATGACGAAGAAGTTGCAGCATACCAAGAGGGAAATGGAATTGACATTCCGGAATCCGATACAATTCGCCATTATAATGTTCGACCTGGTATTGTGGTTCAAAATTCTGGAGCAGCACTTCTAAATGTTAATCCAAATGACTTTGATGAAGACTCGAGTGACGAGGACGAGGAGCGACACCTATTACCAGACTTCAACTATCAAACTGCGTCAGACTCTAGCGATGATTCTGATTATCAGCCTTAGTTAGAGATGTAATTGAGTATAGTCTTCGAGCTTGTATTGAGTTGATTAACTCCTAAATGTATATATGTGTTGATCGAATCGAAGTTTACTTGTGTAATTTGATGGATTAGTTTAACGGTTATTTTCATGTATGTTGTGGAAAACATGTGAATTTCGTTGCTTATAAATTGAAGTTCGTTGCCTTTAACATTGATTTCGTTGCCTTTAACATTGATTTGGTTGCCTTTAACATTGATTTCGTTGCCTTTATCATGGATTTCGTTGCCTTTATCATGCATTTCGTTGCTCATAGTATACGCAACGAAAATTTCGTTGCCTATAGTATATGCAACGACATATTTCGTTGCCTTTAGGATCCAGTCGTTGCCTAAAGTATACGCAACGATACGCTTCGTTGCATAAAGTCTTGAATTCGTTGCCTAATGTATATGCAACGAAAAATTCGTTGCCTATAAGTCCTCCTCGTTGCCTATACTATAGGCAACGATGCCACCATTTCGTTGCCTATAAGTCCTGGAATATATTCCCAGCTCGCGACCAGCGCCGCCGCAACTAGCATTCTCTCCGCAAACCTCGCCGGATTTCTGCCCTCTCCGCAACCCGAAAAGTACGGTTCGCATTCTCCCTCTCTCCTTACTTGAATAAACAACGTGATTTTAGTTGGATTTGTGTTGGGTTGTTTGTTAGGTTGATTTTAGATGGATTTGTGTTGTGATTTAGGTTAGGTTGTGTTGGATTTGTGTTGGGTTGTTTGTTAGATTGATTTTAGTAGGATTATATTGTGGATTAGAGGATTATATTGTGGATTATATTGTGGATTAGGATTATATTGTGGATTGTGGATTAGGATTATATTGTGGATTATATTGTGGATTATATTGTGGATTAGGATTATATTTAGTTTATGTAATTAGAATTGGGAATAATTAGAATTGGGAATAATTAAGTGTGATTTTAGTTTGGTTATTTAGTTTAGGTAATTAGAATTGGCCGGGAATAAGTGTGATTGTTAGTTTGGGTTGTTCATTTTAGTTAGACAAAATTTAAATTTAGGTTATTGTTGCCTCAATTGTACGTAAGGTATTCATTATGTTATTTTGTTGTAGACATTAATAAAAATGTCCGTGTTCAAAAGATTGATTCCCGGGAAAAGTGGGAAACAAAAAGGAGCTTCCTCCTCGTCACCTCAAGGAGCGACACCTCAAATGTCCTCCGGGTTGAACCCTCAAGGACCCAGGAGTGGGTCTAGGTCCGTTGGTCAGAGTTCTGGAAGCACCGTACCGGACAGTCTTGAGACCGTCTATGTACATTCCAATCGTCATCTCCAACTATATACAGCATCCCAGGATCCCTAAGGTCCACGTCACTCGGTGTCTCATGAACGACCCTCCCGCAACAGCAGCCGAAACTCCACCACGGAATCCGGTCGTCACTCAGTCAGCGGCGAACGCCCAAATAGTACGAGGGTACTATGGCCAAACCAGCAGGACCCACCGCGTATGCCACCTCTTCCTCCCAATGCGGCGACGCCACAACCTAATTCCGGATCATCTGGGCCATCCGGCAGTGCATCCCGCACGGATTCTGTGCACTTATGCCCGCCAAGGGACTTGTTCTTCCCTACGGTTATTCCGAAGATACCTCAGCTCGACCCTAACAACGTGGCCGTCTATGATGAGGACCCGTTCACGACGCCTGAGGAAGCATACACATATGAGCCGTTCTCTCAACCTCTGTTGAGTGTGAGGGTTAAGGGTCAGCTCACTTACGAGAATGGTAAGTTTATGTTCATTTACTAGATACAGTACATTAAATTAGGTTCTATTTCTTAATTTCCTTCTTTTGTACCGTGTCTTAGGCACCGTCGTCAACCCTAAAGCTAAACAGAGCAGAGGTACCACAACCGGGAAGGGTATTGAAGATCGAGTTGGTGACAATCGGGCTCATATTGATTATGAAGATGATGGGGAGGCTATCGAGTATTCTGACAAAGGGATGTATGCTAGCCAAGCAGGATTTGTCATACGTGATTTCGTCCCGATGTTGTGGGACTCGTGGGGTTCAGTTGATGCTGAAGTGAAGGCCCGAGTGCATAATGCACTGTCGGTGAGTTAAATTTACATTAATTTGTCATAAAAATATACGTTCTTATATATTATTGTAAGGCACCAAACATACATATTTATGAGGCTAATTATGTATACGTGTATTGCAGCAATGGTTTATTATTGACGATCGGCTGAAGGAGCCCGGGGGGTGGTGTGAACGAAAGCTCACGTCTAGGTGATGTGATTTTGGATTTATATAAGGCTAAGTATCCTTATATGATTTGTGAATACGTTAGATTTGTGAATATAAAGTGTTGGTTATATGATATTTTTGTTGCATCAATATAGGTATCGAGAGTGGAAGTCCCACTTGAAGAAGTTCTGGGAGGAGAACATAGATAAAGGCCGAAATGGCACTCCAAGTGAGTTCAGATACCGGGAGTACGAGTGGAACTGGCTTATAGCCCACTGGAAGCATCCCAAGCTTGTGGTATGCACATGAATTGATTTGCGTACCTAAATCTAAACTAATATTATTATTATTAATTTACCTACATTTTATGTTAGTAGGTAAATCTCTATCTATGTTATTAATTTAATATGTAGGTAAATCTCTAATATATTGTGTAGGTAAATTAAATTATACAATTTACATTGTTTATACGAAGTAAAGATAGTGAACTGTATTAGTGATTGAGATGCTAGAAATTAAAACCAAAAATAACAAAGATTAAATTATTTCCCTGCAGAATAACATGAAAAAACCTAGAAATTAAAGGAAACAATTCTAGGTCAGAGGACTAAATATGTGAAAAATAAATGGGTTGGATTTTAATCAAAAAAATTAATGTTGCGAGGATATTCTCTAATTTATGCTATATATATATAATTGGCTAATAATTGTGCACATTTTCTTATTCTACAAGCACATTTCGAAACAAAATGCTAAAAACCGAGCGCAGAACGTGAACCCACATCATTGCGGTTCCCGAACGTATGAGAGATGGACTCGACGTGGGGCAAGGTTGGAACCACAGACCGATCCTCTCGTGTATTCCATCCGACATGGGTATCCGAACAACCCTGAATATGTTGTAAGTATCTAATAAATATTTGTCCATATTTGATACATCTCATGTTTAATTAATTCTTGTATTTTACTCAATTATTAATGCGTCACCGATTTTGCATTGTCTATTAGGAGAGATTGGTTGAGTCGATCCCGAAGGTGCGTGCTAAAGTAGCTCGAGAGCTGCATCAGGGGTGCACGGAGGAAGAGGTGACCCAGTATGCATCTCAGGTTGACCACATGACGCCCATTAATGCGGCGAGGTGCGTGTCAGATGCGATTCCCGTTGGAAAGAACAAGTTTTGGGCCAAGGGGATGGGTTACAGAGGAAATGGAGTCTTGAAGATGACTCCAGAATTCTCCAGCGGGTCCAGCAATTCTAGGTCGTCCGGCGTACAAGAGCAGATTCGGAGGCAGGAGGAGCAGATTCGGAGGCAGGAGGAGGAGTTGGAGGAGATGAGGCGTGCCAGGGAAGCCATGGAGCAGGAAAGAGCCCGTGAGAAGGAGCAGCACGACCAAATGTGGGCATTCTTTCAATCTCAGCAACCTCGGGGGGCTTCGCAGCCGCACCCACAGACTCAGCCAAATCTGTTCACGCCTACAACACAGCCGCAGTATTTTGGGGGTCACCAGCAGCCGCCGTTATATGGGGACCACCAGCAGCCGCCGCAGCAGCATCAGTTTTGGACGGGTGCCGAGCAGCCGCCGCCTCCGCCGCCGCAGCATCAGTTTTACGGGGGTGACCAGCAGCCGCAGCTTCATCAGTTTTATGGGGATGACGACCAGCAGCACCAGGAGGGTTCACACGAGGACTTCCTCAATTCTGTTAACTTTGATCAGTAGCACGTAGCTAGTTTTTGATTTCGGTTGAAATGTGTACGCTGTTGTGGTTTGAACTCATGTAAATGTTGCAGATTCTGGAATTGGGCCCAATCCAGAATCAAGTATTTTTTTTAAAAATTACACACACTATAGGCAACGAAATGGACCAATTTCGTTGCCTATAGTTTGCCAGAAATGCAAAAATTCAAACTATAGGCAACGAAACTCTTAATTATAGGCAACGAAATCCTAAAGTATAGGCAACGACGTCGTTGCCTATAGTTTGAAAGGTGACCTGTTGTGTAGGGTTTAGGCAACGAAGAAATCGTTGCCTATAGTGAAACTATAGGCAACGATTTAAGCTGGTCGTTGCGTATTGTTGAAAACCCTAACCCCTAAACCCCGAACTATAGGCAACGAATGGGTTATTGATTTCGTTGCCTATAGTATAGTCAACGATGTATAGGCAACGAAAGTATAGGCAACGAAAATTCGTTGCCTATAACTATAGGCAACGAATTTTGGACTATAGGCAACGATTTGAGATCGTTGCCTATACCTGTTATTCTGGTAGTGATGCATGATATCTATAATTACCTATAAGGTTATCATCGGTTGGACTTGGACTCCAAAATGGTTGATGAAAGTAATTAATAAATTGTTTTGGTAAAATGATCAATCCTGTGAAAATATTTAATCTATAAACTTGTATAATTTTCTTAAATAGTTAAAATCATCTCCACAAATCTCCATCCCTAAACCTTTACCTTTTCACTTTTTGTTTTCATACATTTCTTCTATTTTT
This sequence comes from Geum urbanum, assembly GCA_946800695.1. Classification (NCBI taxonomy): domain Eukaryota; kingdom Viridiplantae; phylum Streptophyta; class Magnoliopsida; order Rosales; family Rosaceae; genus Geum; species Geum urbanum. Next base: position 32,165,670 of record OX327006.1, read on the forward strand.
CGTTGATTTTGAGTACTATAAGTTAACTATGCAACTACCACATTTTAACCTATTGCCGGCGATTTAAAAATCGCCGGCAATGTTTTTTAACATTACCGGCGATTTTTGCCGGAAAAATCGCCGGCAATGTCTTCTTTTTTTTTAACATTACCGGCGACTTAAATGTAAGTCGCCGGTAATGTCCCGCCGGTAATTAAAAAAAAAAAAAAAAGACATTGCCGGCGACTTACATTTAAGTCGCCGGTAATATAAAAAAAAAAAAGACATTACCGGCGACTTAAATGTAGTCGCCGGCAATGTCTTTTTTTTTTTAATTACCTGCGGGACATTGTCGGCGATTTGCCGGAAAAATCGTCGGCAATGTTAAAAAAAAAAAAGACATTACCGGCAATTTTTCCGGCAAAAATCGCCGTTAATGTTAAAAAACATTGCCATGTGGTAGTATATATATGGTTGGCATAATTAATATTGATTTTGACATTATATCAAAAAAAAGTTCACGACTAACTCAAAATTTTAGCTACGTCCCTGACTAGATTACCAGTAAGTAATGACGACCTAGAGTTGATGTTATGATCGATCGATATGGCCTTGGTACACTTTCTTCGATCTTCAGGCATGCATGATCGATCGCCACTTATGGATCAGAGGTCGATGACTTGCTAGCTAGATATGATATACTGCCTTCAAGAAATGTATGGATGGCTTCCGTAATTTTTTTTTCATGTCCATAAGTCTATTAATGGATAATTTATAAGTACGAAATGGATTTTGTTCGATATGTCTAGCTAGCTGCATGGTACGTATACCACGTACTTACGTGCATATCTGTCCGATGACATTTACCTAAGATGACATAACACACATAAGCTAGTATATTTTTGAATAAGACATAAGCTAGTTTGCTTATTAACACCAACTCAGAGACGTTGATTACCCTTAGGGAGAAATTCCAGCACATTCACCTAGCTTCTTTGGTTGAAAATGAGGATGGTCTTGACCAGCAAGGTTCTCCTCGTTATTTTCACTTTTAAAATGTGTTGGCTCCTACCATAATCAGGAAAGAGCATAGGATGAAATATAAAATGGAGGTTAAGTATTCCATTTAGTTCAAGTTTTCCCAAACCAAGGTGGATTAATTGAATATGAATAGTCAAATGGCATGGCCGAGATGAGTTTTGTCATTTGTCAAAGAGAGACGGTCATCCATACATAGAAATGTTTATTAAGAAAGTTTTAAGTAGATTATGCAAACTTTTAAACAGAATTGAACATCAAAAGACACTCTTAATAATCGTGATTTATCGATTATAAATATATATGAAAGATTCAAGTTTCTTAGATTCAATTCGTCCCTTATTTGATCATTGATATGCCATCTTAGATCATGGTGAAACTCATTCATACGTACATAAAAGACTAATGGTTTGCTTGGCCAAATTATAGCTAAAAAGATTTCCCAACAATCAATAAAGAGAATCCCATATCAAGTAGAACCTATCTTTATTAATTTATCCACTACTGGAGGAGAGAATCGGGGCGACGTAGTTACATTTCTACGTCGCTCCGATTTTAGATGAGGCGACGTACATTGCCCTTCATAAAAAGTACGTCGCTTCAAAAAACTAAGGCGACGTAGATTAATACTTGTCGCTTCAACAAACTGAGACGACTACTTTTTCATTCGAAGCGACCAATCTAATCTACGTCACTTCGAATAAAAACGAGGCGACGTAGATTGAGCAATACATTCCCCTGTTCATACTCGAGAATAAAAAAAATCTTAAGTGATCTTTCACTGGGTTACGAAAGAATTGATGCGTGTGAGTTTAACTGTGTGTTGTTCAGGGGGGCGCTTGTAAACGAGAGGATTTGTCCAGTGTGTTATTCTGAAAGATATAAGCCAAATACGAATGATATTCCCAAAAAAATAATTCGTAACTTCCCTCTAACACCAAGGTTGAAGCGCTTGTTTATGTCCCCACACACTGCCAAGCATATGCGATGGCTGGGGGAGCGGATATGCGTGGCTGGTAGCCTCAGCCACCTAGCTGAAGGAGAAGCGTTTCAACATTTTGACAGAACTTTTCCAGGTTTTGCACGGGACTGCAGGAATGTGCGCCTTGGAGTAGCAACAGACGGTTTCAATCCATTCGGAACAATGGGAACTTTGCATAGTACATGGCCCGTTGTTGTGATGCCGTACAATCTACCACCATCAATGTGCATGAAGAAGGAATATAACATGTTATCAGTGTTGATTCCAGGCCCTAAATCTCTCGGAAAGTGTCTTAGTGTACTCATTGAGCCGATGATCGAGGAGCTAATACATTTATGGGTCGTTGGAGTCCATATTTTTGATCGAGTAGACAATGAGGTATTCTTGATGAAGGCAGCGGTAATGTGGACTATTAGCGACTTTCCAGGTTTAGGGATGCTTGCGGGGTCAACTGTGAAAGGGTACAAGGCATGTCCAATCTGTCTAGATGAGCTAACTTCAGAGCATATATGTGGGAGGATAGTTTACGAAGGTCATCAAAAATGGCTCCACCAAGATCACCCTTGGAGATTGAGCAAGGCATTTAACGGGAAGGAGGAGTTTGGCGGAAGACCCTATCGTAAGAGTGGAGATGAAATTTTGGAGGACGTTAGGTCACACGTTTACCCTATTCTTAGCCAACATGAAGACTTGAAGGTGCCGTACAATCCGAATAACAGACAGTGTTGGACTCACGAAAGCATATTTTGGAAGCTGCCGTATTGGTCATCATTGAAGATCAGACATTGCCTAGATGTCATGCACATTGAAAAAAATGTGTGTGACAACATCCTTGGAACCATTTTTTCGATTGAATCGAAGTCTAAGGATGGTCCAAAAGCTCGCGCTGCTTTGAAGAAGAGGAATGTGCGAAAAAACCAGTGGCAAAGAGCGGGTGACTTGGGTACGGGGAAAGTTCCTCATGCACCCTTTTTAGTTAAAAAGGATGATCTAGAAGATGTGTTCCAGTGGTTCAGGGATGTTAAGTATCCTCTTGGTTATGCAGGTAGTTTGAGAAGTAAGGTGAAAGTAAGTTCCCCGTCACAGTTTTATGGATTGAAGACGCATGATTGCCATGTCTTGCTTCAACGTCTTCTTCCTGTGGTTATCAGAGGGTTCCTGCCAGAAAACGTTGTGAAGCCATTGATAGCACTGTCAAATTGGTTTCGTCAACTATGGAGTAGGGAGCTTAAGAAGGAGGTTGTGCGTGACATGGAAACTGAGATAGTGATGATTCTCTACAATTTGGAGCTCATATTTCCTCCACATTTTTTTACATCTATGGTTCATCTCATGGTTCATCTGCCCGAACAAATATTCCTTACAGGTCCAGTACACTATACTTGGATGTATCCAATTGAAAGGTAAAATGTTTTGTTATTGCTACTATTATGTTCGTTGTGTAATATGTCGGCAATTAGGAAAATATTGTACTAATCTTGAGTGGTGTTTTTGCAGGCAATTAGGAAAATATAAAAAGTCAATGAGGAATACACGTTACCCGGAAGGTAGTATTGCTGAACAGTACCTCGTACATGAGTCAGTGACGTATTGTAAGTCTTATCTCAGACGGATGACAACGAAGATATCGACACTTCCATAGCTGGGTGGAATGTCAGCTGTGTTTCACTCTTAGTAAGACCAGATATTATCGAGACTCGTCGCCAGTTCAGGTTGACTGAGGCAGAGACTGCTGAGGCTCACTGGCAAGTCTTGGTGGAAACAGACGAAGTCAAACCTTACCTAGAAGAACATCTCAGAAGGTTCGAGGCTAAAAATGGTGAAGATTTCGACGAGCTTCGTCGGAGGAGGAGTTTTCTTCGATGGTTCTTAACATGGGTACATATGCCTATTAATTCTTGTAAGGTTCTTTGAGGGTTTATAACACTTATAACTAACTTGTTTATAACACTTATCTCTCAGGTGTCCCTTAAAGAAAAAAACTCAGACCCGAGCTTGGTTGCAGGAATAAAGTCATTAGCTCAAGGACCTCAGCAATGTCGGGTTTATAAGTCGTGTTATGTGAACGGTGTCAAGTTCACATCGTTTGATAGAGATCAAAGAACCGTGACTCAAAAAAGCGGTGTCATGATAGACATGGGTTCATCCAAGTTCTACGGCCATGTTAACTACGTGGTCGAAGTATTATATGCAGGCCGTATGCCAGTGGTGTTGTTTAAGTGCACATGGCACAACTCCGAGGACCCTGAAGATCTTGACACCCTTATAAAAGATCATGGACTGATATCAGTGAATACAAACAACAGTTACTATGAGGATTCACCCTTCATAATTGCAACCAAAGAAAAACAGGTATCTACATAGACGATCCAAAGGCTGGTGGTACTTGGAATGTAGTACAAAAAATGTCGCACCGCAATGTCTACAGCGCCGAAGTACTGGCCATAAATGAAAACATATCGCGTACAGGAGATCATATATTCGAGCCTTACCAAGAGGACACTCCCACGGTGATACAATTTTACCCAGATTTTCAACTACTTTTGGACGAAGAAGGAGACGAGGACGAGGACGAGGACGAGGACGAGGACGAAGACGAGGACTAAACTAATATTATTATGATGAATTTGAAACCTAAATTCGTATTTTCTTTAAAGCATAATTTATGTATTCGAGAAAATATTACTAACTTTATAATTCTAAACTTCTTTTATTCAAAAAAAATAAAATTAAAAATGAAATCCAAAGAAGCGACGTAGATTAATCAATCTACGTCGCCTCATTTATTCCAAAAAAAAACAAAATAAAAAATTAAATCCAAGGAAGCGACGTAGATTGATCAATCTACGTCGCCTCATTTATTCCAAAAAAAAACAAAATAAAAAATTAAATCCAAGGAAGCGACGTATATTGATCAATCTACGTCGCCTCATCTATTCCAAAAAAACAAAATTAAAAATTAAATACAGGGAAGCGACGTAGATTAATCAATCTACGTCGCCTCATTTATTCAAAAAAAAAAACAAAAAAAAAAATTAAATCCAAGCGACGTATATTGAGTCATTTGTCGCGTGAACGTATTAAGGAAGCATACGAGGCGACGAAGATTGCGTCCTTTGTCGCTTCAATTAATCTAGGCGACGTAGATTGATCAATCTACGTCGCCTCGTTGGCTTTATAATTCCAGGATCACAGTTGCTTTCTTCTTCTTCTCATTTCGTCAAGTTCTATCCTCTTTTCTGTTCGACCTCGAAAGTAAGCCCTAATCCCCTTGATCAATCAATTGAAACCCTCCACCAAATCGACCTCCCCAAATCGATTGAAACCCTCCACCAAATCGACCTCCCCAAATCTTCTTCCTCCCCCTCCCTCACCGTCGAATCTCTTCCCGAAACCATCTTCTTCCTCCCTCACCGTCGATATCTCTTCTTCCTCCCCCTCCCTCGGGCACTGTTGTAAGGTATTGGATTTTGTATTGGATTTTGTTTTGATTGGATGAGTTTTGATTTTGGTGAGGATTTCTTATTGAGATTTTGTTTGTGATTGTTAGAAATTTGGATACTCATTCAGGACCATGAATGTGTTTGAAAGAAAATGAGGAACAGAATGAAGAGCTTGTTGGGATTATTAGGCCAAGGCATGGTAGATTTGTAATCTGTTTCCTTTCATTACAACTCATTTTGTGGTTAATTATTTCACTCTCAAATCTGTGTAGCTAAAGCAATGTGCACTGTATATCTGAGTTTTGCTACTACATTTTCAATGAGAAACTTTGTTATTCATATAGTATAGAGACTGCTAGGATTGGGGAAATACATCAAGATATGAAAGAAATTGCCTAACTTGTCATAAATCTGCCGTCCTCTCACTGCCTCAAATCTGTTTGTTTAATATTATTGTGTAGAATGTGATCGCAGTGTGTTTATATTTGGCATTGTCTCATTTCCTTTTTTAAGTGGATTTGCATATGTTGGATGGTTAGGGATGGTTATGAAATGTCGTGTGTAGCTAATCTGTCGTGTGTAGCTAATCTGTTTTTTGTTGTTGTTTTCATGTAAGAATTGGCGAAATCTGTGTAGCTAAAGCAACCGAATCCGAGCCAACTCCGTGTAGCTAAAGCAAACGATTTGAGCCAACTCGAGAAGGTATGGAGCTTTGTGTTTTATACTGTGCCGAATGTGTATTGTGATAATGATTCCGAATGTGTTTTCAATCTGTTTTCATGTAAGTATTGTGTTTTGTGATGATGATGATGATTCTGAATGTGTTTTGTGATAATGATGATTCCGAATGTGATTGAAAATGATGATGATGATTCCGAATGTGTATTGTGTTTTGTTATGATAAGGATATATTGAAAATTGAGGGTAAGGATTGTAATTTGTGTAGTACTCTCGGGATTAAGGATTGTAATTTGTGTGTGTGGGCTTCATGAAATGCTTAGTTAGTCTCGGGATTAAGGATTAAGGATTAAGGGTTTGGTTAAATGATTGTAGTACTGTCGGGATTAAGGATTAAGGGTTTGGTTAAATGAATATATGCGTAATGTGGATGATTGTTTGGTAAAACTCCTTGGTATATGGAAGTTTGGTTAATCTTATGTGATTATTACTTGATGTTTCTTTCATCAATTTCAAAGCCTAGATTGATAAGAGTAGTTCAATCTTAATAGAATAGTTTTAACAGAATGGCTCCCGGAGATACTGGATACAAGAGGAAGAAAGCGGTGATCCAGCGTCGTGAAGCGGCCGCGGCGGAGGCGGGGTGGCGAGCATTCAGGAGAGATGGGGCTTCCGGGTCGGGTTGCCCCACGGGACAATCGGCGACCCCGACGATTCCAGAAGCTCCCATGTTAACGCCCGCCCCAAACCTTGAGGATGCGATTCCTCAAGTGGATGACAGCGACGCCACTACGGCGTCACAGCACCCTCTCGCCCTCAGCATCCGGTGCAAGAAGACCAAACTCCCCGACATGGTCGACATGGCAACCGGAGATCCGATGACGCAACAGCGCGGAGTCGTTTTCGGGACGAAGACGGAGTACCTCGTCCGGATGAACAACAATAGGCGACTACAAGTCGCTTACTCTACGAGGCATGGGGGGCCTGCGACGAGGGAAATGAGGAGTCTGATGTGCAGAGACATCGGTAGCATCATCCGCGGAAAAGTTCCAATGCATCGCGATATCGTCAGTAGAAGTCTTGAGGTATACTTAGTGGCCTTAGCTTACTTACCTACTTGTAGTAAATGTAGATATAACTTTTACATAACGGAATTTAAATGTGTTGTGCTAGACGAACTACGACATCCCGACGACTGATGTGGAGATGTGGAACTTCATTGATGCGACGGCGCAAACAATCTATAAGGATTGGAAGTACGATTGCCATCAACATTATCTCCACGTCAGTCAGGAGACTCCGGCCGAGTTTCTCGGGAGGGAAGACCAATGGGCGTGGTTAAAAGCCCACTTCGAAGACCCTGCTTACTTGGTGAGTTTCATAAACTATCCGCACAGTTTTGGTAGCCAACATTCGAACAATATGCATGTTTATCTGTTCTTATTTTAAAATGATTTTTGTGTGTGTGTGGCAGCGATTGTGCGAACGGAACCGAGGAAACCGAAACAAGAACAAGGAGCAGCAGCTCAACCACCATTCGGGATCCCTCGCCCTCTCGTACCGAAGCGAGGTGTTGGAGAAGGAAGGTCATAGAGCGCCCGCCGTCCAGACGTGGATTAACGTATACCAGCCGGACAAGAATGCGGCTGAGAAAGTGGTAAGACAAATAGGTTCACGTTACGTTATTTCAATTATTTTTGTTTACTATATTGTAATATTATTTATTTGATCTATTTTAATTGAGCAGGCGGCAGTGAAGCGTCGACTCGATGAAGTCTTGTCGCAACAAGATAGTGTTGCGGGCCCAGTTGACAGCGATGAGGTTTCCCAACCCCAGCCTCTTCCTCTTGATACACAAATAAATATCATAGAGAAAGAGGTGGGTTCAAGGCACGGGACCTCTATAAGAGGTAATAAATCTCCTAAACCACCGTCGTTCTTCGTCGATTTACGTTTTGCTTTACCATAGAGTATACTAATATTTGTTCTTGTTCGACGTTACAGGGGTGGGGCGCGCTCTCACACGCGACCCCAAACCGAGAGGAGGGGCTCGAATACAGGAAACCCAAACCCGAATGCAAAGGGAGATCGATGAAGCCAAAGAGGAGGCGCGCAGATCGAGCGAGGTGGCGCAGAAGGCCATAGCGGAATTTAATGCGCTCGCCCAAAGGATGCAAGAGATGGAGGCCATGATGCGATCATTCCACGCTGCGAGTCAACAACCTCAAACTCCTCCACCACCTCCTGGCTCGTAAACTGTATCTAGGCTTAGTATAAACTTGATTTGTGTAAACTTGATTTGTATAAACTTTAAACGTTTTGATTTATGCCAATATTTTCTGTATATCTTGATTTGTGGTTGAATGCGTTTTTGTGTTTAAATGGGTTTTTGTGTTTGTAAATTGCGATAGGTCGTGACTTGGTATAATAATATTTAATTTTTATTTTTTTTTATTTTTGAATAAAGGAGGCGACGTAGATTGCTCAATCTACGTCGCCTCATTGTCTAAATAAAGAAAAAAAAAATTAAATACATTAAGGCGACGTATATTGAGCAATCTACGTCGCCTGCTTTATTCAAAAATAAAAAAAATAAGAATTAAATACATTTACGCGACGTAGATTGAGCAATCTACGTCGCCTCCTTTATTCGAAAAGAAAAAAAAATTAACATTAAATACATTTAAGCGACGTAGATTGCACAATCTACGTCGCCTCATTGAGCCAAAAAGAAAAAAAAATTAAATATTAAATAAACTGAGGCGACGTAGATTGCGCAATCTACGTCGCTTTGTTTATTTAAAAAAAAAAATTAAATATTAAATACACTGAGGCGATGTAGATTGATCAATCTACGTCGCGTCATTGAGCCAAAAAGAAAAAAAAAATTAAAAATAAATAAAATGAAGCGACGTAGATTGATCAATCTACGTCACTTCAGGGGGCGATACGATGAAGCGACGTAAAATTTGTTACGTCGCGTGAAATCAAATGAAGCGACGAAAATTGGTTCTTTGTCGCCCCAATGTTGGAGTGATCAATCTGAAGCGACAATACGAGGCGACGTAGTTTTGGTCACAAGAAATCGAGGCGACGTAAAATCCATACGAGACAACGGGCAATCTACGTCGCCCCGATTCTCTCCTCCAGTTGTGATCATACCCAATTGGCAACATTTAATCAAATATTGCCACGGACAAAAAGAATATACATATATTATTAATTACTAGCTATAAGTTCATTTTCACTCCTAACGTACGTTATTACTCCATGATCGATGAGTTGATTAGATTTTGGCATAATGGCATGCACGAAAGTATGTGTGAAAGATTTTTTTTCCCTTTTTGAAAGGAAAAAAAATTAATTTAATGGTATGATCGAGTAGTTTTCTTTTTAATATAACACAATATAAGTAATGTAATTTCGATTAGTCTCAACATATATGCAATTTTTCCAGTATATATATAGCAAATTGCAGTTGTTAGCCCACTTTTGTACGCTCACAGTCCCATTCCCATATATACTCAAAATTCGTATAAGCTAACATGGCTCCAGTTGTTATGAAGGTTGACGAGAGCAAGAACGGAGGCAAATGGGAAGGCAACAACAACGATAAGAACTACGAATCCCAGGTTACTTTTCTTTAATGAACCTTTGCTTCTTAGCTTCTTATTCATTTCTTGTTAAATGCAAAGGAAGTAATAGTAGAGCAGTGCCCACTTTCTTTAATCACCTCCACAATGACATTAGTTTTGAGTTTCACCATAGGTTTTTTTTACCTTCATTTCATCATCAAGAATTCCATGAGGTTCGATTCTAATCTTTCCTGGGATTCTGTAGATCTAATCAGTCTCGTGTAAGTGAGTTTGACCAATTGTGTGTTGCACATCGATCTCCTTTAATCCGTGTAGGTAAAATTCCGTGATATTTGCTTGAGGAGTTATAACCAATTTGAATGGGTCAGAACTAGACGTTTAATTTATTTATTTCATTGGAATAAGGTATTCTACTAATTAGCCGTTTTAGCTATTTTGATTTGAAAAAGTTATAACTTTACATTACAATATTTTTATTTTATAAGACAATGAAAATTTTACATGAAAAAGATGTAATTTAGCTATTTTTTTATTACCTTTTTACTATTAATATAATATAAATTCACAAACTAGTTTTATTTTTTTCCGATAACACATACATATATATATATAGATTTTTCCATTGTTTCATAGGTCATGTAGGGTAAAGTATATATAAGCAAACACTCCTTAGTCAATCATAACTGAAAATTTTGACGAAAATAACTCTCTAACAATATATATATATATATATATATTGAGAATGTGATAATAATTTGATTGATAATGTGATAGTAATACAGAGACTCAACCGAATTACACGGCCAGATAATACGAAGTCCTATGCGTATCACTATACTAGACAGCATGTTTACACTCAACATCATAGACTAGCAAACCAGGATAGAACGGTAATCAAAAATGGGTACGTAGTACCATCCCTTAAACTAGTTAGGTACCTTCTCTACTCGAACTCCATCACAATGTTGGGATCAGCCTCCTCAACCTCACTCTCCTCAGATAGGTCCCACCTCACCAGTCTCCTCCTTTTTGTGTAAATCATTAACTCGGGCAAGGGTGACTTCTTGAGCTAGCTGGCGTAACTCATTCTCTGCCAGATGGCGTCTTGCCACTGGCATAATCTTAGGTTCGTCAACGGAACCCCATTTACGCACATTACGTGCCATAAGGTATTGCACTTTACCTCATTCAAAACAAGCATACTTCCTCCTCTTGCAATGATTCTTGGGAGTCTTGATCGGAGGAGAGATCTCCATAGGCAACTTTTGTGGCAGTGTCACAGGTGTCACCTCCGACTACTTGATCATTGTCTGCCATTTCCTTTTTACCATTGCTCGTATCATTACCAACTATGGACAAAATGATGTGTTCCAATTTCCAGCCTCAGGCTTCCTCTTCACCCCAAGCCTCTTCTTCGGCCCAGATGGCTTCTTTCCAACGAGCGTTCTCCAGCTCTTCCAACTTGGTACATTGTATATGACAACCATCCGTTGTATGACTAAAACTGCCACATCCCATACAGTAGTCACGCAAAGTTAAATATTCAATAACAAAGGTAGCCCATGCATAGCTACATAGGGCTAAACTCACCTTAGTCTATTGTGGATATCGAAGGTCCACCTCTACATATAAGCCAATTTCTCTGTCATCCTCTAGCCGATCTCGGTCGTAGTCGATATACTGACCCAAGTGAAATCCTAGAGACCTCCACCATTGCTTGACTTCAACTCTACCAATAAGGTCTCCCCCAACCACTTCAGCCTGTGCCCAAACCCTAACTTTGTGCACCGGCACTAGATGCACCGAAGTAAGGCCATCTGATTCCACCGCAAGCACAGTCATATCCCAAAAGAACCATGGTCCTTTATCAACCGCTCATCAAAGGGTTCCCATATCCTTGAATCGTCCCATGAATCTATCGTGGGTAAACTGCCAAATTTGGATCGCATTAGAACCCAAAAGGCCTTTCCAAAGTTGGATCATCCATAGACAAAGCGATTTTGTAGTAGTTTTTGTCAGGAGTGTTGGGGAGAACACACAGATTACAACAAAGCCATAATCCGCTTCCTCCTCAACCGCCCCAATCGAGAGGTCAACCTCCTCACATGACATATGAGGCAGCGACATCATCATGTGAGTCGATCTGACTATATGTCGCAAGAAACAATTAGCGACATTCCTAGGGTACCGAAAATTTGAAGAGATAATCTGAAAATTATACGAGGAGAGATCGAAAGATTTAGAAATAATGATCCAAGACCAAGAGGGAGAGTAGGAGTATTTGCGTGAGAAAATCAAGAAAGGAGGACAATTGATGGACTTTGATCAAGAAACGAAGAGAAGAAGATGACGGCTAGGGTTTCACTCTCGATAACCACACATATGGCTCATATATAAGAGAAGAAAATCAACAGAAAATAACTTTAATGAACTTAAATTCTTCAAGAATAAAAAGGTAAAATGATAAACAAATAAAAGAAAAAAAGCTAGAATGTAGGAATAACTTCCCTTATTTATAATTTAAAAGGAAGAAACCAACCGTACTAATCTCTTGAAATCTTTTTTCATAGCCGTGTTAAAATGGATTTTTTTATATTTTTATATTTTTCTTTTCTTTCACATCACATGCATAGCATGCATGTGTATATATGAATGTGCTTAAGCTTTCCCTAGCAGATGATTTTACTTTTGGTAATTCTTCTTTTAACAGCCACGAGTGAGGGAGTTGTACGTTATGTGTAATTTTGCATACTTTATGGATCACCTTCTGTTGAATCAAATGCTCCTAATATTAATGTTTTGAGAAAGTCGGAAGAGGGGTTGTTGTCATATGATCCCCAAGTTGGTGCACATGAAAAATTCTTTAGGGAACACAATTAAAGAGCTAGCTCCCCATCATGCCACTCCTAAAAATATATGCACTGTATCATAATTATATTAATGTCACTGTTTTCAACATACAATATATACCCTTTTCTCTGACTCCTTTTCCTCTATATATACTCAACAACATTTTCTCACTGCCACCTTCAAGCCTCTTAGTACCAATATTATTCTCTCACCCAAGTTCCCTTCTCACTGATCATAACAATATTCAAATGGCTCCAAAGGGAGACAATGTTGTAGTCTCTAACATAAAGCTGGAGAGGATCTTTAGCATGAAGGGAGGCAAAGGAGAGGCTAGCTACGCCAATAATTCCCAAGCCCAGGTTTGGTTCGATGTCAACAACAGTATCAAGTCCCTATACTTACGTAGTTTATATTGCATCTACTGAGTTTATGTTAATTAAACCCTGTTTTCTTGACTGATCGATCTTCAGGCCATACATGCAAGATCTATGCTCCACCTTCTCAAGGAAACCCTAGACAGTGCTCAGCTGAGCTCTCCCGACGTTCCCTTTGTGGTGGTGGACTTGGGTTGCTCCAGCGGAAGCAACACCATCTACATCGTCGATGTGATCATCAAGCACATCGCCGAGCGCTACGAGGCCTCAGGAATCGACCCGCCGGAGTTCTCGGCGTTCTTCTCCGACCTCCCTAGCAATGACTTTAACACCCTCTTCCAGCTCCTCCCACCTCTGGCCAACTACGGCGGGGGTAGCATGGAGGAGTGCCTCGCCGCTGATAACCACCGCTCGTACTTTGCGGCGGGCGTTCCAGGATCCTTTTACCGGAGGCTTTTCCCGTCAAGGTCCATTGACCTCTTCCACTCGGCCTTTTCGTTGCACTGGCTCTCTCAGGTAAATAATGTTGATATTTTATTGGTTCGTTTACTCCGTTAGCTATCTTATTTTCATGGTATACTATGTATAACATGAATAACTACAAAAGTCTAGGTTGGTGATCACATCGTTTGTTTTCGAGGATAAAAATAAATGAATAATGCAGCAGTTGGAGCGAAGCTAAGCTAGCTAGAGACTAGAGACCCTTTTCTCCAAAACAAAAACTTTATTACAAAGTATACACATTTCAATAATCAACATCTATCTATATCTGTATGCCGGCTTTGAGTAATTCAAAAGTTAAATGTCCAAAAGAAGAATATGGTCTTCGGGGTGTTGAGAAAGTAGCTAAGTTCGTACGAGACAGATGATAATTTATGTTTGTGTTTTAAAATGTCATCCTTGATGCAAAGATAGACAGAAAAGCAACGAGACAATATTATTGTCAAGTTGGTGTTTTTTACCAAAACAATTATCTCTTCCTTTTTCTTTTTTTTTAAGTGAAATGAAAGAAATTTTACTTATAAAAATTCAAACAATACAAAAAAAAAACTTACGCAAAACATGACAATAGTCAAACAAAAGCACGAACTAAACTTTTTCATTCGTCGGGTATACCATACGACTTGGTGCCATGAATCAGACACAATACTTCATTGAGTTTAATTGTGCTGCCAAATCAGCCAATGATTCAGTCTACCCAGTATACCTCATCGGCCGCCAATCCCTCACTATGCTTCAAGAAGATAGTAGGGTGGCGACATCTTGCAACGATTGAACTTGTCCAGTTCCAAAGAACTCCAGCTGTGCCCGGTTCCCAAATCCGATGCCAAAAATGCACCGAGCGAAGGGAGCAATCCCATAGGCCCAACCAGGCATCTCAACCCTTGTGTCAAAACTTGCCCTAACAACCATCAAGGCCCAATAGAACAACCTGCATACGCCAAACCCTACACCACAGCGTCGAGTCTTGTCAACGACTGCACTCTGTAGCCACCTCCCGTGAATCAGGGTTGGCCGATGGAGCACCGCGCTGACAACCCCACAAACTAGCAGCGTCGGAGCCCTCTTTAGGGTTTTAAGTCGACCGTGCGCCGGGCGTCACCGAGGACCACCACTCTGATGTCGTCCTAAAATCAACCAAGCAGCCTCTTCAAAATCAGATCGCAGAGGAAGGAACTCTGGCTCTGCAACCAAATGACCATAGCCGTCAATCAAGCCATTAAACGTGGCCAATCCAATCTCCTCGTTAAGCTTCCAAGTAAGGAGGAAACCCGACCCCAGGAAATAGGCGTCGAATGTTGGTAATGGACGGCCAAGGATATAGACACCGATCTCCGCCACAAGTCGCGGCGGCGAACGGCCAAGACGAAACCTAGGTTTGCTAGGTTTCCCATCGCTCCGAAAGCTACGGAGAAGAAAAAACCTCATCTGTTTTGTTGTGATGTTAATTAGTCTAGTCATGAGCTCATTGCTAATCTCTTCCTTTGGTGTGGAGAAGCAAGAAACTAAGACGAACTAAAACGATTGAAGATAAACTCTAATTTTTTTACCCTGTAGCATTTCAACTTTGATCTCTAATTCTCTAGCTATCTACAAATGTATGATAGTAAATTATGAAATATGAGTAAAATATGTGCTTATAAATTCTTTTAAAAAAAAAAATATATATATATATATATCTTAATGAAGATTAGTTAGCTACTCACTAAATAAAGTTAGGGTAAATGTAAATAAAAATGTTTAAATGAATTAAGATTAATTTTAATATTTTATCACATAATTTAATAAAATCTATCATTCTTTTAGATTCAAGTACGTCAAAAGACATTTTACTTTCATGACTGGTCATCCTGAAAAAGACTGGATACGTACATTTTATCGCGGCAATAAAGTCAAGTGGGTTGGACCAAAAATGATCAAACAAAAGCAGTGAATATAATCGTGCCTGGTCCAAATTTGTGAAAAAAAATTAGACAGCATAGCTCACGAGAGCCATCTACGCAAATAATGCATGCTTTGTTCTGCTAGCTGGTGCATGTGTAGTTGTACACTGTATCATCTACGTAGTTTCTAAAGCTAATTATATCAATACGTTAACGTATACTTATTTACAGGTGCCGGAGAGTGTTGTGGACAAGAGATCTCCGGCTTACAACAAAGGGAAAGTGTTCATCCACAGGGCGGAGGAGAGCACGGCCATGGCGTACAAGAAGCAGTACCAGACAGACCTGGCGAACTTCCTCCGAGCAAGATCCAAGGAGATGAAGAAAGGTGGCTCCATGTTCCTTGTCTGCCTCGGCAGGAACTCCGTCGACCCCACCGACCAGGGCGGCCCCGGCATTCTCTTTGGGACCCATTTTCAGGATGCCTGGGATGATCTTCTCCAAGAGGTATATATGCATGCCTAACTTTCATACTATACTTTTAGATAAGGGATTCATATATCACTGGCTAACTAACTAACACTCTAGATTATAGCCCTATAACTAGGTAGTTGTCATTACCTTGTTCTTCTTGGCAGACCAAAAAACAACCACACACCAACAACACTCATTGAGTACCAAACCCTAATCTTGCGAGATGATTATACACTTTTAGCGTGTCCCATATTTTCAGAATTGAACTTCCCACTTTGGAAAGTTCCACGTTTTTTTCTTTTCTATTGAACGTACGTTTAGATTTGTATTTGTTTTAACTCATAGTAAAACAATTAGAATGCGAAAAAATACCTTATATATGAATCATAATTGTTAGAACGTACCTTAGTAAGCTTACATCACAAGGAGGAGATGCAGCCGGAAAAAATCACCTCACATCTTAGCTTACTCCTTAGAATGAAGGAAAAGGATGAGGTTGATAATGACTTGAGGGTGGCCAATTGGGTATTTTGTCATGGCGGGACATCATTTATTACAAAAGAGGTAGATAGGATAGAGATGCATCATGCATTGCCGAGTAGGTGAATATGGACATATGGTATTGCAAGCTAGACCAAATTATGAATTTTCACTGGTCATGATTGAGTTATACGGATTCTAGTCGTTGATAGCCTCCCTAAAGTTGATCAAGTACGTGCCCTCAGTTTGTTCATTACTTGTGTCGGCAAATAGAATTATAACAACAATTGGCTCGTGGATGGCCCATATTATACACTATATATATCGGGCATCGAGTTGAATACAAATATAGCTTTATATACATTGAATTAATCCAGCATAGAATCGAATGATCGATGCTCATCATGGTAAAAACATTCACACAAGTAGAACTGCTTATTCGGATTAGCTTGAAAGTCAGTTCAGATCAATCATGCATGTACTATAAATACCGTAATCACAATTGTACAATTAAAATATATTATAAACAAAAGATCTTCTGTTAAACGTGTAACTCATGTATGTATCATATATGCTGCTACTAATTGCAGGGTCTTATCACTAGTGAGAAAAGGGACACTTTCAACATTCCGGTGTATGCATCAAGTTTACAAGATTTCAGGGAGGTAGTGGAAGCCGATGGCTCATTCACCATCAACAAGCTGGAGATCTTTAAAGGAGGGAGTCCTCTTGTGGTGAACCGGCCCGATGATGCAGCTGAAGTAGGCCGAGCCCTAGCCAACAGCTGCCGGAGTGTGGCCGGAGTCCTGGTTGATGCACACATCGGAGAGAAACTCAGCGACGAACTATTTTTGCGAGTGGAGAGGAGGGGAACGACACATGCCAAAGAGCTGCTAGAGAAGCTACAATTCTATCACATAGTAGCGTCGCTTTCATTTTCATGAGTAATGTTAGAGGGATTAATTACATAGTTTTTATCGTTGACGGATGTGGTACAAATAGTTTTAATGCTGTTATCGTTGCGTAGTAGTTGGAGAAGAAGTAGGAAACACAAAAGATAACAAAGGAAAGAGAAAGAGTTGTCTCAATCCCTTTTCTTTGTCTCCATCTTTTGTGTGCTTGTTTGTGCTATTATCCGACTACTCTTGTAGTCATTATTTGAATAGACTTGATGGGCTTTAAGACTTTGTGTTCCTTTGAAGAAACAATTGGGTAAATAAAGTTGGTGATCCTTTTTACTTTGGTTCTGTTGTAACTTTATAATTCTGTCTCTGCGCATCATGTGATACAGCAGCATAGCTAGTTGTTTGAATGAGGAGTCTACATTCACTTTGGTCAATTCCTCTAACTTCTGTATTACCAAACAAGAGCTCTTGATCCCACAATTTGAATAGTTGCCTCTTCTATTCTTTATTGCGGATCCAAACTTCAATATTATTTTGCTGAAGGATAGTGGCAAAGGGTAGTTAATTCAGTTGCAAAGTTTAACCTAGCTCAATAATTTGGACAAATTAAGCTCTGAACTTGTTCGTTCATCATAAATTTAACATCATCTTTATTCAACTGTCATTATGTAAAATAACAGTCCACAAATGCGTACATTAACTTATTTTGCTTTTGGTGAACAAAAAATGAATATATCAGCCGCTTCTGGTAACTTGAAGCTGACCCTTTTCTTCACCTTTCCATTCCTCCTTGAGCTCAAACAAGAAGCATCACTTCTTCTCCCACAGTCAACAACTTCAATTAACAGCCTCTGTTGAGAAATACTGTGCCTAGCTAGAATTGGAAATAAGATCATCTTCGTCGTCGTCGTCTGAAGATGGGAAAACCCAGTTGTTGTGTTCAGGCGATTCAGAAGAACCATTATTGATGCAAAGACTATTATCGCCATTTCTGCATGGCGACGATATTCAGAACCACTGCTCTCGGGTGAGCTCCTTCAATATTTTCACCTTGTGCTGCTGCTGCTTCTGCTTTTCAGGCTTCATGAACTCCACAATCGATGTTGTCAAGCTAAAACTTCGATGATGATCGGAGTTTCTCTTAGGAAATCTCCTAGGGCTTGAAGATGAGCGAAAGCACAAGAAACTCCAACCCATTAATTTCTTTGAAATTACCTAGCTAGCAGTAGAAACGAGTCATGGATGGAAGAGGTTTCTATGATGGGGTTCAAGCACATTTAAGTAATTCGAACGTAATATGCTATGAGCACATCAGCACATGTATGTATATCCTTGATGCTTCATGCTTGGATTTGCTTGACAAACTCTGCTGGAGTGACTAAATGCTATAATTTTCAAAAATTATAGCTTTTAGCTACTTTGTTGGAGATGCTCTAGCAGAGACATGAGGACAAGCCATCTGTTTATCAAGGACAAGGAAAGCGATCTTTTTCTTGCATACTGCATATATTAAAAACACTAATTGGCATATTCTGAAGCATATTGATAGTTTGGAATTCTGATGCTCAAAGAAGATAGCTCCATCTCAATGTACGTGCATTTTTATTTAGAGCCATCAGCTTCATAAAAATTATCATGTTTGTTTCCTTGGTTACATCTATATATCCATCAGCTGGTTAATTGTTCTCGCTATTTTGGAATTGAATCGATTTAGGACCTAAGGATTTGGATGTGGTAAAATGATGTGTCAAATCATATTATTTCTACATCATTATTGAATTCATGTATTATTATAACTTGTATATAATATATTTGAAAAGATAATTTTATCCATCATATCTAATGGTTATTATCTTTTCGAAACTTATTTCTTCTCTTTTCTTCTTTCTTTTTATCATCTTTTCTTCTTCTAAAAAAAATAGGAAAAAAAAACTCTTTCAAAACATATATAGTATGAGCTCACAATCATATCAACTCAACATTAACTCTTTCTCAATCTTAAGATTGTTCGAGCTCAGTATTCAAGTGGAAGATCGACTAAGCATTGTGAAAGAGATAATCATTCAAACACTTCAAAATCAAACATGAATCAACCTAAAAATCAACATGTAAATAACTAAATAAACTATCTTTGCATAAGTCCAACACTTAAATTGCATGCATAGAATTTTAAAGACCTTCATTGAAGGACTACTTGACTAAGCACTAAATTTTGGCGTCACTAAATTAAGACTATAATAATTGAGAACTTTTATGATGTACTATAATTGAAATTATAGTTTAAAAATATTTATGATTATTTATTAAGAAATAACAATTAATATTGGCAGGAAAGGAAATACCATGAAGAATCTAATATTTATATTTATTAAACTTATTCGATTAATTCAATCTCCATTGATAATAAATTATAGAATGTAATGAATATGATTCCATAATTAGCGTTAGACATTTATATCTTTTAATTTTGCAAGGATCGATTTATTATAATCAGATTCTATATTTAGTTATACTTCGACATTTATTATTTCAATTTTTTGCAATAAATTTTATAATTTGATTTTAATTAGGTAATTAAATTGCTTAATTAATTGAATAATTGATAATCGTTAGATACACAATGATAAGGTAGTCTTTTTATAAGTTGATATCAAATTATGGTAATATATATAAATATAATTTTATAATGACATGAAAATAATGTGGCTTGATACATAGATATCATTTTTGAGCCTTCACATCTTAAGCTCCTTTAGCACCTCCTATCATTTCCCTTTTGGAATCTGATAGCTAGATCTGTCAGTATCCTTCTGAAGTTTAAGCTATTTTGGATCACGTACACCAACATTAATTGTTTTCCTAATTAACCTGAAGGCCAATTCAAAAACGGTCTGTATATATATTAAGTAGCCTTCTGATGACGCGAGAAAAAATTGATCCATGCGTTTTTTGATCCATGCATGCACTTTCTTCCAATTTCGTTGTTAGAACGAGGAAGTGTATGTACCTTAATTTCACGTTCCATATATACATAAACAGTTAAAATATTTCGCCCCAACTTTGATCGATGCGGATGAATCAAAAAAAAATTTCCTTTGGGATAATTACGTACCATGCATGTATGAGCAATCCTACGTATGTAATAGTGAAAATCCTAATGGAAAATGCTTTAGAAATTGCAATCCAACAGAAAAATAAGGAAAAAAAATCAACTTATTATACAACCAAAGTGGAGAACAGTTAATTATCTCCCGGTAGAAAACGAATTTATCGATGTTGAATCAATATATAAAGAATCCCCAGTAGAAACATGAGTGATAATCATCGACTCTAATCTGTACGTTGTTGGCGACTTTGTCATCCTCCTAGCTCGACCAAACAAAACTGCTACTACCCGTGATCGATAGACTACCTCTGGCTAAATATCTCCAGTTTCCTCAAGAGAACTTCAAACTTGTTTTCCCAATATGATAAAGCAAAAGTATGATGACTTGCAAGATGACATTTTGCGTTGTTGGCAGGATCCACCAGAAGATATCCAAGAGATGATTGCTAAGCGTACGTGTTTCATCGGTCGAGTCGCTTAAGCAAAGAGAAATCCAGGTCTCTCCACAACTCCCATGGTCACGTTACTACACCCTGTAGTCCCAAGAAGCGATATCTTTAATTAGCTTCACAAGCCTCTCCGAGGACAAAGTTTTCAAGTTGCCACTATTTCCTCCAGGACAAAATCAGCTAGAATATATTTTCGTTGCCGCTTCCAGATCAAAGATGGTTTGTTATCCTTGAAAACGATTTGTTGAAAAAGAATGCGGTATTATGCTTATAAATCCAGTGTCAAAAGCCCGGCAGCGTCTTCCTCCTTTGCAAACAATTCCCTCTGATAAAAATTCTCCCGTACAAGAGCTAGTATTATCAGCAAGCTCAGATATCTGTGTGTGTGTGTGGTGGCAGCAGTTAGTTTAGGCCACAATGCATTGCTTTTATGTAGACCTAGTGGCAATATATTCAAAAGCTAGAGTGAGTTGCAAGTATTAGATGAAAATGTCGGCGATGATTCCGTAATAAGCAGGACAAAGTTTTCATTCCGTAACAAAATTCTCTGGACCCCTTAATTAGTTGGTTCACCCCAAGTTTGTGGTAGGATAGACATTACTGTTTCAAGCAAACTTTAGTTAGGTCCTTATCATAAACAAAGTTTTATTTCATACATGTCTACTACCTTAAGTTTGATGTAATCATTGGAGATGTGATCTCCAAGCTTGCAAAATTGCCTTCAAAAATAACAATGAAAGAAATAAGACGGATACCCACCAGGCCACGGCCGAAACTCAAGCTCAGTGTGCACTTGACCAGTATAGATAGGACGGAATTTTATTGCCGACATATATATAGAAATCTTCATGCTGGCTGCACTATATCAAAACTGATACAGAGAAAGCAAAGATGTATTTAGAAAGCCTTCAAATGCCAATACAACATACACAGGTACTGATAGTTCACTCTCCAATTTATCCTCACTGTATCATACATTATATCCCCTACAGCGGTAACTTGTCACGACACTAAACTTGAACGAGATTTAACCTACAAACATGATCTCTGTTATTATTATGGTGAAGCCGGAACTGGATCACTGCCGGAACCAGTACCCGAAACGTGGGATGCAGCATCCTCCTTCGACACATCAACGTAGTTTATAGGAGCCACAGGCCTAGGATCCCTCTTTGCATCTTTCACTGCAGATCTGCTTCCATTTTGATGAGCATTAAGTGATAGTCGTCTGGGAGTTCCATTGGAGCCACCATTTGCCCGAGGACCTACTACCTTCTTTGTGCCAATTGGTCGAGCAGGGCTTGGGTTGGGCTTTGATCCAAATACGCTTTCTTGATCTGTGTGTTGTAGCTCTTGAAACTTCTTCTGATCCTGTAAAATCAGTTCATCATAACATTATTCGATGTTATTGAAAAATAGAAAAAGGAACACTTTGATGCAAGAGGAACAATGAGTTAGATTACATAAAAGCTAAAAATGAAGTGTGGTGAAACAAATTCAGGTTATGTCAAGCAACTAATCTATTCAATTAAACTTACCCTCAATCTCCGCTTCTCTTCTTCTCTTTCTTGCCTGAGCATGGCATATTCATCTAGCATAGCGAGAAGGGGAACACCATCATAAGTAAATGATATTCCACGTTCTTCCTCCCACACACGAGTTTTGGCTACTAATGTGTCAACCAGAGCTACAGTGACAAGAAAATGAATGAATAAGAAATGTGGAAAGCAAAATTATTCAAGAAAATCAAGGATGAATTTTGGATTTTCTTTCAACATGCATAAATACAGGGCCCCATGAAAATTACAGATGCTTATCATACACCATTTAGCTTTGTCTTTTACTCCCAATATTTATCTTCTTATTTTCGAACAATCTACTTCCTATCAACTTTGAATCTGTATGATACACAATTGACATATCTACTTCTTGATACTCTACACATACCTGGAATTTTGTTAACCAGAATACGTGCTTTCTCAGCACGCTTGAGATTTAGGTGCGCACCTCTACTTGCATTATATCTGTTTTCATCCTGTTTCAGTATGACACTGTTAGATGAAACATCCGAAGCTAGAAAGGTTAATTATAAAAACATGCAAAATTATGTGTTAGATATAAGGTTGTATGCATTGTACGTTTGCAACCCATCCTATACAAACAGTAGATTACTAGTCCAATAGGCTTATAAGGTTGCTTTAATTTCCAGCAGTGGGACAATTACTTTTTCCTGCTCAAGCATATTTATGGCAGGTGATTTGATGGGTACAACAGACTTTAGCAAATCCTCATATAGGGTCCTTATACCAAGCCACTTTATTTCTAGCAACTGTTTTGTGAAATTACTTTACCAAGGAGGCAGAATGGGGAGCAGAAGTCTACTCAACTTATTAATGCCTGATTTGTTATGGCAATAAATGAATAGATGCCCAGAACTACACAATTCAGATCGATTATGCCTAATATACAAAACTATCAAGCCACTCTCAAACAATATAAATTAATAAATTGCACCTAAAGCCGGATTTCCTATCAGGGTGGTTCTGCACACAGGTAAATTTATATTATTTGAACGTTTACTTACGCGATTGTAGTCTTCAAGCCAACTCTCCTCTTCACAGGCTGACATCCATTTCTCAACTTTGTCCAATATGTCCTTCCTGCTGAGAGCTTCATCTTTTGCTTTTGCTATCTGATCATCCATGTCAGCCAATAACTCAGTAGGCTCAACACTCCCAGAATCAACGAGTTCCATTATCTTTTCTCTAGCAGCTTCTGTATCTATTTCTATGTGTGCTCGAGCAAAAATCTCCTCAAGCTCCCCTTGTTTCTTGAACGCAATCTCCTTCATCCTGCTTGATTTCAGCTGATCAAGCCTCTCAACTTCAACCTCAGTCTTCAAAACAGAAATTGAGAAAATGAGTAACCGGCCGTCATGATTTGTGCTAAATTCTATTGAATGCTTAACATACCTGCTCAATCAGATCCAACGCAAGAGTCCCAGGAACGGTCACTTCATCAACTGAAGCTGAAATGTTACAGGTTACATGATCAAATAGTTTCCTTTCCTCTTCAGGAGTATCCATCAGATTCCATAGATCAATCAGCTGCGCTGCTGACTCTTGAAGCTGCAGAGAAAAAATGCAAAATTTAATTCATGGATTGGAATGCAACTTTTTCTTCCCCCTATAGCCATGCAAAAATAAGAATACCTTATGCAACCTCTGCTTCTTATCTTCCTCTAGTGCTAAGACAGTCTTAGCCAACCTGGACAGAGTATCATTGCTAATGCTTTTCGATTGCACACCAGTTGAATCATCTAAGCTAGGGTGAACCTCTGTAACAGTACTGTAGAAGTCTATTCCAAGTACAGCACAAAGATCATGCACTGTGCTCACAAAGTCAAGAACCTTTTGCAGCCTTTCACTCTGTCAGATACAATGAGCAATTAATATTCAAAACTTCAGAAAGATAGTCTCTGTCATCTAATTTGTCTTTAGGTAACCACTATAGTTTAAGATGAATTTATTTACCTTTTCATTTTGAAGATTTTGAAGTTGAGACTTATATTCATCCAACTTTTTCAGGGACAGATCAGACTCATCAACAGCAGGGGTCTCATTGAGAGAAAGGTTCCCCGCAATTTCTCCACAAATCTTTTGAATCTGTGATTGTACATCAGCAAACTCCGTTACTCTCTCTTCTTTCTGTTTCCACAGCTCTTCCAGAGCTGGTGCTATAGCTGCAAGTTGTTCCTTGATTGTCCCATTAGTCTTCTTAGGCTGTAAAAATAGCAGCACTTTATAATTACCTCTCAGATAGTGTGTATTTGACATGCACCAATATTTAACAACAATTAAGAGTGCATATGAAGAAAAAATACTCACAACTCCAATAGAACTTTTGTCTCCAAGAGCAGAGAGAAGACTGGAAAGTTCAATTTTGCCATCAGACAATGCCTGAAGAAGTTGTGCCCTTGACTTTGCTGCCAGCTCCACCTTCCTCTTGTATACATCCAGACACTCCTGCTCTAATTGAAGAAGCATTCTGTCTCGTTGATCATCACTCTCGCCAACTTCATCCCAAATTTCCTGCAGTAAATAATAAATTGGTTCAGGCCAACTTCCACAATACATAATTTATTATTGAGGAAGGAAAAAAAGACACCCTACCCTAACAAAGGTAGAAAATTATAAGTCACCTGAAGTTTCTGTAGCAAAGAACCACAGGTGGTCTCTCCAGCAAGAGGATTTTTACCATCTGTGACCATTTTTGTCGACGTTGACACTGCTGCATAGAAAATTTTAAACTGATTCAGTAATTATTATTATTAGACGTCAAAATACAAGTAATAGTTATTCATACAATTAACTGCTTAATTTATAAGCTATAAGCATGAAGAAAAAAAACTTATCAAACCGCAAGACAAACAAGCAGTGTATAAACACCTGTCGACGTCAATCTTATAAGACAACTCATTACTAAAAAGAACCCGAATACATCAGAAGACCAAAAAAACAATCAAACAGACGATTCGGAACCAAATGCCGCAAAGAGAACCCATACAGCATAATGCAAATACAGTGTGCCTAAACATTAATACCTAGATGCAATCCAGAACTACATTTTGGCTTTTTTTTAATAATGTTGAATTTGTATCTTAATGATTTGCGAAAGAAGCCACTCAAATGAATCACACAACCGACTACCAATCCCAAATAACAAAATAAATAAATAAATATATATCCAGAATCACTCAAATGAAAACACAAAAGAATAAAACATACAACACTAAAATTTACAACTAAAATCCACCTAGCATTGAAGCCAAGGCTAACACATTACCAAGCCCCCAAATCCATAAACCCTAAACACTCGATCGAGGGTTTCATACAAGCCAGATCCCTCAAAAAAATCAAGCAACAATACAGAATCTGAGCCGAGAGAAAATGCTCACCAGGTCGTTGTGCGCGCTTAGAGTTTCAGATCTGAGAGAGAGAGAGAGAGAGAGAGAGAGAGAGGGAGGGAGGGAGGGAGGGAGTAGAGTAGAGTGGCGTGACTGTGCGTCTTCCCCTGATGAGTGCAATCAAAACACCGAGAGAGAGAGAGAAGCAAAGCTAGGCAAGGCCAGAACAGTGAAGATGATTACAAAAATGACACAGTGCTACGCTTGGACCCTCTTAATTCGGAGTCATTGTACGTTGTTGGAAAATCCATGGTTTCTGATTTACCTATGTTTTAGTTGTTATTTACGGATATTGACACTGTGGGTTTTTTGACTGGCTGGTCAATGGTCAATGGTCATTGGTCAATCAGACAACCGGTGTTTGGAAATGACACCCCAGATGCCCCCCTATTTGGGCAAAAAATTATCGTCAGCGCCGGTTTAAACCGTTCATCACTTTGCTTTGGCCAAATTTTCTAAAGGAAAATCTGTAATCTTCTTTATTTAAAAACAAAAAAAAAAAAAAATCTGTACTCTTCTAAATTCAACTCTTTTTTATAAAAATGACTCCGCTAGAGTTTGGGAACTTTCCTCTCCTGACTTGGTGGCGTGGCACCCTCCACCAGTGGAGAATCTTGTCGGCCCCCGCGTGGTCTTCGAGCACACTGAGAGGTTTTCCCGTCCTCCCTTCGTGGTTTGCGTTCAAGCGGACGTTACCTTCATCACTTATGGCACAGGGGAGGCAACACAATAGGGCTAGGGCTCATACCACACCTTGGGTTTTGCGAGAGACAGTCTCGATCTTTAGGCGACCGACTCGTGCTCGACTGAAGTCGTAGGATGTCGTGGCCCCGATTCCGGTGGCGGTCCAACATTTTCTGAGGCAAGTGCTTCGTCCGTCCTCGGCGTATTGGAGACAGGCCATCTCAAGCCTTGTTGAGGTACCGACTCTGATCAAGGCGGCCTGGATTGGGACGCATACGAGTTGGCAGAGATGGCCGGAACGGAAAGCGGTTGCTTGGCCGGAGAGGGAACGATCGGGGATCGGGCACCTTCGAAGGTGTGCGGCGGTAAGTCGTGCATTATGGAACTGGGCCTGGCTGCTCTTGCGGCCCAGGTTGACTGCCAAAATGGGAACTTGGCCTCAGGTGGGTCATTTATATGCATGGGGCTTTTATCCGCTGTTCTGGAAAAGGGCCTCAAGGTTAAGGGGTTTTGTCCATTACCTCCTCTTTGAAGTCTCATCTAGTTCGGGCCATTTTTGGAATCGAATTTGGGAGCCTGGCGCGTGAAGTTCTAAATACAAGCGAGTATTACCTTGGTTTACCGTGTTGGTGCTCGCCTTATGAGAAGACATTATCTTGGTTACTTAGTTACTTGGTTATTTTTTTGTGCTTATTGCTTCAAATCATGTGTTCTTGTACTAGTTTAGGTCGCATAGATTAGTGTGACAGTAGTTTAATTCTCTCGAGCCCTACTGGCGTTCCACTATCTAATGTATGATTTACCTCTTGATTATTAATATAATGTCTCTCATTTACCGTCAAAAAAATTCAACTCTCTTTTTCTTCTTTTCGATAAGAAAAAATCTTTTGGGTTGATATTGGGAAGTTAGAAAAACAAACAAAAAACTCACGGCCGCAAGGATTTCAAGCTTCTTATGCTTTTAGTAAAAATTCATTTATTTTTAATGATGATTCTGTTTTGAACAATTTTGTCGTTTTTGGAGAACTCTGGAAAAATGTCATTTGGGATGAAAAGGAAGGTTGTGATCATTGGTGGATCGTTTGCTTAATGGCCACAAGTTGGTGGAGATCGATGAAATTGGTTATGGGTACTATTTATTGGAATGAATATACTTATTGTAATTATAATTAATTTTTGTAGATATGATAGGATTGTGTAAATATGGTTTTCTTTTAGGAAACCACTTGTAAAGTTATATTAACCCCAAATTGGGATGAATGAAATCGTTGAATTCTCACTTAAAATACTTTTCTACTTGGCATCAGAGCCGAATTCTTGAAATTTGAAAAAACTTTGAATTACCACCACCAAATTTTTTCCTTCCGCTGTATCTGAAATCTCAAACCTTGAAACCCCTGAAATTGAACGTTAATCCTTAAATTTGAAAAACCCATAATCCCGGGATATACCCTTGTTATCCTGAACCTTGAAATCTTTACTACTCGAATGAAGATGTCACTTGGATCATCAATTGCCTCCACTAATTTAGTTGAACCAGGTGTGAGGAGTACGACATCATCTCTCTCTGCATTATTTGCAAACCTATTTGGATCATTGATACTGGTGCAACTGATCATATGACGAATACCCCCAGTTTGGCACAAACAATTAATCTATCCCACGACTGATGTGAAAGGACCCAACCCCGATTTACCTACCTAAACCGGAATCGAACCCCTTCTGAAAATACGAACCAACAAAAAAATTTTAAAATTTCGGCAGAGTTTCGTTACTAACGTGGAATTACCATAACCTGCACCCAGAAAATAACACTTCATCTTATGCCACAAAAGCCAAACCGTGGGCACCAATCCCATCCGGATTTCTCAACATCAATATAATCAATAACAGTAAACAAACTGTACTATGTATATATGTATATCCGAGAAAATCCATATAAACATGTATCAGAATGTATCAGAGCGACCTCTAGTATAAAATATATACAACATATACACATCAGTAGGCGAAACAAGAACCTACTGGAAAGCACATGTAACTCTGAACACTAGCCTCCAAACCGCGACGTGAAACAGCAGAATCCGAACTGCAAACTGGGCACGGAAACCGAAAAGCCCAGGGGAAAGGCAAATAAAAACGTTAGAGTGAGTGGACGAAAATAAACATATGCCTTTCACCAATTTATATACATACTCAATATAAACAGTGCGAGTTCGGAAAACAACACACACATATATATATACACAGAGGTTATCGGGCGACCTCTCAAGCCCGACGTCAGGTGAATCGCTCAAACCCGACAGTGATAGGCCAGGGGACCACTCAACCCTGGCGGCACGCAGGGGACCACTCAACCCCGCCCAGAGGAATCTCTCAACTCTGGTACATTGATGTAATAAATGCCATCACAAATAAACACATATAACAATACCTCCGGAAACAACATATATCACAACATCGTATAATTAAATACGGAAATCATAAAATCCACGAACTCGCAAATCAACAGTGAAAATAGAAACTTGTCCACTCACAGATCAGCTAGCGCGAACTTGCGCTAAACTCGTGGTCCGGCAGAAGTTCCCTCGCCTGAAGCACGATCACGATCTAGATCTCGATCTCCTAAACATTCATAAACATAACTGATCAATACACAAACCACAACACTGTACTGAATGCACGGAAACCAACCGTTCCCGGAAATATGCAATACGGTATAAAATGAATTACGAAATTCCCGAAATCCCCACTCGAAACCTCGACTGAAAATCGGCTAACCAAATCAACCCGAAAACCTCTGAACGACGATCAGGGCGCGATTACGAGGAAAATGACATTAATTTCATCAAAATCTGAAAAAGTCAACTCCTCCGCCGTTGACCACCATTGACCGCCGCCGCCGGCAGCGGCGCGCCGTCAACGGCGAGATTCTCCGGCGGAGAACTTCCAAATCACACCGCCTCGACCATACGAACCACTTTCATAACTACAGCATATACCAATTCAAACCCAAACATCATCAATTCATCAAAAATCAATCGGAATATCACATCGGAATCCCAAATCGAGTTCCCCTCCAAACACCTCCTCGTCCAAAACCAAACAACCAGGAAGCACCACCGAGGTGTGGGGAGCAAAACCCCCAACAACCCCACCGTCAAAACTCACCGGAATCATACCCACCGTCACCGGCGAAATCCTCCCCCTCAACCTGATTCGAACTCGGTTAAAACTCCATCAATGCCCTCAAATCAAATACAGACCTACTCGAAATCAAACAAGGAAGCGATCCCTACCTTTCACTTGGACGGAGGTGGCCGGAATTTGGTCGTCGGACGTTGAAGCCGAAAACGGAAAGTTTTCCTCCACGGGTCAACGGTCAAACTTGCCAAAAACAGAAAGTCAACTCAGTCAATGCCCGAAATGAAATTCTCGACTATTCCTAGACTATACCGATATTTATACTCGCGCCTCGGGTCAATCAACAGTCCGAAATGAATATACGAAATGATTCGGATAAGCTCGAAACAATCGGATAAACTCGACGGATACTGAAACTTCAAATAATCATAAAATATTCCTCGGTTATCAGAAAAATCTTCCGGAACCGCCATCGAGCTCGAAATCACGTACTCTACAATTTCTGTGAAGACACTCATCTCAAATTCTCGACCGAAAACAAAGTCACGAATAGGGTCGACAAACCCCTTAAGCGACGAAAAACCGCGACTAAACTCAATCTCGAGAATCGTGCCGAATACGCATCAGATTCTGGTTTGGGTCGTCACATGATGGCTCTTCGTCTCCTATTATTGGTGAACGTTCTGTCAATATCTCTGATAATTTGTCAATTGATTATGTTATTGTTGTTCCATCTCTTGCCTAAAACGTTTTATCTGTTAGTCAGATAATTGCGGCGCTTGCATATTCTATCACTTTCTACCCTGACTTTTGTATCTTTCAAGACATTGTGTGTGACGACTCGAAATAGAATCAGTAGTGTAATCAGCTTTATTCGTGAGTTAGCGCGTAATCACAGATTTTCGATAATTGATTGAATCGTCAACTTTGATCACGACTAAATTATTGGCCGAGAATTTGAGTTGAGTTGAGTCTCGAGAGTTGTTGTACCTGTGATTTCGAGTTCGTGGGCGGTTCCGGGTTATTATTTCGACGACCGAGGAATATAATATGAATATTTGAAATTTTGGAATATCGTCGAGTTTATCTGTTCGTGTTCGAGTCCATCTGAATTGTGATTGTGATCCGTTTTGGACCGTTGATTGACCCGAACCGTAAATGGAATGGTTATTGACTTGATTTGTGAGTTTCGCGATTTGTCGTGATTTCGACATAATCTGTTAATATGACGGCCTTGTTAGCGACTAAATTATCGGGCAAGAATTTGATTTTGGATTCTTCATGGAAGTTGTAGAGAATTTAATTTCGAGTTCGTGGGAACTTCCGGAGGATTATTCCGAGTTACGAGGATTAAGTTATGAATATTTTCGACCGTTGATCATTTAATCGGATAAGCTTGTGATGGATTGAACCGTTGATTTTTTATCGGATTTGTCGAAGTTTTTGACTTCTGGTGGAAATTGAAGAACTTGTCGAGATGAGTTTGTTGACGCGAGAATTATTGGAAACGGATTTACGACGCGAAAGTTACGTGTGTTTGAAGTTTGTCGAAAAGTTAATTATGGAATTTTCCTAAAAGGGAAAGTATTTAAGTGGGCTGCTATTTTTGGTAAGTCAAACTTGTGCATTAATGTTGTTGACTGAGTCTACGCGGGGGAGGAGATGGAGTGCGACGGTGCCACGGCTCACCGGCGGCGAGCTGCCGTCCGGCCATCCCAGGCTTCGGGGTTGGACCCTTCCGGTGCGCCTCGGCGTCCCCGTCACGTTTCCAGCCACCGTCGACGGCGAGGACGCCGGAAGAGGGAGAACTTCTTGTTGGAAATTAGAGGTTTTTGTGAGTTTTGGTCGTTCTTTTTCCGGCTGAATTGTGTTGCTTAAAGTACTGGGCTTTGAAGCCCTCATCACCACGAATCTAACCATATAGGTATGGTGCTCCAATTCGTTTTGTACATGGAGAATCGATTGATTAAAGTTTGTGAGTGATTTCGGTTTTGCATGAAATTGAACTAGTTAGAGTCAAAATTGATTTTTGGTGTAGTTATGGAAGTTGTTTGTTGGATGATTTTGAGTGGAATAGGACTTGGTTCGCCGGAGAATTATACAGTTGGGTGGCGCCGCCGCCGTCGGTGGTGGTCAACGACAGTCCTCCGGTCAAAGTTGACTTTTTGGGGTTTTCGACAAGTTATATGTCGTTTCACTCGGAATCGCGCCTCAATCGCAGTGGTGAGGTTTGTTTTTCGATTTGAGCATCGAAAATTATAGCGAGGTTTTGTGGTGTGATTATCGAATTTTCACGATTCCGTTATTATTGAATTATATATTTCCAGGAACGGTTGTTTCTCATGATATGATTTGAGAATTCGAGTTATAATTTTGAGCAGTGGATTTTATGATTATTCAGGAGCTCGTAATCGTTCGTTTGGCGAGGGATTTTTCGCCGGATCACGAGATTAACGCGTATCGAGTTACACTCACCTATGAGTAGACATTTTTATATTTTCACAGTTGTTGCGAGTTCGTGATTTTTCGTGATTTTCCGTATTTACTTTATACGATGTTGAGATATATGTTATTTTCGGGGGTATTATTTTATATTTATTGGTGATGGCATTACTGCATCGATGCTTCGGCTACTCGGCTGATCACCGGTAGTCCGCCAGAGTTGAGAGATTCCTCTGGGCAGGGTTGAGAGATTCCCCTGTATGCCGCCGGGGTTGAAAGATTCCCCTGGCCTATCACCGTCGGGTTTGAGCGATTCACCTGACCGTCGGGCTTGAGAGATTCGCCTGGCAACCTCCATATATACTTTCTGAACTCGCATTATTTTACATTGATTATGTATATAAACTGGTGAAAGGCATATGTTTATTTTCGTCCACTCACTCTAACGTTTTTATTTGCCTTTCCCCTGGGCTTTTCGGTTTCCGTGCCCAATTTGCAGTTCGGATTCTGGTGTCGCACGTCGTGGTCGGAGGCATAGTATTCGAGCGAT
This sequence comes from Geum urbanum, assembly GCA_946800695.1. Taxonomy (NCBI): domain Eukaryota; kingdom Viridiplantae; phylum Streptophyta; class Magnoliopsida; order Rosales; family Rosaceae; genus Geum; species Geum urbanum. The sequence goes on from OX327006.1 coordinate 32,198,194, forward strand.
GTTTCTTTTATGGTAGGTTCTTAGTTTGGCCTACTATTTGTATATATACACTAGAGGTCACTTTGAACATTCTGATGATATATTTTCATACGATTTTCCTTGGATTTATATAATGTATAGTTTTATGTGTTACTTTACATTACTGTTATGATATTGAGAAATCCGGATGGGATTGGTGCCCACGGTTTGATTTTTGTGGCATAGGATGAAGTGTATTTTTCGGGTGCAGGTTAATGGCAATTTCGCGTTAGTAACGAAACTCTGCTAAAATTTTTGATGGTTTTTGTTGGTTCGTGTTTTTAGATGGGGTTTGATTCCGGTTTAGGAAACTAAATCGGGGTTGAGTCCTTTTAGCTTAGTACCAAAGCATTAGGTTTTAGGTTCTGTAGACTTCTGTAGTCGTGTTTACTAAGGATATTTGAGAATTTACAGCATGTCTGGAGTGGTGACCCGACCGGCCGGCGGATACTCATCAATGCTCCGGGTGTTGTATGCTTTCAAATATTTGAAGTTCTATGATTACGTTCTACTTGTTGCGAACAATGTCTTATTCATTAGGATGCCTCTTTGACGTGCTTTCCGTGTCGATACGGTTGTGGATCTTATTGAGGATCAATCAACACGTGACTTGACAGTGAGTTGTGGGTTCGGATGAGCATTCTGGAGTCAGAGATTTGTGTGGCATGGTTTGCCTGGTTGTGCGTATATGGGCGTCTACATGTTTCTTTTGAGCAGAGAATCGTGGCAGTTGATGTTTTGCCTGAGTCAGATCGTTGCATTTGGTGGGTTGGTATTGTGTGAGTTCCTGTTGCGACTCCATGGGCTACATTCGGGGTATTGTTTATACGGTAATGGTTCAATCAGGCTACCTAACAACGGAATATGGAATGTTTAACCACCTGAGGCAGGGATGTATCGTTCATATGTTTGTTTCCGTTTGCACGTGTTATGTGGCTTCAGAGGAAGTAGTGCACGAGGTTCGAGATGAGTTTGAGCCTGAGTATCAGAGAGATTTTGACTGTTATGCCTCGAGACAACCATGATGAGTTTGGTGTGCTGCACTCAGAGGCGAGGATATTGAGAAGGAAAGGTATACGTGGTTTCCGACGTGTTGGTTTGAAGAAAGTGGGTTTAGTCGAGATATTTGATGAGGTTGAATTTTGGCACCTCGGGATCAGTGACTTCATCAGGCTGTGGCCTTTTCGATTATGTTGAGGGTCATCTGAATAAGGCAGAAGATCTGTTTGGTGGTGATGGAGATCACAGAGTAGCGGACTTGCTCCTATGGCATGAGTTTGGGTGATCGTTGGTGATCCTTTATCACAGCAGGTGTCGCTGTGACTTGTGTTCGTGGGGTGGCCAGGAGGGTCACGTTGCGAGGGAGCATTCTCAGTCAGCTATTATAGCGGTTTGGTAGCTCGGAGTTCACGAGGAGGTCATGATGCCATTTCTGGAGTTGACCAACGCAGCCTTCTAGACGGGTTAATCAGCAAGTCGCAATCGACATGGATGGCTAGTTGGGTATACCAGAGTTCGTGCTACGACCCTGTGTGAGGACGGAGTTTCTTTGAGGTTACCATTGCTTGACATCCATGGCTATTGTATCTGCATCTCCACTTCCGAGGTTTTGGAGAGTGTTGTATCCATCTGGAGGTTGTGGGATCTTTGTTGGAGGATATGGGTTACCCGTGGATCCATTATTGCTGGATATCGTCGATTTTGATGTGATGTTGGGCATGGACTTTTGGCGACACATTTGGCTATGTTCGGGTGTCTCGAGAATGAGGATTGTGTTTTCGACAACCAGGTTTCCCCGAGATACTGTTTCGTGGTGAGAAGAATATTTTATCGCCATGTGTGATTTCAGCAATGATGGTCGAGCGGATGGTGGAAACGGGTTGTGTTGTTTACTTAGCTCATGTTGTGGATGCTACGGCGGCTGTGCCAGACATTGGTGATGTTGCGGTGGTTCCAAAGGTTCCAGATGTGTTTCTGGAGGAGTTATCGGGTATACCTCCAGTGCAAGAGATCGACTTCACCATTGAGCTTTTACCAGGTGTTGGACCCATATTACGGACATTTTATCGTATGGCACCAGCGGAGCTGATTGAGCTACAGATTCAACTACTAGAGTTGCTGGAGGAGATTTCATATGATCTAGTATTTCATTGTGGGGTGCTCTTGTACTATTTATGCGGAAGCAGGATGGTTCGACGGGGTGGTGCATTGACTACCGGAAGCTGAATCAAGCTTCAGAGAAGAGCGAGTATCTTCTACTTCGGATTGACGACTTGTTTGATCAGCTCACGGGAGCTTCGGTCTTATCGAAGATTGATTTCGGGTTTGGATACCATCAGTTGTGAATCAGAGAGTCAGATGTGGTCAGGACAACTTTCGGATCACGGTGCGGGCATTACGAGTTCTTGGTCATGCCGTTTGGGTTGACCAATGCCCCCGTAGCTCTTATGGACTTGATGGACCAGGTGTTCAGACGGTTTCTGGACAAGTTTGCGGTTGTGTTCGTTGGCAACATCCTGATTTACTCCAAGAGTGTGGGCCAGCACCTGAAGCAATTACGAGCGGTTTTGTGGACTTTGCGAGATGATCAGTTATTTGCGAAGTTCAGTAAGTGTGAGTTTTGATTGTTTAGCGTGAAGATTTTGGGCCACGTGATGTCAGCTGTGGGAGTCAGCGTGGATTCCGATCAGATGAAGCCGTGTTGATTTGGAGTTGACCTACCATTGTACCAAGGATCAGGATTTGCTTGGGTTTGGCAGGTTATTATTGACGCTCTGTGCAAGATTTTTCTCGGATTGCTACTCCACTTTCCGGATTGACGAAGAAAAGCGTCAAGTTCGAGCGGTCTGATGCGGATTGCTACTTCTGAAGGGAAGTTGACCGTTGCACCGGTTTTGACCTTACTTGACGACAGTAGGGAGTTCATGGTTTATGGCGATGCATCGAGATTTGGATTTGGATATGCTTGATGCAGCATAGCATAGCAGTGGCTCATGGTTTCAGGCGGTGGAAACTTTATGAAGTTGCGTATCCTATGTATAATTTGGGTATAACTGTCTTTATGTTAGCATCGGAGAGTTGGAGACACTACTGCTACGGCGTGCAGCGCAGTGTAAGATGTACACTGATCACTTGAGTTTCATCTACTTGCATTTTCGGCCAGGTTTGAGCTTGAGGCGACGTAGATGGATGGGGTTGATTAACGACTATGGCTGCACATTTGAGTTTATCCGAGAGAGAGGCTAATGTTGTTGCTGATACATTCAATTGGAAATCGGGAGCTTCTTTGTTCCATATGTGTGTGGCTCGAGTTTCCGTGTTAGCCGAGTTACGAGCTACGAGTGCTGAGTTCGAGTATGATGATATTGAAGCTCATTGTTTTACGTGCGTTATGCACTAGTGGTACGGAGATGTATCTGATACTTCGATTTTACTACTCGTGACGCAATATAAAGAGGAATATAATAGCTTGTGTGTGCAGATGCCACATTTTTCGGCAGGCGATGGCTAGGAGGCAGAGACTTGCCGGGAAGTTACAACCATTGGAGATTTCCGATTAAAAGATTGGAGCTTGTCACTGTGGATTTTGTGTATCAGTTCTTTTCCTTGTATTTCCGAAAAAGATTTTGGTGGCAAGCTGGTATAGCTATATTTGGCGGAGGTTGTCCATTCTCATGATGCGCCTGTGTCTCGGTTCGCTGATCGAGATATTCAATTATAACAGAGTGTTGGCAAGCATTACAGTGAGCATTGGGGACCAGATTACAGTTTAGTACAGTTTCTTATCCCCAGATTAGTGGGTGATCTTTGAGGACTATTCAGACCTTGGAGGGCATGTTGTGGTCCTATGTATTCCAGATCTGAGGGATTTGGGACCAGCAGTTTCAACTGTTTGAGATTGCATGCAGTACCAGTTTGTTGACCACTATGATTATGATGTTGCATGATGTCGTTTTGAGGAACAATGTTGTACTCCATTGTGCTAAAGCGAGTTTGGATCTGAACTGACGTTGGATCCTGATTTAGTGGAATGTGCTACCACAGACCTTCGGGTTAGCAGAAACAGGTTGATACTTGCCCGAGTTCGACGTTTGAGTTATGTTGATGTGAGCATGCTGAGTTATGAATTTGCCACGTTATTTTGATCCGTATGTGATCATGGGCGAATTTGTGTTGTGTCGTATAGTTTGGCATTGCCTATAGCGTTGGCTTTTCTGTATGTTGTGTTCCGTGTGGTAGAATTACCTTTCAGATTTGTTGAGTGTTTTGTACCCTATCAGTTCCTTATGCAGGAAGACTTGGCGTTTATGTGGAGCCAGTTTAGATTCGGGATTTGAGAGTACAGAGATTACAGCACTAAGACATCTTCCATTGACAGAGTTGTTCAGTTGAGGTTGCCACTGGGGAGTTGTACTGTATGCAGAGGCAGTATTCCGACTTTTCAGTTGGCAGACTTGAAAATTTCGAGGTTGAAATTTTTTTAAGGGCGGTAGATTTGTGACGACCCGGAATAGAATCAGTAGTGTAATCAGCTTTATTCGTGAATTAGCGCCTACTCACAGATTTTCGATAATTGATTGAATCGTCGACTTTGATCACGACTAAATTATTGGCCGAGAATTTGAGTTGAGTCTCTTCTCGAAAGTTGTTGTACGTGTGATTTCGAGTTCGTGGGCGGTTCCGGATTAATATTTCGACGACCGAGGAATATAATATGAATATTTGAAATTTCGGAATATCGTCGAGTTTATCTGTTCGTGTTTGAGTCCATCTGAATTGTGATTGTGATCCGTTTTGGACCGTTGATTGACCCGAACCGTAAATGGAATGGTTATTGACTTGATTTGCGAGTTTCACGATTTGTCGTGATTTCGACATAATCTGTTAATATGAAGGCCTTGTTAGCGACTAAATTATCGGGCGAGAATTTGATTTCAGATCCTTCGTAGAAGTTGTAGAGAATTTAATTTCGAGCTCGTGGGAACTTCCGGAGGATTATTCCGAGTTACGAGGATTAAGTTATGAATATTTTCGACCGTTGATCATTTAATCGGATAAGCTTGTGATGGATTGAACCGTTGATTTTTTATCGGATTTGTCGAAGTGTTTGATTTCTGGTGGAAATTGAAGAACTTGTCGAGATGAGTTTGTTGACGCGAGAATTATTGGAAACGGATTTACGACGCGAAAGTTACGTGTGTTTGAAGTTTGTCGAAAAGTTAATTATGGAATTTTCCTAAAAGGGAAAGTATTTAAGTGGGTTGATATTTTTGGTAAGTCAAACTTGTGCATTAATGTTGTTGACTATGTCAACGCGGGGGAAGAGATGGAGTGCGACGGTGCCACGGCTCGCCGGGGACGAGCTGCCGTCCGGCCACCCCAGGCTTCGGGGTTGGACCCTTCAGGTGCGCCTCGGCGTCCTCGTCATGTTTCCAGCCACCGTCGACGGCGAGGATGTCGGAGGAGGGAGAATTTCCGGTTGGAAATTGGAGGTTTTTGTGAGTTTTGGTCGTTTTTTTTTCGGCCGAATTGTGTTGCTTAAAGTACTGGGCTTTGAAGCCCTCATCACCATGAATGTAACCATATAGGTATGGTGCTCCAATTCGTTTTGTACATGGAGAATCGATTGATTAAAGTTTGTGAGTGATTTCGGTTTTGCATGAAATTGAACTAGTTAGAGTCAAAATTGATCTTTGGTGTAGTTATGGAAGTTGTTTGTTGGATGATTTTGAGTGGAATAGGACTTGGTTTGCCAGAGAATTTTATAGTTTGGTGACGCCGCCGCCGCCGACGGTGGTCAACGGCGGTCCTCGGGTCAAAGTTGACTTTTTGGGGTTTTCGACGAGTTATATGTTGTTTCACACGGATTTGCGCCCCGATTGCAGTGGTGAGGTTTGTTTTTCGATTTGAGCATCGGAAATTATAGCGAGGTGTTGTGGTGTGATTATCGAATTTTCACGATTTCGTTATTATTGAATTATATATTTCCAGGAACGGTTGTTTCTTGTGATATGATTTGAGAATTCGAGTTATAATTTTGAGCAGTGGATTTTATGATTATTCAGGAGTTCGTGATCGTTCGTTTGGCGAGGGATTTTCCGCCGGATCACGAGATTAACGTGTATCGAGTTACGCTCACCTGTGAGTGGACATTTTTATATTTTCACAATTGTTGCGAGTTCGTGATTTTTCGTGATTTTTCGTATTTACTTTATACGATGTTGAGTTATATGTTATTTTCGGAGGTATTATTTTATATTTATTGGTGATGGCATTACTGCATCGATTCTTCGGCTACTCGGCTGATCACCGATAGTCCGCCAGAGTTGAGAGATTCCTCTGGGTAGGGTTGAGAGATTCCCCTGTATGCCGCCGGGGTTGAGAGATTCCCCTGGCCTATCACCGTCGGGTTTGAGCGATTCACCTGACCGTCGGGCTTAAGAGATTTGCCTGGCAACCTCCATATATACTTTCCGAACTCGCATTATTTTACATTGATTATGTATATAAACTGGTGAAAGGCATATGCTTATTTTCGTCCACTCACTCTACCGTTTTTATTTGCCATTCCCCTGGGCTTTTCGGTTTCCGTGCCCAGTTTGCAGTTCGGATTCTGGTGTCGCACGTCGTGGTCGGAGGCATAGTATTCGAGCGATGTTTCTTTTATGGTAGGTTCTTAGTTTGGCCTACTATTTGTATATATACACTAGAGGTCGCTCTGAACATTCTGATGATATATTTTCATACGATTTTCCTTGGATTTCTGTAAAGTATAGTTTTATGTGTTACTTTACATTACTGTTATGATATTGAGAAATCCGGATGGGATTGGTGCCCACGGTTTGATTTTTGTGGCATAGGATGAAGTGTATTTTCCGGGTGCAGGTTAATGACAATTCCGCGTTAGTAACGAAACTCTGCTAAAATTTTTGATGGTTTTTGTTGGTTCGTGTTTTCAGAAGGGGTTTGATTCCAGTTTAGGAAACTAAATCGGGGTTGAGTCCTTTCATTGTGACTAGAAAATTTCTCGGTTATGGTGTTCAAAGGGAAAAATTATGCTATCTTGATTTGACAAACATTGGAGCACAAAAATTAAAATCATCAGGACAGGCGAATAATACCTCCAATTTGGATAAAGCTAAGGAAGATGTGTGGTTATAGAACCGTCGTCTTGGTCACTTGAATTTTCATTATCTGCAGAAGCTTCAACCTCAATTATTCTCTCATGTGCAGGCTTCAGAATTTTAGTGTGATACATGTAAATTTGTCAAGAGCCATCGTAGTACTTATTCACCAAGTTTGAATAAATGTTCTGATCGTTGGGGTCCTGCACAAGTTTCTACCCGCTCTGACTTTCGTTATTTTGTAACTTTCATTGATGAATGTACTAGGATGACTTGGGTCTCCTTGATGAAGCACAAGAATAAAGTGTATTTCAGATTTACTAAATTACATTTGATGGTAGCAACTCAGTATTAACAACAAATCTGGGTACTTCAATCCGACAATGGTGACGAATATGTGAATGGTGAAATGTCTGCACTCTTGAGTTCTCGTAGAATCTGATACAAGACTTCAGTTGCGTATACTCCTCAATAAAATAGATTAGCTAAAAGGAAGAATAGACAAATAATGAAAGTTGTTTGAGCCTCTTTCTTTGGTATAAATGTGAAACAAAAATTGTGGGGAGAAGCTGTTCGTTTTGTTGCATACTTGATTAATCGCACTCTTTCCCGAATGATTGAGTTTCAAAATCCTTATTAGAATTTGCATCAATTGCTGAATGTGCCATCTTTGCCAAATTTGGAGCCAAGAGTTAATGAGTGTACTGTGTATGTTCACATCAACAAACAACTGAGATGTAAACGTGATCTATGTGTTGTGAAGTGTATCTTTGTTGGATATGATGACTCCCAAGAAATTTACCGTTGTTATGATCCAGTTTTGAACAAGATGCATGTTTCTCTGGATGTTTCATTTTGTGAATCTAAACCTTATTACTCAGGGGGAGTTTCAGAGTTTTCCCTTCAGAGAGAGAGAAGTATATGTGAAGAAAATTCTCTGAATTTGGAAATATTTGAAGAATTGGATAGCTTGGAGAGGACATTTGAGCTATAAATTGGACAGAGTCTACAAAAGATCAATTCGACCAGTCGAATTCTCTCCTCGAACCATCGAACAATGGAACCAAAATCGGACAGAAGGTGTCCTTCGACCCGTCGAGCAACAACCTCGATACGTCAAAGGATGACACTGACACTGGACAGAATGTGTGTTTTTTTTCACTGGTCAACCAATATCCTTGACCCGTCGAAGACTGGAGCAGAATGGGACAGAATGTTGCTTTCTACCCATCAAGTAACAATCTCGACCCGTCGAATACTGAATTTGAAACGCTACAAAGTGAGGTCCAATCTCATGAAAAACCCCTATTCTACTGCATCAACCGAAGAGTCTTCCCAGAATGTCTCACCTGAGATATGTACTGATAATATTGAATTGATCATTGTAAAAGTCATTCCTAGGAGATCTCAACGAGAAACAAAGGGGGTTCCAAAGAAGCAATATGAGCCTACTATAGAACCCAAATCCAAATATCCTATTGCTAGCTTTGTATCTCACCATAAGTTTTCTGGATCACATGCACTTATTGTTAGTCAATTATCTACAGTATCTATTCCCAGTAATGTACAGAATGCCTTGACTGATTCAAAGTTGAAACAAGCTATGAATGAAGAACTAGAGGCTTTGTAAAAGAATGAAACATGAGAGACTGTTCCTGCACCACCTAGAAAGAATATTGTTAGATGTAGATGGATATTTACAGTGAAACTGAACGCAGATGGAAGCATTGATCGATATAAAGCTCGTCTGATTGCTAAAGATTATACTTAACAATATAGAGTCGACTATTAGGAGACATTTTCTCTCATAGCAAAGATTAGTACTATACGCATTCTTATTGCTTTAGCAATTCAACATGATTAACAATTGCATGTAAAAAATGTTTTCTTGAATGAAGATTTGGGTAAAGAAGTGTACATGGACATTCCCCCAGGTGTCAACTATATGCCGTATGATGTTAGAAAGGTTTGTAGACTGGAGAAGTCTTTGTATGGATTAAAGCAACCTCTAAGAGCTTGATTTGAAAGATTTTCTAGAGCTATGAAGATATTTGGGTATCGGCAGAGCAACTCTGATCACACCTTATTCATCAAACGCAAGGATGGTAAGATTATTGCTTTGATTGTGTATGTGGATGATATGGTTGTCACATGTGATGATCCGGTTGAGATGGAAGATTTGAGAAGTGTTTGTCTCAAGAGTTTGAGATGATGGACTTGGGTTCGTTGAAGTATTTCTTAGGAATTGAAGTTGCGAGATCCAAATTGAGAATCACCTTATCACAACGAAAGTATGTGCTTAATCTTCTTGCTGAAACATGAATGTTGGATTATAAACCTGCTAATACTCCTACTTAGATGAATCACAAGTTGGAGTTGTATCCTGGTCAAGTTCCAACAAATAAGGGCTGGTATCAGAGGTTAGTAGGAAGATTGATCAATTTCACATTTTTAGGCCTGATATTGCATATGTTGTAAGTGTTTTCAGTCAGTTTATGCATGATCTAAGTGATGAGCATATGGATGTTGTAATATGTATTCTCAGGTCTTTGAAGTTTGCACCTGGTAAAGGTCTACTATTTTCAAAGAATTGTGAGTTTGGAGTTATAGGATATTGTGATACAGATTGGGTAGGTGATAAGACTGATATAGCATCTACTTCTGGGTACTTCACCTTTATTGGTGGAAGTTTAGTATCTTGGCGCAGTAAGAATGAAAGGACCCAACCCCGATTTAGTTTCCTAAACCGGAATCAAACCCCTTCTGAAAACACGAACAAACAAAAACCATTAAAATTTCGGCAGAGCAACGCTACTAACGCGGAATTGCATTTACCTACACCCGGAAAATAACACTTCATCCTATGCCACAAAAGCCAAACCGTGGGCACCAATCCCATCCGGATTTCTCAATATTATATCAATAGCAATAAATAGTAAACATAAACTGTATAATATAGAAAATCCAAGAAAAACCATATAAAACATGTATCAATATCGTATCAGAGCGACCTCTAGTGTATATATACAAAAATATACAGCAGTAGGCAAAATAAGAACCTACTGGAAAAGAAAGGTAGCTCGAACAACTAGCCTCTGACCGCGACGTGAGACACCAGAATCCGAATTGCAAACTGGGCACGGAAACCGAAAAACCCAGGAGAAAGACAATAAAACGTTAGAGTGAGTGGACGAAAATAAACATATGTCTTTCACCAATTTCATATACATAAAACAATGTAAATATAGCGAGTTCGGAAAATATATATGGAGGTGCCAGACGAATCTCTCAAGCCAGACGGTCAGGCGAATCTCTCATGCCCGACGATGATAGGCCAGGGGAATCTCTCAACCCCAGCGGCATAACAGGGGAATCTCCCAACCCTGCCCAGAGGAATCTCTCAACTCTGGTCCAGAGGAATCTCTCAACTCTGGTCAGACTACCAGTGATCAGCCGAGTAGCCGAAGCATCGATGCAAGTATGCCATCACCATAAAAATATAAAATAATACCTCCGAAAATAATAAATAATCTCAACATCGTATCAAAATAAATATGGAAAAATCACGAACTCGCAACGACTGTGAAAATATAAAAGTCCACTCACATGTGAGCAAAGCGCGCACTTGCGCTAATCACGTGGTCCGGCGGAAGATCCCTCGCCCGAAGCACGATCTCAATCCCCTGAATAATCATAAAATATAACTGATCAAAATCATACCTCACAACACTGCACCACACCTCGGAAACCAACCGTTCCCAGAAATATATAACATAGTGCAAAATAATCGACAAAATTCCTGAAATCTCCACTCAAACCCTCGACCGAAAATATGATATCTAAATCAACTCCTCAAGGCGACGATCGGGGCGCGAATACGAGCAAAACGACATATAACTCGACACATTTCCAAAAAAGTCAACGGTCACCGGAGCTCCGCCATTGACCGCCGCCACCGGCGGTGTGCTGTCAACCGGAGAGATTTTTCGGCGGCCAAGCTCACCAAAGCTTCATCTCAACGAGCCCAACACATCTCTCTTCTAAGGCAAGGACCAATTCCGGCCACACACGCCGGAAATCAGCTCGAATGTCCAAATCCCTTACCGGCCGAAAAAAGCTCCTCCGTCAAAATCCGTCGTCGTGAGGCCATCCCGGCCTCCCAACTTTAAGGGTCCATCTACCTACCTCAAACCCAACAATTTCCAACACAAACCCCCCTCAGAAAGTCGCCGGAACGCCTTCCTCCGTCGAACCCGATTCCGGCAAGTTTTCCCAAAATTTCAAACCCATCGTTCTCACTCAATTCAACACCAAATCAAGCAATTCCAAGATCCAAACAATAGCAAATCAAGCAAGGATTCGAAATATACCAATAACAAGGCCGGAGGTGGCCGTAAACGGAGAGTCGCCGGCGAGTCAGTGGCGGTGGAGTTTTTCTTCTCTGGTCAACGCGGGTCAACGCACCTAAAGTCAGTCAACGCCGGTCAAACTTCCAAACAGTGTTTTTCGACAATTTTTCGACAATTTCTGATATTTATACTTGCGTCTCGGGACGATCGACGATCCAAAATGGATAACCATCACAATTCGAATAAACTCGAAACGAACGGATAAACTCCACTACCAGAAATGGAGACATTACCGGCGACCTGCCGTCGCCGGTGATTCCGCGCCGGAGTTGACATTGCCGGCGACGGGAAACTCCGTCGCCGGTGATGTCTCGGACATTTCCGGCGACTTCAAGTCGCCGGTAATGTCTCGGACATTACCGGCGATGGCGTCGCCGGCAATGGCAGCGCCGCCGTGGCCGGAATTTGAGACATTGCCGGCGACTCGAGTCCATGTCGCCGGCAATGTGGGAAAAAATTTTGAAAAAAAAACGCGGTTCTGGATTGGGCCCAATTCCATAACACTACAAGAAAAGGAGACATTACCGGCGACGGGAGGTCGCCGGCCTTGTCTTTTTTTTTCGCCGGAAATGTCATTCCCGGCGACGAGTCGCCGGCAATGACGTCGCCGGAAATCTCCCGCCGGTGTTAACATTGCCGGCGACGGGAAACGGCGTCGCCGGCAATGGTTCCGCCGCCGTGGCCGGAATTTGTGACATTGCCGGCGACTGAGGTCCATGTCGCCGGCAATGTCAGAAAAAATTTTGAAAAAAAAAACGCGGTTCTGGATTGGGCCCAATTCCAGAACCTGCATTGAAAGACATAAACCGTACAATCATACAAGTTCAACAGTACACATAAATGTCCAACGTACAGTACAAATAGCAACGACGATACGAAAATTAACTACAACTACAGGTCAGGGTCGAGGAACTTGCGGGTCAGGGTCGAAGTAATCAAAGTACTCATTTGAATTCCGGTGGCTACCTTGGTCTTGCTCTGGCGTTGACTGGTGCGGTGGTGGTGGTGGATAGCTAGGGAACGGAGGGACCGGGGCCGGGGGAGGTGTGGGGAACGGTTGTCCGGTAGTCTGAGCCTCGTACATCGTCCGCATCCATGTGTACATCTGAGCCTGCACCTGTGTCTGCTGCATTTGGTACTCGGCCATCTGCCTCTTTTGCTCCTCCAACTCCCTCTGCGTCCTATGAAGCTCCGCTGCGAGGTTACGACTAGAAGTTGAACTTCTTGACCCGGTAGAGTATTGTGAAGTGGTTTTCAATACTCCTTCGCCCGCCGAGCCCATTCCCCTACAGTAGTAGGTATTCTTTCCAGTCCCGCACGCTTTTGCCATGATCTGAGCCGCTATCGGGGGATCAAGCGGATCGATCTGAGAGGCATACTGGGTGACTTCTTCCTCGGAGCAGTCAGGATGGTTAGTCCGAGCTATACTCATGGTCACTTCTGTCGTCGCCTCCTCCACTCTCGCCTAATTGAAAAGCGAAAATGAACAACGTATTAACTAACAACATCTATTAATATCGAAAAATAGTTTTATTAACACATGGAGAGGCGAAAGACTTACCGCTTCATCAGGGCATTGCGGATAGAACTTCTGATGAATATACACCAAGGGGTTCACTTCTTGTTGTTGCTGCGCCTTAGTCGACCAACCCATGTAGTTGAGTGAACCTGCATGATGGGCCCTGGTGTTTTTCAATCTATTCGCCCGGTTCGTCTTCGAAATCGCCTTGTTTGATAAACATATGGAAAAAAATTAGTAACTAACTATTTCAATCTGATACGATACATTAGGCTTGTAAGATATATTAAGGATGCATACCTGAGCTTTGGGGTGCTCGAAGTGGGCTATCAGCCACAGCCACTCGTACTCCCTAAACCGGAATTCGCTAGGAGTAGAACCTCGGCCTAGCTCCTTGTATACGTACAGTGTAATGGGAAGAAAGCTCGTTCTTCCACTCTTTATACCTATATTAAAACAAGGAAAAAAAGTTAGAGATATTAAAACAGTTGATAAACAAAAATCTAACTCGATATATATTCAAATAAGTGGAAGCACATCACCGATTATGTAGTTGACGCTCTACCCACGTGTGAATAAGAACTTCATCCACGTCAAACCACACCTGTAATATGAATATATAAAAGGTAAAATTATATATTTAAGTGGACTTAATTAATAAATGTAAAATTTACGTAATGAAAATACGATTTTACTCACACTGAGTGCATTATGCACTTGCATCTTCACGTAGATAGGCACAGATTCCCAATCTGGCCAAAGCATTGGGACCTTGTCCCGCACGATCGCACCGGCCATGCTGACATATTTGCGCGTGGTGTCGAATGCCTCGATCACCTCGCCATCCTCATTTGCCCTTATGGGCGTTTTCCTTCCGCCGGTGGCCTGCTCAAGTCTCTTCCCGGTGCAGGTGCCTCTAGCCCCTTTCCGTTTTCCAGTCCCATTAACGAAATTGCCTAATAAAACAATGTCAACAAATTGATATCATTAATTGAACCAATCGCAAGTCTTAAGTAATAATTAAGTAATCAATCTGATGTTAAATAAAATTTACCTGCATCGTCCGTTTGTTGGTTGGTGCACCTCACACTCCAAAGATACACGGGGTCGAACGGGAGGAAGTTATACGCTTCCTCCAAGGTCAGGAAATCCGGCCGTCCTTCAATATAAACAGGCATCCCCCTATCATCGAATTCAGGGATAACAGGAATCTCGTCGGGTAGGAAGAGACCGGACGGCGGAGATAGACGAGGCCTGGACGATGAGGCGCCAGCACCACCATGTGCCTCAGATGATTCCCGTGAAACGGGAGTAGGCACCATCCGAATATGGGGCATTCGGATTGAGGGAGTTTCTGATGCCCCCGTTGACTGTCGCTCGTCTGAGGCTCTGCCACCGGAGGGACGTCTGCTGATTGAGCGTCTAGAGACTGAGGCTCGAGCCTCGAATTCCGGTTCCACGGCTCTTGATCGTGCAGCTTCCTCCTCAGCTCGCGCCTCTAGCAAGGCTCTCGTGCGAGCAGTCATCATTGGCCCACTGGGCGTGTTGCTAACTGCGGCCGAGGAGGAAGCTTGACTACTGTTCCCTCCACTATTTCGGGAACCTCTCCGAAGCCAATTAGCCGCAAAACCTCCTGGACATCGTAATAGTCATGGATTCGGTTCAATAACAAATCGGAACCGTTTGAACGGTATGGAACCGGAACCGTTTGAAACCGAAACTGTTTGTAACCGGAACCGTTTGTAACATAACGGTTCCGGTTACAAACAGTTCCGGTTCCAAACCGTTCCGGTTCTATAACAAATCGGAACCGGAACGGTGTGGAACCGGAACCGTTTGAAACCGGAACTGTTTGTAACCGGAACCGTTTGTAACATAACGGTTCCGGTTACAAACAGTTCCGGTTCCACACCGTTCCGGTTCTATAACAAATCGGAACCGGAACGGTGTGGAACCGGAACCGTTTGAAACCGAAACTGTTTGTAACCGGAACCGTTTGTAACATAACGGTTCCGGTTACAAACAGTTCCGGTTCCACACCGTTCCGGTTCTATAACAAATCGGAACCGGAACGGTGTGGAACCGGAACCGTTTGAAACCGGAACTGTTTGTAACCGGAACCGTTTGTAACATAACGGTTCCGGTTACAAACAGTTCCGGTTCCACACCGTTCCGGTTCTATAACAAATCGGAACCGGAACGGTGTGGAACCGGAACCGTTTGAAACCGGAACTGTTTGTAACCGGAACCGTTTGTAACATAACGGTTCCGGTTACAAACAGTTCCGGTTCCACACCGTTCCGGTTCTATAACAAATCGGAACCGGAACGGTGTGGAACCGGAACCGTTTGAAACCGGAACTTATTGTAACCGGAACCGTTATGTTACAAACGGTTCCAGTTACAATAAGTTCCGGTTTCAAACGGTTCCGGTTCCACACCGTTCCGGTTCCAAACCGTCCCGATCCCGATTTCCACCTTCATTTATACGATTAATTAACAACTATATCACCTAAATTAACGACTATACATATTCGATGTGTATATATATATACATCATGCATCTTAATTAAATTTATCCATCACATATTCATCCAAATCACAAACCCTAATTAATTTTCCACATTTTTCACACATATATATATCATGCATCTTAATTAGGTTTAATTTCCGTATATATATACATCACATATTCATCAAAACCACATTTATACATAATTTTCACATATATATATACATCACTTCATATTCACATACCTAAATATATATATACATCACATATATACATACATGCTAATTTAGAACTTATCACCCTAATTTCCAACTTAGCACCCTAATTAATTTACACATACACATACACATACACATACACATACACATACACATACACATACACATACACATACACATACACATGCAAAAAAATAATTAAAAATTGAGAGAGAGAGAGAGAGGGAGAGAGAGAGGATCGGACCTGCCATTTTCTTCCACCTACAATGGTGAGGGGAGGAGAGGAGGGGAGGAGGGGAGAAGGGGAGGAGGAGATTTTCGGAGGAGGAGAGGAGAGGGGATCGGTGGAGAGGAGGAGAGGGAGAGGAGGAGTAGAGGATAAGGAGGAGGAGTGGGAGAGGAGGAGGAGGACACTCACCGGACCGATTTGGGAGGAGGAGAGGGAGAGGAGAGGGAGAGGAGGAGGAGAGGGAGAGGAGGAGAAATGAAAGGCTCGGGCTGGATAAAATCACAAACCGGAAGACATTACCGGCGAGTTGCTTATAACTCGTTGGTAATGTCATTACCAACGACTTCAACTCGTTGGTAATGACATTACCAACGAGTTAACTCGTTGGTAATGACATTACCAACGAGTTATAAGCAACTCGTTGGTAATGACATTACCAACGACGAGTTAACTCGTGGGTAATGTCATTACCAACGAGTTGCTTATAACTCGTTGGTAATGTCATTACCAACGACTTCAACTCGTTGGTAATGTCATTATTTCCCGAAGAATATCCGACAACATTTTCCGTCTACGATTTCCGGCTACATTTTCCGACTACATTTTCGATTATCAATTTCCGTATCCGTACGATTAATGACTACATTTTCCGTCTACATTTTCGATTAATGATTTCCGTATACGTACGATTAACGACTACATTTTCCGTATACGTCCGATTAACGACTACATTTTCCGTATACGTCCGATTAACGACTACATTTTCCGTATACGTACGATTAACGACTACGATTTCCGTATACGTACGATTAACGACTACATTTTCCGTCTACGATATCCGGCTACATTTTCCGACTACAATTTCGATTATCAATTTTCGTATACGTACGATTAACGACTACATTTTCCGACTACATTTTCGATTATCAATTTTCGTATACGTACGATTAACGACTACATTTTCCGTATACGTACGTACCATTTCCAGCTATGCACATTTTCCGATTACAATTTCCAACGTACTAAGGATGATAATCGTAATCATCTTCATCACTTGAGTCTGACTCGGTTTCATAGGTAACCTCTGGCAATATGTGCCGCTCCTCGTCATCTGAATCAGCGTCAACTTCATATGGATTAACATCGAGAAGTTCTGCTCCAGTAATTCGAACCACACTCCCAGATCTCACATTATTAAGGCGAATCGTAGATGATTCCGGAATGTCAAAAGCGTTCGGCTCTTGGTATGCAGTAACTTCCTCATCATCTGCGGTATCACCAAGTGTGGCAGCACTGTATATGTTTCTATGAGCAACATGGTTAACCACCTTCCACGGGACTTTGTTAAGAAGATCGTGCAGGTAAAACACTTGTTTTACTGATGAGGCAAGAACGAAAGGGTCATCTTCATACCAGGTAGTAGCAGTATTCACCGAAAATGTTCCGTACTGATCGGTCCTTGTGTTCTCCGGGCTAGTATCAAACCATCTACACTTGAACAAGTGCACTTTCATGCGGTTCCCATAAATTAGTTCAACAACTGAATGAAGGACACCGTAATAGTCAACGCCATCCTGCCCACCATGGACCATCACCCCACAATTCTGTGTTTTCAGTCGGTCGTCTCGATTTTCACATATAAATTTCACGCCATTGACCTGACACATCGAGTACACTTTTGAAGCAATCGGTTTCATCGCCAGGACCCTCAATTCGTTTGACCACTCTGGGCAACCATCATCTGCTACATGGTTCATCTGAAAACGTCCATATATTAATACGTACAGAAGAAATTATGTCATCTTGAAACCACAAAAGCACGTACATACATACATGCTATGTAAGGATATATATATAAAAATAGACATATACACATATACTTACCCATTGACCAAAGTAGTTTGCAAACGTCTTGTTGTGGTAATCAACATTTCCGGCAATAGCAGGGCAGTGAAGATGATAGTTTTTCCAATATTGTACTTCTTGACAGTTAATCAGTACCGACCAGTGGGCAATGGCTACCTCATTTCCATCCAACTTGTACGACTTTGGCAAGCTTCCCTGTACTACCACGTCACTGGAGATGATAGAAAGGTTGAACTGGGGTTCATCTATCGGCATATGTTGTTGGGGGTCCTCTACATTTTCGAGGTACACTTTGGTGTACGTTACACACTCGTGCGCAAGATATGCTTCAGCGATACACCCTTCAGGTGCATATTTATTCTTCACATAGTCCTTGTAGGCTCCCAATTGTCTACAAGTTAACAAGTACATGTTAACTTACTTAACCAGAAGTCATTACATATAAAAACCATAGGCAAACCAAATTTATGAATCATTTGTACCTTTCCATGGGATACATCCAAGTGTAGTGTACGGGACCGGTAAGCAACAATTGTTCGGGAAGATGGATCATCAGGTGCGGCATTATGTCGAAAAAATTTGGGGGAAATATCCTCTCAAGCTTGCACATGATAAAAATGATGTCATCTTGCATCTCCCTCAGGTCTGCTTTTTTAACTTCCCTGGTGCATAACTTCTGAAAGAATCTTGACAAGGCCACCAACGGCTCCACCACCTCTTTGGGCATGTACCCTCGAATGAAAATAGGGAAAAGGCGTTGAAGCAGTACATGGCAGTCATGACTCTTTAATCCGTACATCTTATTGTCCCGGAAGTTAACACACCTGCTTATATTTCCTGCATAGCCATAAGGATACCTGCATATATATATATAGATGAAGCCATATATATGGACCAATTATATTTCTCGCATATAACCATATATACTCCGCTAAAAATTTAAGGACAAATTCATACATAGCCATAAGATCGAATATATACCTGACATTACTCAGCCACCGAAAAATTTCATGCTTATGCTTCGGCTTTACGGTGTACGGAGCTTGCGGCATTTTTCTCTTACCATCTCTTAACCACAAATGTTTCCGCACACCCATTGCTTTAAGATCAATGCGTGCCTTAGGGATGTCTTTTGTTTTCCCCTCCAAGTTAAGAACTGTGCCCACCACACTTTCACACACATTCTTCTCTATGTGCATGACATCTAGGTAATGTCTGATAGGCAACCTGGGCCAGTAGGAGAGTTCCCAGAATATGCTCTTGTGTGTCCAAAACTTATACCTTTCGGGCTTTTCTGGAATTGACGCCACTATGTCAGGATGATTGCTCAGCTGGCCAAAATCGTATTCATTCAACACTTCCAAAATTTCGTCCCCTGTCCATCGCCTGGGTGCCACACCAGTTTCAACAGTCCCATCAAACGCGTCTGGATCCTGCCTAAATGGGTGATCATATGGAAGCCAACAACGGTGACGCATCGAGATAATTTTACTGCAATGAGGACTGCAACAATCAACCGTCATGCACTCTGAACAAGCCCTGTAACCCCTGGTAACGTTGCCCGACAACATACCGCGGGCAGGAAAATCACTGATGGTGCCAACAAGCATGGCATGCATCTGGAACATCTCCTTTTTGAACCTATCGTAAGTGGGGTGGCCACACTCACTCAGGTACTTAAGCTCCTCAATCAAAGGCCTCAAATACACATCGAGACACTTTCCTGGATAACCCGGGCCCGGAATTAACAGAGTGAGCATATTGTATTCCTTCTTCATGTACATCCATGGTGGAAGGTTGTACGGTACCAAAATAACTGGCCATATACTGTATTGAAGACTCATGTTTCCAAAAGGGTTGAATCCGTCAGATGAGAGCCCTAGCCAAACATTTCGGACCTCTGCTGCAAAATGATCAAACTCCCTGACCATGTGCTTCCAAGCCTCTCCGTCGGAAGGGTGTATAAGGGTGTCATCGTCAGGCAAGTTCCTCTCAGCCCACCATCTCATTGCCTCGGCCGTGAAAGCACACATGAACAACCGCTCCAGCCTATCAATAAGCGGGAAATATCGAAATATCTTCACAGCTTTCTTGTTGCCTGCAGGAGTCAACTTATACCTTTCTGTAAAACATACCGGGCAGGCTTCAAGGTCTTCGAGATCTTTTCCCCAGAAGAGAATACAATCATATCTGCATGCATGGATTTTGATGTAGGAAAGCCCAAGATCTTTCAGGATATGTCGCACCTTATGATGAGTGGTAGGAAGACGATGACCGGGTGGCAGTAGCGAAGCAGTCCACTTCAACCAAGAATCAACAGCTTTGACAGACATTTTGTTCTCCATTTTTAGCTGCATCACTCCCATCACACTTTCAAGAACAGTCTTACTACAACCGTCGTACAACGGAGTCTGTTGCAATGCAATCAGGTTGTTGTACTTGTCCATACCGCTTGTGTTGGCATGACCTCCAGGTAATGGTTCGACTGGCTCGATATGGGGGAAACCCTCAACGACGGGAGGGACATTTGGTGCTTCATCAGCAAATACACCGCTCTCATGAGGAAACATATCATTGATTAACATCGATGTTGGATCATAGGATGAACTGCCCCTCTCAGCAAAATGTCCATAATCATAGCGTGGACTGGCCCTCTCACCAAATTGTCCATGATCATGCGGACCCGCTACCGATGTTTCACCGTGATAAATCCAACAAGTGTACTTATCCCAAAACCCGTATTTACTCAGGTGCCTCTGCACTTTATCAATGGGAAATCGAAATCGATCGCTGAAACACTTACATTCTTTACACGGGCAATAATGAAGTGTAGTGTCTCCACAATTAGCCTTCACAAAATCCACAAAACTCCTAATTCCCTCGTGATATCTGACATCCCATCTTTCGAGGCTCATCCAACTCTTGTCCATCCTGAAAATTCTAACAATTTTACGTATTACTTATATATATATACACACATTCACTACTAATAATCGACGTGATCTCTCAATTCAACTCTAATTAAATCAACACATGCATGCATATGTATATATATTGATCTAATCTCTGAATTCGATTCAGTACTCGATGATAGTACGTATTCAGTACTCGATGATAATACTCAATGATATATCGATCTAATCTCTGTTAAGCCTGGCTCCGATAACAATACGATAATACCAGTCATTGATTCAGACACAAGATTAACTACAAGCTGTTTTCTCGTTTCGGTGACCGTACATCAACAACATTTCATATATATATATATATATATATATATCTCACGAATTGGATTTGATCAACACACACACACACACATATATATATACCACATATACGTATATATACACCTACGTACCTATATAAATAGCTTCCCGACTGATCGAGTTTTCGACGCCCGCCTTAATTTTGACAATATACCGAATAATGATCGATTTCAGAGCGTACGTTTTCCTTCTTTCGATTTCTCTGGATTTTTTTCGCTCAAAATGATTGAATGATCGAGCTGCCCGATCGGGCATCTAATATAAGACACATTGCCGGCGACGGAGTAAGTCGCCGGAAATGAAGACATTACCGGCGACTTTACGCCGGAATCTCGCCGGTAATGTTGCAAAACATTACCGGCGACTCCAACCGTCGCCGGCAATGTCTAGGGAGACATTTCCGGCGAAATTCCCGCCGGAAAATCGCCGGTAATGTCTCCCTAGACATTGCCGGCGACGGTTGGAGTCGCCGGTAATGTTTTGCAACATTACCGGCGAGATTCCGGCGACATTGCCGGCGACGGGCTAAGTCGCCGGTAATGTTAAACATTACCGGCGACTTTTCCGGTCGCCGGCCTTGTCTCCGGTGATCTCGCCGGTAATGGGCAAAAATGTTGTAGTGTAACCTACATTGAACCGGATAAACCGTACAATCATACAAGTTCAACAGTACACGTAGTAAAGACAGTCATACAAGTTCAACATAAATGTCCAACGTACAATACAAATAGCAACGACGATAAAAAAATTAACTACAACTACAGGTCAGGTCCAGGAACTTGCGGGTCATCAGGGTTGAAGTAATCCATGTACTCATTTGAATTCCGGTGGCTACCTTGGTCTTGCTCTGGCGTTGACTGGTGCGGTGGTGGTGGTGGATAGCTAGGGAAGGGAGGGACCGGGACCGGGGGAGGTGTGGGGAACGGTTGTCCGGTAGTCTGAGCCTCGTACATCGTCCGCATCCATGTGTACATCTGAGCCTGCACCTGTGTCTGCTGCATTTGGTACTCGGCCATCTGCCTCTTTTGCTCCTCCAACTCCCTCTGCGTCCTATGAAGCTCCGCTGCGAGGTTACGACTAGAAGTTGAACTTCTTGACCCGGTAGAGTATTCTGAAGTGTTCTTCAATACTCCTTCACCCGCCGAGCCCATTCCCCTGCAGTAGTAGGTATTCTTTCCAGTCCCGCACGCTTTTGCCATGATCCGAGCCGCTATCGGGGGATCAAGCGGATCGATCTGAGAGGCATACTGGGTGACTTCTTCCTCGGAGCAGTCAGGATGGTTTGTCCGAGCTATACTCATGGTCACTTCTGCGGTCGCCTCCTCCACTCTCGACTAATTGAAAAGGGAAAATGAACAACGTATTAGCTAACAAAATCTATTTCCATCTTCAAAAATAGTTTTATTAACACATTGAGAGGCGAAAGACTTACCGCTTCTTCAGGGCACTGCGGGTAGAACTTCTGATGAATATACACCAACGGGTTCAGCTCTTGTTGTTGCTGCGCCTTAGTCGACCAACCCATGTAGTTGAGTGAACCTGCATGATGGGCCCTGGTGTTTTTCAATCTATTCGCCCGGTTCGTCTTCGAAATCGCCTTGTTTGATAAACATATGAAAAAAAATTAGTAACTAACTATTTCAATCTGATACGATACTTTAAGCTTGAAAGATATATTAAGGATGCATACCCGAGCTTTGGGGTGCTCGAAGTGAGCCACTCGTACTCCCTAAACCGGAATTCGCTAGGGGTGGAACCTCGGCCTAGCTCCTTGTATACAGTGTAATGGGAAGAAAGCTCGTTCTTCCACTCTTTATACCTATATTAAAAGAAGGAAAAAAAGTTAGAGATATTAAAACACTTGATAAACAAAAATCTAACTCGATATATATTCAAATAAGTCGAAGCACATCACCTCATATGTAGTTGACGCTCTACCCACGTGTGAATAAGAACTTCATCCACGTCAAACCACACCTGCAATATGAATATATAAAAGGTAAAATTATATATTTATTCGGACTTAATTAATAAATGTAAAATTTACGTAATAAAAATATAATTTTACTCACACTGAGTGCATTATGCACTTGCATCTTCACGTAGATAGGCACAGATTCCCAATCTGGCCAAAGCATTGGGACCTTGTCCCGCACGATCGCACCGGCCATGCTGACATATTTGCGCGTGGTGTCGAATGCCTCGATCACCTCGCCATCCTCATTGGCCCTTATGGGCGTTTTCCTTCCGCCGGTGGCCTGCTCAAGTCTCTTCCCGGTGCAGGTGCCTCTAGCCCCTTTCCGTTTTCCAGTCCCATTAACGAAATTGCCTAATAATACAATGTCAACAAATTGATATCATTAATTGAACCTATCGCAAGTCTTAAGTAATAATTAAGTAATCAATCTGATGTTAAATAAAATTTACCTGCATCGTCCGTTTGTTGGTTGGTGCACCTCACACTCCAAAGATACACGGGGTCGAACGGGAGGAAGTTATACGCTTCCTCCACGCTCAGGAACTCCGGGCGTCCTTCAATATAAACAGGCATCCCCCTATCATCGAATTCAGGGATGACAGGAATCTCGTCGGGTAGGAAGAGACCGGACGGCGGAGATAGACGAGGCCTGGACGATGAGGCGCCAGCACCACCATGTGTCTCATATGTTTCCCGTGAAACGGGAGTAGGCACCGGGCGAATATGGGGCATTCGGATTGAGGGAGTTTCTGATGCCCCCGTTGATTGTCGCTCGTCTGAGGCTCTGCCACCGGAGGGACGTCTGCTGATTGAGCGTCTGGAGACTGAGGCTCGAGGCTCAACTTCCGGTTGCACGGCTCTTGATCGTGCAGCTTCCTCCTCAGCTCGCGCCTCTAGCAAGGCTCTCGTGCGAGCACTCATCATTGGCCCACTGGGCGTGTTGCTAACTGCGGGCGAGGAGGAAGCTTGACTACTGTTCCCTCCACTATTTCGGGAACCTCTCCGAAGCCAATTAGCTGCAAAACCTCCTGGCATGGACACCGTAATAGTCATGGGAACTGGGGTTCTATAACAAATCGGAACCGGAACGGTTTGGAACCGGAACGGTTTGGAACCGGAACGGTTTGGAACCTGGAACCGTTATATTACAAACGGTTCCGGTTACAAACAGTTCCGGTTCCAAACGGTTCCGGTTCCAAACCGTTTCGGTTCTATAACAAATCGTTGCCGAAACGGTTTGGAACCGGAACCGTTTGAAACCGGAACTGTTTGTAACTGGAACAATTTGTAACATAACGGTTCCGGTTACAAACAGTTCCGGTTCCAAACCGTTTCGGTTCTATAACAAATCAGAACCGGAACGGTTTGGAACCGGAACCGTTTGAAACCGGAACCGTTTGAAAACAAACGGTTCCGGTTATAAACAGTTCCGGTTTCAAACCGTTCCGGTTCCGATTTGGTATGGTTCCAATATCACCTATTATACGTTAAATTAACAACGTACTATATCACATAACTTAACATATATACATACATCATTTCCGGCTTTAAACTTTTCACACATATATACATCGATCATGCATCTTAATTTCACCTTAATTCGTGCATATATATATACATCACATATTAATCCAATTCACCCTAGCTAATTAATTTTCCATATTTTTCAAACATACGTATATATATACATTCCATATATATTAATTAATTTTTCACATATATACATCACATATATTGCTCCTTCACCCCACAATTATCCACATTTTTTTCCCACAATTTTCATACATACCTTAATTACATTTTACAAATATTGTCCACATGCATACATATATACATCCCACAATTATCAAAAATTAATTAATTAAAATACAGAAAAAAATATTGTGGAATGAGAGAGAGAGAGAGAGGGAGAGAGAGAGAGAGGGAGAGAGAGTGAGCTCAAACCTGCCATGGTGGAGCTCGACCCAACTTTGCCGGCGACGGAGGTGAGGGGAGGAGGAAGAGGAGGAGGGGAGGAGGAGAGAGGGGAGGAGAGAGGGGAGGAGAGGAAGAGAGGGGAGAGGGAAGAGAGAAGAGAGGATTGAGGAGAGGGGAGAGGGAAGAAATTCGAGCTAAGAGAGGGAAGAGAGAATTGAATTAGGCCGAAGAGAAATGGGGAGGAGGAGCTCGAGCTCGAGCTATACCGCCACCATTGCCGGCGAGGTAGGTCAACGTCGTTGGTAATGACATTACCAACGACGTACGTCGTCGGTAATGTCATTACCAACGACTTGACTCGTTGGTAATGACATTACCAACGAGTTGAGAAGCAACTCGTTGGTAATGACATTACCCACGAGTTGCTAAGTCGTTGGTAATGACATTACCAACGACTTAGCAACTCGTGGGTAATGTCTAGGTTTGTCGACTATTATCCGATCGACTAATTTCCGACCATTTTCCGATTTCCGACTAATTTCCGACCATTTTCCGATTTCCGACCATTTTCCGATTTCCGACTAATTTCCGACCAATTTCCGATTTCCGACTACGTTCAATTTCCGACTACGTACAATTTCCGACTACGTATAATTTCCGACTACGGTTCCGATTTCCGACTACGTTCAATTTCCGACTACGGTTCCGATTTCCGACTACGTTCAATTTCTGATTTCCGACTACGTTCAATTTCCGATTTCCGATTTCCGACTACGTTCAATTTCCGAGTACATTTTCCGAGTACATTTTCCGACTACAATTTCCTTAAACATTTTACTACGTACATTTTACTACGTACATTTGTCGACTACAATTTCCGACTACAATTTCCAACGTACTAAGGATGATAATCGTAATCATATTCATCACTTGAGTCTGACTCGGTTTCATAGGTAACCTCTGGCAATATGTGCCACTCCTCGTCATCTGAATCAGCGTCAACTTCATATGGATTAACATCGAGAAGTTTTGCTCCAGTAATTCGAACCACACTCCCAGATCTCACATTATTAAGGCGAATCGTAGATGATTCAGGAATGTCAAAAGCGTTTGGCTCTTGGTATGCAGTAACTTCCTCATCATCTGCAGTATCACCAAGTGTGGCAGCACTGTATATGTTTCTATGAGCAACATGGTTAACCACCTTCCACGGGACTTTGTTAAGAAGATCGTCCAGGTAAAACACTTGTTTTACTGATGAGGCAAGAACGAAAGGGTCATCTTCATACCAGGTAGTAGCAGTATTCACCGAAAATGTTCCGTACTGATTGGTCCTTGTGTTCTCCGGGCTAGTATCAAACCATCTACACTTGAACAAGTGCACTTTCATGCGGTTCCCATAAATTAGTTCAACAACTGAATGAAGGACACCGTAATAGTCAACGCCATCCTGCCCACCATGGACCATCACCCCACAATTCTGTGTTTTCAGTCGGTCGTCTCGATTTTCACATATAAATTTCACGCCATTGACCTGACACATGGAGTAAACTTGTGAAGCTATCGGTTTCATCGCCAGGACCCTCAATTCGTTTGACCACTCTGGGTAACCATCATCTGCTACATGGTTCATCTGAAAACGTCCATATATTAATACGTACAGAAGAAATTATGTCATCTTGAAACCACAAAACCACGTACATACATACATGCTATGTAAGGATATATATAAAAATAGACATATACTTACCCATTGACCAAAGTAGTTTGCAAACGTCTTGTTGTGGTAATCAACATTTCCGGCAATAGCAGGGCAGTGAAGATGATAGTTTTTCCAATATTGTACTTCTTGACAGTTAATCAGTACCGACCAGTGGGCAATGGCTACCTCATTTCCATCCAACTTGTACGACTTTGGCAACCTTCCCTGTACTACCACGTCACTGGAGATGATAGAAAGGTTGAACTGTGGTTCATCTATCGGCATCTGTTGTTGGGGGTCCTCTACATTTTCCAAGTACACTTTTGTGTACGTTACACACTCGTGCGCAAGATATGCTTCAGCGATACACCCTTCAGGTGCATATTTATTCTTCACATAGTCCTTGTAGGCTCCCAATTGTCTACAAGTTAACAAGTGCATGTTAACTTACTTAAAAAATAAGAATTTACATATAAAAACATAGGCAAACCAAATGTATGAATCATTTGTACCTTTCCATGGGGTACATCCAAGTGTAGTGTACGGGACCGGTAAGCAACAATTGTTTGGGAAGATGGATCATCAGGTGAGGCATTATGTCGAAAAAATTTGGGGGAAATATCCTCTCAAGCTTGCACATGATAAAAATGATGTCATCTTGCATCTCCTTGAGGTCTGTTTTTTTAACTTCCCTGGTGCATAACTTCTGAAAGAATCTTGACAAGGCCACCAACGGCTCCACCACCTCTTTGGGCATGTACCCTCGAATGAAAATAGGGAAAAGGCGTTGAAGCAGTACATGGCAGTCATGACTCTTTAATCCGTACATCTTATTGTCCCGGAAGTTAACACACCTGCTTATATTTCCTGCATAGCCATAAGGATACCTGCATATATATAGATAAAGCCACATATATGGACCAATTATATTTCTCGCATATAACCATATATACTCCGCTAAAAATTTAAGGCCAAATTCCTACATAGCCATAAGAATATATACCTGACATTACTCAGCCACCGAAAAATTTCATGCTTATGCTTCGGCTTTACGGTGTACGGAGCTTGCGGCATTTTTCTCTTACCATCTCTTAACCACAAATGTTTCCGCACACCCATTGCTTTCAGATCAATGCGTGCCTTAGGGATGTCTTTTGTTTTCCCCTCCAAGTTAAGAACTGTGCCCACCACACTTTCACACACATTCTTCTCTATGTGCATGACATCTAGGTAATGTCTGATAGGCAACCTGGGCCAGTAGGGGAGTTCCCAGAATATGCTCTTGTGTGTCCAAAACTTATACCTTTCGGGCTTTTCTGGAATTGACGCCACTATGTCAGGATGATTGCTCAGCTGGCCAAAATCATATTCATTCAACACTTCCAAAATTTCTTCCCCTGTCCATCGCCTGGGTGCCACACCTGTTTCCACAGTCCCATCAAACGCGTCTGGATCCTGCCTAAATGGGTGATCATATGGAAGCCAACAACGGTGACGCATTTGAACAATTTTACTGCAATGAGGACTACAACAATCAACCGTCATGCACTCTGAACAAGCCCTGTAACCCCTGGTAACATTGCCCGACAACATACCGCGGGCAGGAAAATCACTGATGGTGCCAACAAGCATGGCATGCATCTGGAACATCTCGTTTTTGAACCTATCGTAAGTGGGGTGGCCACACTTACTCAGGTACTTAAGCTCCTCAATCAAAGGCCTCAAATACACATCGAGACACTTTCCTGGATAACCCGGGCCCGGAATTAATAGAGTGAGCATATTGTATTCCTTCTTCATGCACATCCATGGTGGAAGGTTGTACGGTACCAAAATAACTGGCCATATACTGTATTGAAGACTCATGTTGCCAAAAGGGTTGAATCCGTCAGATGAGAGCCCTAGCCAAACATTTCGGACCTCTGCTGCAAAATGATCAAACTCCCTGACCATGTGCTTCCAAGCCTCTCCGTCGGAAGGGTGTATAAGGGTGTCATCGTCAGGCAAGTTCCTCTCAGCCCACCATCTCATTGCCTCGGCAGTGAAAGCACACATGAACAACCGCTCCAGCCTATCAATAAGCGGGAAATATCGAAGTATCTTCACAGCTTTCTTGTTGCCTGCAGGAGTCAACTTATACCTTTCTGTAAAACATACCGGGCAGGCTTCAAGGTCTTCGAGATCTTTTCCCCAGAAGAGAATACAATCATATCTGCATGCATGGATTTTGATGTAGGAAAGCCCAAGATCTTTCAGGATATGTCGCACCTTATGATGTGTGGTAGGAAGACGATGACCGGGTGGCAGTAGCGAAGCAGTCCACTTCAACCAAGAATCAACAGCCTTGACAGACATTTTGTTCTCCATTTTGAGCTGCATCACTCCCATGACACTTTCAAGAACAGTCTTACTACAACCGTCGTACAACGGAGTCTGTTGCAATGCAATCAGGTTGTTGTACTTGTCCATACCGCTTGTGTTGACATGACCTCCAGGTAATGGTTCGACTGGCTCGATATGGGGGAAACCCTCAACGACGGGAGGGACATTTGGTGCTTCATCAGCGAATACACCGCTCTCATGAGGAAACATATCATTGATTAACATCGATGTTGGATCATAGGATGAACTGCCCCTCTCAGCAAAATCTCCATGATCATAGCGTGGACTAGCCCTCTCACCAAATTGTCCATGATCATGCGGACCCGCTACTGATGTTTCACCGTGATAAATCCAACAAGTGTACTTATCCCAAAACCCGTATTTACTCAGGTGCCTCTGGACTTTATCAATGGGAAATCGAAATCGATCGCTGAAACACTTACATTCTTTACACGGGCAATAATGAAGTGTAGTGTCTCCACAATTAGCCTTCACAAAATCCACAAAACTCCTAATTCCCTGGTGATATCTGACATCCCATCTTTCGAGGCTCATCCAACTCTTGTCCATCCTGAAAATTCTAACAATTTTACGTATTAGTTATATATATATACACACACATTCACTACTAATAATCAACGTGATCTCTCAATTCAACTCTAATTAAATCAACACATGCATGCATATGTATATATATCGATCTAATCTCTGAATTCGATTCAGTACTCGATGATAGTATTCTCCTTTTTTCAATTCAAAACGTATTTGACTGGGTAGGAGGAGGCTCTGTTAAGCCTGGCTCCGATAACAATACGATAATACCAGTCATTGATTCAGACACAAGATTAACTACAACCTGTTTTCTCGTTTCGGTGACCGTACATCAACAACATTTCATATATATCTCACGAATTGGATTTGATCAACACACACACACACATATATATATATATATACCACATATACGTATATATACACCTACGTACCTATATATATAGCTTCCCGAATGATCGAGTTTTCGACGCGCGCCTTAATTTTGACAATATACCGAATGATCGATTTCAGAGCGTACGTTTTCCTTCTTTCGATTTCTTTGGATTTTTTTCGCTCAAAATGATTGAATGATCGAGCTGCCCCATCCGGCATCAAATATAAGACACATTGCCGGCGACGGAGTAAGTCGCCGGAAATGAAGACATTACCGGCGACTTTACGCCGGAATCTCGCCGGTAATGTGCCCTAGACATTACCGGCGACTCCAACCGTCGCCGACAATGTCTAGGGCACATTTCCGGCGAGATTCCGGCCGGAAAATTGCCGGTAATGTGCCCTAGACATTGCCGGCGACGGTTGGAGTCGCCGGTAATGTCTAGGGCACATTACCGGCGAGATTCCGGCCACATTACCGGCGACGGAGTAAGTCGCCGGTAATGATGGACATTACCGGCGACTTTTCCGGTCGCCGGCCTTGTTGGCCGGAATCTCGCCGGTGATGACTCATTTTCTTGTAGTGCTCGACGAGATTCCGCAACTTCAAATATTCATATTATATTCCTCGGTCGTCGAAATAATCATCTGGAACCGCTCACGAACTCGAAATCACGTGTAAAACAACTCTCGAGAAGAGACTCAACTCAAATTCTCGGCCGATAATTAAGTCGTAATCAAAACCGGTAAATCAACCAATTATCGAAAAACTGCGATTACGCGCTAACTCGTGAATTAAGCCGATTATACTACTGATTCAGTTCCTGGTCGTCACAAATCTACCCCCCTTAAAAAAAATTCGACCTCGAAATTTACGTACCTGTCAAGTGAAAAGATGAGGATACTGTTCCCGCATACGCTGCTCAGTCTCCTAGGTGGCCTCCTCAACCGAGTGATTCTGCCACAAGACCTTCAACAGCGGTATAACATGGTACCTCAACTCCTGCTCACGTCGATCGAGAATCTGAACCGGCTCCTCCACATATGTCAAATCCTCTCGGATAGGTAACTGCTGTGGTGCTAACACATGCGATGGATCTGGAATATACTTCTGCAACATCGAAACGTGGAACACATCGTGTACACGAGCCATCTCGGACGGCAACTCAAGTCTATAAGCCACGGCACCAACTCTCTCAGTGATCTCGTACGGACCAATGTACAGTGGTCGAAGCTTGCCACGCTTCCCGAAACGCACAACTCCCCTCCACGGAGATAGTTTCAAGAAGACCCAATCGCCCACATCAAACTCGAGACTCTTTCTCCTCACGTCCGCATAACTCTTCTGGTGATCCTGGGCAATCTTCAATCTATCCCGGATAATCTGGATATCCTCCATGCTGCTCTTCACCAGATTAGGGCCAATAAGTCATTGCTCCCCCACCTCACTCTAGCATAACGGAGTTCAGCACTGCCTCCCGTACAGAGCCTCGTATGGTGCCATCTCGATACTGGCCTGATAGCTATTGTTGTAGGCGAACTCTATCAGATGCAGTTGCTGGTCCTGAGACCTTTAGATAGACACTGCAAACTGGGCAACGTAAACCGAAAGACCCAAGGAAAGACATGAAAAATATGAAAATCGTAGGAGTGAGTCGACAAAAGTAATATTTTCATGTATGAAAATGTGTATATATATAAAAATTTAATTCCTTTCCACCAACATAAATAATGAAATACTATGCAAGTCTTAAAGATCGTAAATAACGTCGATGGCAAATTTCAAACTCGAGTCGAGTATCAAACATAAACCAACCTAATGAGGGTTACTAGAGTACCACGCCTCTAGACCCTAAAACCGTCAGGGGAATTGTCATGCCCCAATGATGATATAAAACAATGGAGGCATGGAGTTGTCCAGGGAGTTTGTCTCATGGATCATCGGGGATTAGCCGAGTAATCGACGCAAAGATACAACACAACCTGACTAAAATATAACCTCTAACATGAATGAAAACTGAATGCACATGAATAGCCTCCGTATATAAATGAACTGAGAAACTGAAATAACTAAATTATAATCAAATCATAAAGACTCGCATAAGGATTATGAAAATAAATGTGTCAACTCACAGTATATGACTAGTCATGCTGCCCGGCGGAAGTCCCTACACTGAAGTCTTCCTCGTAATTTCTTGACCGTAGTTGAAGTCGGAGGTGGTCTGACAGCGACAAAATTGTTGGGTCAAAAATTGAGTCGGGTTGACTATTACAGGTTTCTCCAATGAACCGAGTCGAGCATCGAAGAAAAAAAATGGGCTAGGTTCTGTGTAGTCTTCCTATTTAAACAGCAAGCTCCTCCCTCAATCCAAAATGGTCCAGATTTGATCTCAGCCACAATCAACTGCTGAGTTTAAACTGCCCAAAATAAATTTTCTTTCTAATTTTACTCTCGCTCAAACTTCAAAAAATCGTAAAAACTAGCTCGAATACCAAAAGAATTCACCGTAGAATTTCACGAAGTCGAAATAAAACTTTCTTCAAATCTCGAGAAGAAATGTAAGTTGAAATCATGACGGATAAGAAAGTCTCTAATAAACTCTTAAGTTAGACGAATCTGTGATAACACGAATTACGAGACGCTAAACATGACATTTTAGTTCGGTTGTTACAATAAACTTTTTATTTCTAGGGACAGTTGAAGCATAAATAGTGCAATTTAGAGCTTCGGTAAGGTCAAACACAAAATAATCCCCTCAAGGTAAGTGTTATGCTCTAGAGTTTGTTGTGTACAACAAGATATACCTATGTTTATCAAGACCAGGTAGCTAGGTTTCGATTCATTCAAAGACCTTACTAGAAAGCAATGGCCTTTTGGTTAAGCCTCGTGCTAAGAAGAGGGGCTGCCTAAATGGTGAGAAATACAAGACTAAAGAAGAGATTGTGGTTGACGTACTAGTGTTGTGACCAATGAGAAGGACGAGAGCTTCCAAGCCAAAGGAGGAAACTAATGGAGGAGCTAGTGGATGTGGGGTTTCTGTGGCTCTAAAGGAGTTTTTGGTCCAGGCTCGGGGAAGTTGTATTCTTCTAAAGGATGAGGTGGTTGTGCTCATCAGTATGTTTGTTCAGGGCCGGTCTTGAGTTTTAGGGAATCTTAGGCAAAAGTTAAATATATTTGGGGCCTTATACATATAGAGAAATTCTTTTATACATGAGAAAAATTGTGAAATTGTAGGGGCTTATACATGTTCAAGAATAAATTCGAATGATTAAAGTTTGAGAATTAAGGTAAATAAGTACCCGTAAAAGTACAAATAGAGTTACAAAGCTAAAATATGTTTAGGAAGAAGCTAGGTAATTAAGAAAACATTTAGGAAGAATGTAAGAAGAAATGGTCGAATTTAAATCCACAGATGATTTTCTTCGGACTTTTGCTTACTTTGTTGGGGTCCATACATTAATTGTTTAGTAATTTAGTTTATCTTTTGTTGGGCATGTCATATGTCCTTTTTGTTCTAAAAAGACAAAATTAGATTGAAGTCCTAATTTTGTATCCTATATTAGATTTAGTCATGATTGAATTTTATTTTTAATTGTGGTCCTGTCATAATAAATTTGTTTCCTTTTGTATCTCGTTAAATTTTTTGTACTTTTTATCTTCCTATTTATGCTCTCATTTAACACGTTTTGTATAAAAAATAATAACAATTAACTATTAATTGAATCTTGATTGATTGAAATGTTGTTAATGTATAATTAACTATTTTAATTGACTTTCAATTGATAATTAAATTTAAACAAGAAATTTGTCTATAAACAAAGATTCTTATTCTGTGTTTATGCATGACTTTATTTTTCTTCTTCATCATCTTTTTCTTAGTCCTCCTCATCCTCCTACGTATATCAGCTGATCGATTACCTCCTCCTCCTACAAAGGTATTGTTATAACTCTTTTGTTTTTGTAATCTATCGTATAGGTCAAAATTATGATAGTAATTAATGATCGTCTCCTAGCTTCTAGAAGGTATTGTTCAATCAAGTTTAATATTTGTCCATGTATCTGTAGATGAAGTATTATAAGTCGTCCCTTTCTTCTAGATGTAAGTAGTAATCCTACAAATGAGGTAAATCATACATTCTTTTACCTTTGTTTAAGACATATGTAGTCGTATTATTTTGAACTTTTACCATTCTTTTAGATATAGATAGTAAAAATTGATTTTCGAATTCATACAAATATTAAAGATTAAAAATTTATGTTTGCATACCTATATTGGAGGTTAAACTTATATGTAGATCTTAGAAAATGTTTACCTCTTTATTAGGTCCATCATTTTTGTTTGCATATTTTTTGTCATGTGAATTTTAAGTTTTCGAGTATACCTCATCATTAGGTTCACATGATATTTTTTATTTTGTACCTTTAGTTTAGGTTGATTAGTATAGATACATTTTCAATATATTTATGATTTAAAGGGTGAGATTCAAATTTGAAATAAGAATAAATGAATGTAATAATAATGGAAAACACAATTTGGGGTATTTGAATTTGTTTACTTTTTTTGATCTTGAATGGCAGAATGGACAAAAAATAAATGAAAGGACTGCAATTAAAAAGAAAATATTAACAGGACTAAATCCAATATTGCACTAAAAAAAAGATCTTGATTAAAATTCTTCAAAAAAAACTTATGTCACTTACGTACGTAGTAGTACACTTTCTCCTCAACAGTTTTGTTTATATTTTATATTTTGCATAAATAAATTAACGGGATCCTTACAATTATGGAGCTCTAGACACAAGCGCTCTGGGCCTAATACTTAAGCCGACACAAGGTTTGTTGATGTTGAAGATGTGAAGTTGGTGGATGTGCATGGTGATGTCGAGACATTACACTTGGGTAGTTTTATTACTAAATAATAATTCAGGAGTCTTCTCGAAGTTGTTCGGTTATTGCATGATTCTTGTATTATTTTGGTATGTCATAGATTATTTAGGTTGTCTAGTTTTGATTATTTCTTTGGTGGCCATTTGGACTCATCCCATATATGTAATCCAAAATGAAAATAAAGTTGGTTTTAAAGTTAATTGAAACTGCAGGTGGACTAAACTCATCATCGAAGTGTTCAAGTGTATCGACTTTAGTTGTTTATCTTTGATGCATGAAGATGACTACATGATTAGACCAAAAAACGAAGATGACTACATGAGTGGGAAAATTCTGGAATGATAAAAGGACATGACAACATTTGTCACAATCAGAATGATCAGTTTTGTCAACTTTTTTATAGTTTGTGATCTTGAGTCTTATTCTTTTTTCGTCGAGATTGCCTCGGTAAATGTAGAAGATCGAAATAGGAGATCTATAATTTGAAACCATTCCACTAGTTATCGAAAAGGACATCTGCTCTTTTCTAAGGTGCTCCCATTTGTTTGTTATGGTCCATGTCTTGTTTCTTTTAGTGTTGACTGAGCTTAATATAAGTTAAACTACATGTGATGCTCCTCTTTGCTCAAAAAATCAGCCGCCATCGCTGGAATTATGGCCGTTGTGCACCGCAAAACTTCCTCCCTCCACCTCGCTCTCCATCCTCCTTCCTCCTCCTCCCATAGTCACCTACCTTCACCGCTTTGCACATCCACGTCAGTTATTAGAATCCGGATGACAAAGATTCGAAAACCACCGTCTTCCAAACCTTTACTCAAGTTCTCTAAATCCTCTCTTCTCCTTCGCAGGACCAGGTTCGATTTCATAATTTACTTCCTAATCCCTCACCGCAACTCGATGAAGGCACACAAAGGGATATGCGGTGCTCCCTCCAACTCCCACACTCTCTCTAAAGTCTAAGCCAATCCAATTCCAATCCCTAAACCAAACAAAAATATAGATTAGAGAGAGTCAGATCTAGTCGGGTCGTGATTGGGGTTGAATAACTGAGGTTGAGACAAGTGATGAAAAGAGAAGACAACATACGTGTGGCGTCGCCTGGAAAAGAAGACGTCATGATAGAGATCGACAATGATGGTAAAGAGATAATTCTATGGATTAAATTACAACACGTGTTAGAAGGAAAGAAACTTAGTCTCCGGAGTGTTTAGCCCTAGATACATAGTAGCATGATCCATATGAGTGATGATCCGGCCAAATCAAATAAAAAGAACTAGAGCTTTGTGGGGTTTGCTTCATGTGACTTATAAACTGCTCGCCAGAGTATTTTATGTAACTCAGGGGTGGAGCCATGTTTAGCCCAGCCCAGGTCTCCTCTGACTTTTGAATAATTATCTTTTAACTTCACAATAAAACAAAATTTTAACTTAGTTTGATTACTTGATAGTAGAGTTGTTGCCATACATTAAAGTGATTTGAATTTCGATTCTTAAACCTGGAAACCAACACTTTTTACGGTCTTTCTTTTTCCTTTTCAATTTTTGGCTTAAACAAAAAAAGTTTTTTGGTTCCCCTCACCATAAAAGCTGGCTGCGCCAGTTGTTTGGTTGAATCGTACATGACAGCTCATGTGTTCTTTGGACTATTACATGCTTTCCTACCGGATTACCAAGCAGTCTTCAACGACATATCTTAACCATCATCGTATTCATAAATGAATAACCTACTCCGTGGCTACCATTTTACTACCATAGTAATAGCAACAGTGGGAAGTAAAATCAAACAATATGAACACATTATTATTCTAGGTTTTATAAAATCAACATGAAATTGATTTTAGTGGTTCGATCTTATCTTGATTCTAAAAGTAATAACATGTGGACACTTAAACATAATTTGAGAGGATTGTGCTGTGAAAAATAATCAACTATAACTTATAATTTTTATGTACAATTTTTAAAATAAGTTATAACTGTTTTAGTTTGAAAATACGTTAAATAGTTTAAAATTTAAATTAAACTATAAAAATTGTTCCATAAACTGTGCCAAACTAGTTAGTGGTGGAAATTCAATCAATTACTAGGCAGTAAGGCATTAATCAAGTGATTTTGTTTAAATCTTACGGCTTCACGGGTTGTTTGGTCAAAAGCCCAGAAACGGCAAAGATCAGTTCCGTTTCGGTATCACCAAAAAATGGTCAGGAAATCCTCCCCTACTTCATTTAGTAGGCTTTCAACTTCATGCCTTCGGGCGTGAGTTCCGGGATTTACCTTTAGTTTTCTAACACATTCATTATCAGCCAACTTTAAACTTTATATCATCCATTCATGATGTTGCACAAAAGTTGGTAAGCAAGTTAGTTAAACACTTCAACCAATCCAATCTGCCTCGTTTCGTTCTAGAAAGACAGTTGTTGAGACTTGAGAGAGCCTCATTCATGGAAGTAATGGCCAGTCCACCCTACAACAGTTGGGGATGGTGGAATTCCATCGTTCTGTTCTTCAACAATTGGTGATCATATTTATTATTGCTACAACCTTAGCTTGTGCATATATTTGATCCGGAAACTTCATTAACTAGCGAGTATAATTGAATAGCAGTAGCCTAGTAGGTCCAAAACAAAAGCTCCACAGAAGCTCTCAATAAGCAACACATTGCTGTCATCCACATGTGGCTATGCCAAGGTACAAGTTTATCATTGCATGTATGACCATACCAGGCAAATGTGACTTGCAAGTTGTGATAAAAAATTTGGTCGGTAATATGTACATTCCGTTATCAGCGACAAGGTGTAGGTATATCATTATTGACATGTCTTATTATGAACAAAATATGGATAGAGATTGGTATATGTGACAACCTGAATTGGAAATGGTATGTTTATCGGTTTGATTTGCGAGTTTCATGAATAGTCGCGATTTTGTCGTAATTGGTTGATATGGCGGGGTTGTTAATGACTAAATTATCAAGCAAGAATTTGTGATGAGTTCCTTCACGAAAGTTGTAGAGAATTTAATTTCGAGCTCGTAAAAAATTTCGGAGGATTATTTCGAGTTACGAGGAATAAGTTATGAATATTTTCGGTCATTGGATTTAGTCGTGTTTATCCGTTTGGTTTCGATATGATTTGGATGATACGTGTACGGTATAAATACGTGACGATTTTGGAAACTTTCCATTTTGGGAAACAGGGTCGTTGACCGCGTTGACCACGGGTCAAAACTGACCCATTTCATGCCGAGCTTTGTTTGCCTTCGATGTGCCTTATTCCGGCATCTTTTGGCCGTGGTGTCTTTATTAAAGTTGTTGGGCTTGAGCTCCTATTTCTTTTGATAGGTGGATCACTCATTTTGGTTACTGGATGAAGAAGGTATGACGTTTTGAAGTTTATGATTTTCTAGCGAGATTCGACGGCGACGGAGGCGGCGGTGGCGGCCGAGTTGGGGGTCGACCTGGTTTTGAAGCCCATGGAGAGGTGAGTTGAACCCAAGTGGTCTTGCACCTTGCCGTGGCCAGTGGTGGCCGATCGGAGTTCATGAATTCTGACGAGGGTTTTCGATTTCAAGGTGAGTTTTGGGTGTTTTTCGGTCAAAATTGGGCTTAGCTTTGAACTACAAAGTTGTTGGAAATGTCGAGATCTTCAAATCCACGCGTAGGTTGAAATTTTCTGGGCCGATGAAATTTTCCGGTGGCGGTGGCAGCGGCAGCGGCCCGGCGCTCTGCCGTGCTCGACGGTTTTCCGGCCGAGGTGATTTGCGACAAGTTTTATGTCGTTTTTCTCGGAATCGCGCACCAATAGCAGTGAGGTTTATATTTTGAATTGAGCATCGGAATTTGGGGCGAGGCTTTATAGTGTGTTTATTGGATTTTCGACGATTTCGTCGATATTGAGTTATATGATTTCCGGGAATGGTTGGTTCTCGTGATGTGGTTCAGGTTTTGAAATGTGATTTTGAACAGTGGTATTTATAATTATTCAGGGGATCGTGATCATTCGTTTGGCGATGGATTTTCCACCGGATCACAGGATTAACGCGTTTTGTGAAGTGCAAGTCTATGAGTGGACACATTTCTTTTCACCGATTGGTTGCGAGTCTTTATTATACGTTTTATGAGCATGAGCATGCATGTGAGATTATGATTTATACGAGCATGTGCTTTACGATTATGCATTTTTGAATACGCATCGATGAACATGCTTTTATAATTATGTATTATGAATATGCATTTACATTATGCTTTATATACTTGCATGAAACTATTTATGATTTGGTTTACACAGAGTACAATCTTAGTATATATTATTGTATCGATACACTTAGCATCCCGGCTGATTCCCGAGGATATTTACCGGGGGGACTGTGACCCTGACCCGAGGTCTTTACCGGGGGGGGAGATACCCTGACCTGAGGCCTTTTTGGCTAGAATCACGTGTGAGTCTGGGATCCCGTGATTTAGACTGTACTAGCGCGGATGTGTCCATGAGTGACCATGTGAGATTTTCGATGCATGCTCTATACGTGTGAGGAGTTAAAGTCTCCTTCGTGTACCATATTATTTTCATGCATTTAGACTCGCATATGTTTTTATAACATATATTATTCGGTGAAAGACATTTATTTTCGTCCACTCACTCTAACGGTTTATATGTCTTTCCCTGGGTTCTTTGTTTTCTTTGCCCAGTTTGCAGTTCGGATTCAGGTGTCGCACGTCGAGGTTAGAGGCATAGTATTCGAGCCACTTTTCCTTTCTCAGTAGATTTCTAGTTTGGCCTACTGTTATGTATATACTAGAGGTCGCTCTGAGTACTGTTTATGTTTATATTTTCAAATGATTTTCCCGGATTTTTGTAAAACTATAGTTTTGTTTATTGCTTTACATTATGATATGTTTTTGAGAAATCCGGATGGGATTGGGCCTACGGTTTGGCTTTTGTGGCATAGGATGAAGTGTATTTTCGGGTGCAGGTTAATGGTAATCGCGCGTTATAGAGGAAACTCTGTCGAAATTTTTGGTTTTTGAAAGTTCACGTTTTTAGAAAGGGTTTGATTCCGGTTTAGGAAACTAAATTGGGGTTGGGTTCTTTTAGTATAAATGAAGAATGAAGAATGAAGATGAAGAACAAGATGAAGAACCAAGGTGATCTCATGGACTCAGGTAAAAACATGCATATGCATTTCATTATTTTTCACTGAGGATACATAACTAGTCTTCTATCCCTGATCTCCTGGATTGACAGTATATATGATCAGTTTTATCAAAACTCCATGTATGTTTGTAAAACTTTTTCCAAATCATATCATTGGTCATTTGTTATATGTAAAATGTATTTTGCTTTTACATAAAAACAAAATTACCTTACCTTGATTTAGGGAAGATATTTGTGAAGTAAAAAAGGCTTTTTGTGTGATCATCAAGCTTGCCTACTTAACTTAGACTTGAGCCATGTTTTTTAGGGAGCTCCTCTTTATCTTACAAAGACTTTATGTGGTGTTCAAAGTCTATAAACTATGTTAACATGCATGGGTCAATATCTTACTTATGTATCACCTAAAATATCTTCTTTATGTAGTGACCAAGTTTCTTTGTGTGGTACGGTCTTCAAAGCTTGCATGCTTCTCTTGGCTTAGAATTAAGCCTTCATATTAAAATGATCACATTTCACATACACTTGGCTGAGACCATTCCTTTACCTTTTACTTGGTTTAAGAAAAATATTTTATAAATATAAAAAGGTTTTGTGTGGTCACCAAACTTGCCATACTTGGCCGTGAGATGAGCCACGATTTAAGGGATCTTTGTGTGGTGTTCAAGCATGAGTACATTGCTGGGATAATTTTGGTGATACCAAGTTGACCCTTTCTTTGGTCTATATAAACATAAAACTTTCCATAAACTCAATCGGTTGTTTGACTTGATATTTGGCTCGGCTCTCACAATGTAGAAATTATCATAATATAGTTTATTTGTTGAGTCTTGGGTTATTTATTTATTTAGTGTTTTACTCTAAGTCTTTCTCTTGTGATTGTAGAACTTAGAGTTGCATCAAAATCTCTTTTCATACTCATTGCATCTTGCATCTATGAGATCGTTTTGGTAGTGCAAGCAACCCAAGAAGTGTTCTAAAGAACCAACTTTGTGATAGTTTTGTTCTGGAAAAAAAGCTTATAACATCTTTGTATGAGGAAACGAAGAAACAAGACCGAGTGTATTTCAGACTAGCGGGCAGATTAGATAGGGATAGCAGCGTGTCTTTCCATCCTCAGAAAAGCGCCGCATGTGTAAACACTTAAAAACATGACTGAATACAGTTCTTAGTCTAGCGCGAGAGTCTAGATAGGATAACACCGTTACTTACTATTATCGGAGCTGTAGTCTTGTAAAGAGTGTCTTAACATGTAATCTTGGGAATCAACTATGGGAGTTGGATTCCGGGCAGAAGCTTTTGTAACCTTTGTTTGTAGACTTTTAGAGATAAGATGGAGTATAGTTCTTAGGCTAGTGCGAGAGACTAGATAGGATAACACCGTTTTTGCTATTATCGGAACTATAATCTTGTAAGAAGTGATTTTACATATTGGAAAAGTTTTGTCCCTCAAGAATTAGGGGCACGCAGTTTTCTCTCTGTTTCAGGGTTTCTGCTTTAAAGAAAAACATCTTGGTGTTATTTGTCTCTTTACTTCCTTGTATATTTTCTTTACATCGTTAAGTATTTGTTATTCAGAATAGCTACATACCCTATGACTGATACGATCTTTTGACGAAAAAGTTGGTAAATACTTATTCACCCCTCTACGACCTTCAAGGTGAGTTTAGGCGCACAACATTCCGGCCTTGATCACTTTGCTTTAGAGTTGCTGGGGATTTGATGGCGGAAATGGATCGCTCTCTGCAACATTCCGATATCACACACAACTTTCTGCAGTTGTTTTCATTCTGATATAAATCTTAGCAGTTGTGACTTTCAAAGCCAGGCAATATATTGGATACGATAGAATTTACAATGTAAATTTTGATGTTGAATCATACAATCAAACAATCAAACAACGTTGAATTTACAATAAGATTATCAGAAGGCTCTAAACAAAATAAATCAGGAAAAATTACGCGTCAGCTCTCAAGAAACCTCACTAAACATATGAGTAGCTTCCAGCACTGGAGTCCACAAAACTTGTGGAACCTACCACGCGAATGCAGACATGTTTTCTCCTCTCCGTCATCTAGTTATGTACTGAATTTCTGCATGCTCTCTTAACCATTCAAGACCTTGGCTCCTTCTAAAATTTCTTGAACCTGCACAAATTTGGAACAGACAATATGATTTCCACTAGTAAACAAAACAATGGAAAACCGTTCACAGTAAAAGTATGACGACAAGAGTGAAAACATTGAAGAAGTATTTAAATATAATGTATAAGCTAAACTATAATTAAAGAGAACTCATCTTTTATGCAATTGAAACTAAAAGTTATGTATACTAACCTGTCCCTTAACACGTTCCTCATCACAATCCTGCTTTTGACGTTTGAATTCGGCAATGGAATTTTCGACCTCTTTCACAAGATCATCAGTTGAAAACTGCAAAAGCAACAGAGTACATTTAATTGCTATATGACTACAACGCTCTGCAACAGTTATTTTTGAGAGCTCACGCTTCTAAACAGAAGACAAACATTACAATAGAGGACATCTTATGATGATTAATCTTTAGCGATATAAATACCTGCAAATTTTCCCGTTTAAATATGTCTCCGATGGCCATACTCTGTTTTATCATGTTGTTTATATTGTCCTTCTGGTTTAGAAGGTATTCATCTACCGCTTTCTTACTTGATAATGTAGCCAATTGCTCTTCGGTTAATTTTATGTTTGCCTGCGCAATGCACACACATATCAACCAAAAGATTATTAGTTGCAAGTTGCAACAGATAAATGCACACACATACACACAATCAAATAAATATGAATTGCGACTATTCCCTGTATCTCTAAAAGTCTGGCTCCATAAAGCTGCCTACCTTGTTTCTCAAACAAAGATTGAGGAATATCAATCTCTACCATCTGAAAATCACAAGACAAAATTACTGCTATGGTTGAAGTTATTCTCAAACAGGCAGAAACTTTGAAATTTTGACATGCCAACAGGGGCTGACACTCAAAAATGTCTTCATACCAATACACCTACATAGTTGCACAGTATATCTTTCCTAGAATGTAATTCTTGTGTACATAAAAGATGTCTTCATACCATTACACCTTCATAGTTGTACAGTTATACAGTCCTACTGTCAAAGCTTTGGGGACCTAATCCAGTCAACTACAGCATTTATGTGTAAATCAAACACTCTAGCATAAAAGGTAGAATTGCAAAGTCCCAAACGTTGTGCTGAAGCACAATCAACAAAAACTTAATTGAAATGTTCATGCAACAAGGGTAACCATGCACTGTGTTGTTTAAAAAGGTTGCAAGCTTGAAAGTAACCTTAGTGATGACATTTTGGAAATTCAAAGCACCTTGCAAAGCTGATCTAGAATGGAATTATCTGCTGCTTGCTCTCTTGCTGTTTGCTCTATTTCCTGGCAGTTTTGCAACAATGTCTCATTGACCTACAGAAATGCGGCACATTTCATTTTATATTTGAAAAAATTACAGCTAGATGAACCATAGAGTATTCCAAAGTTCATAGAATCCACCTGCTCGAGGGTGGTGCATCCAGGAAGAAGCTTAGATGCAAGGGAATCATTCAATTCGGGTAATTCTCTGTAAAATAATTCTTTGCACTCGACCTAAGAGATCCAAAAGAAGAAGAGAAAATGCAGAAAGTTGTATTGTTCAGCATAGTTGATGCTTAAGACAGCTGTATGTCAAGATAAATCTGTAGCCTGCAACAGCTTTTGATGAGTTGCATAAGAACTGACAATTAAACCAGGGGAGTTTTAAGTTTATTAAGAGTCTAAGATCTTACTAGACCTTGTCAAACTCATCACAGTTTCAGAAGAATTTTCTATATCTTATTTATGGATGGAAAATCCAGATGAAAAATATATAAAAATAAGTAATGATAGCTTAGTTATGATACTCTACAACAGCTTATATCGAATTTCCTTTGACTAATTATGCAGTTTATGCCCAGTTAAAAGACATGTTTCCAAAAAAAAAAAAAAACCAGTAAAAAGAACATCAGAGGTGATTTCTTTCTAATAGAGATTCATTATGACTTTTGTTTCTTATGATGTTCTTTTGCTAAACAAATTGGAGATCCTCAATACACAAAAGCACTCACATTGAATTGAGCATGAATTCCTCAAAGATTTTCCTGTGCCCATGATTCAGGGAATACAAGTGGAAAGGACTTTGTTTCACCTCTTTGAATTCCAATTATCAAATCAAGGAATCCGGGAATCAGTTTATCACCATCTTCTGTATCAAAATGATAACCTGCAGAAAATAAATAGAGTTGAGACATCCTCCACAAGAGCAATTCATCAATAACATAGGAGGTGAAACCGTGAAACCTAAGAATCTACACAAACCTTTACTCTCTGCAGATGGAATATTTTGAACATTAGATTCATCCTGATCTATAGTTGTTGCAGATATATGAAAACCTATTGAAAACTCCATAAATTGATTCTTTAATGCAAGCATTTAAAGTAGCACTTCCAATGCACCTTTATTTAGAAGAATAAAGCTTACATATTATAGGGTCATAGGCAGTGTGAATTTATTC
This sequence comes from Geum urbanum, assembly GCA_946800695.1. Taxonomy (NCBI): domain Eukaryota; kingdom Viridiplantae; phylum Streptophyta; class Magnoliopsida; order Rosales; family Rosaceae; genus Geum; species Geum urbanum. Next base: position 32,242,880 of record OX327006.1, read on the forward strand.
AGAGAATCAAGAAATGTATTAGTGAAAAATGCAATGAACTACCCAAACATATCACTACAAATCTTCCACTGTAAAATAATATGTGACTCAACAACAGAGGTATATTGTATGAACACCTTCAGAGCATGAGTATCTCTTGGAGTATGACATAATTCCACAAAGAAACTTGAGTAATCATGTTGTCTTGGAAAAAATTTAGTGCAGAAGTAGTCCATTTGAAATGCATATTTAATGAATTTGCAAACAAGTGATATACCCCAATCACAAAAAGAAATCAAAGAAAAGAAGAGGGCGCATCAGAATCTGACATTAACTTTAGCATTAAGTATCTGTAGTCCTCTATCAGTTACAATCCTCAATGTCCCTAGGGATTTATGACGGCGCCTTAATTCTTTTTCAGAAGCCTTCTGTGCATCTATATCACTGTCTATCTCAACAACAACCTTCAAATTCTTGTATCCATTCTCAGGAGTCCATTTAGCTTCTGGTGCTACATCAACAACCACATCATATCTGGAGCACAAGTTGAATCAGTGAGTATGATCCATCTAACCAGACATGAAGACAAATACTTCTAAATTGTGATGGGTAAGATGTATATATTATGATAAATTGAGCTAAAAGCCTAAAACCGTAGAATGAAGTATAAATAAGCAACTTAAAACATTTCTACTTTAAGAACTTGAAAGGCTTGCCAGAAGAATAGGACTGCTAAATCTCAGAAAATTTGGTAAGAATGCTGACTGAGTCTGTCAAAGCCGGCATGCTCATCTGTAAAACAAACCAAACCAACCTTCAATTGCGAAATTTGAATCCTAAAGGGAGTTCAATGTTGCAACATCCAGCTCGTAATTTATTGCTAATAAGTCAAAAACTATTTAACCTTACTTGACAACACTACAAGGCATTCACACTAACTCTCAAATTACAGTAACTTACACAACTATATAGTAATTTAAATGTGATAATATTAGTGTTAAGATTGAATACGTACTGCAGACATGCCATGTGGAAGGGTCCTCCTCAGAATTGACTCAATTGTAGCCTTGTCTACACTTTTCTTCCCAATCCAATTCACAAGAATATCCTCCGGCACCCTCTTTCCCGGCCGAAACCCCGGGACCTGAGCGCAATAAAACCCCAAATTCACAATTCAACTTTGATTCATGCCATTTCAAGCTAATAATTCAAAACCACAAGAAATGCAATATATACTAGAAGAAAACCTTTGCTTTTTTCATGAAGTCGACTATAATCTTCTTGTAACAGTCATCGCACACCTCCGGAGGTACTTGTATGCTCAACTTGACCTACATTACACACAGGTGTTGATAACTAAAATAAAAAAGAAGTATAATAATAAGAGTAAGAACAATTGAGCAAAATTACTCTGGAGTTCGGAAGTTGAGTTTCAGTGACGCTGACGTAAGCCGGAATCTGATCCTTCTCGGCACTGATAGCCATGAAGGAAGAAGAAGAAGAAGCAGCAGCCGAAACCGCAACGGCGAATCGGAGGGGTTGGAATTGGCGGGAAAGAGAGGCGGGTTTTCGACAAGCGTTGTTGAATTGGACGGAGTTAGGGTTTTTAGTGATGAGGAGAGACGACGTAGAATGAGACGAGTTTAAGTTGAGGACAGCTTTGGAAGCAACATTGATGCCACTGATACAGAGCTCCAGAGCAAAGAAAACTGAGAGCAGCTTGTTACAAGCGTCAGCTCGAGTTGTTAAAAGATGGAGGGCAAAACGGGAATTAAACAAAACCGACACGTCACCGCCCATTTATTCGACTAAAACGGCGTCGTTTGAAGATTCTCTGCTTTGAAAGTTTCAACCTCAGAGTGAGAGTGAGAGTGAGAGAGAGAAGATGGAGGGAGCCGGGTCGAGACTGAGCCGGGCGTCGTCGAGGTACGGCCCAACAACCACCGTCTTCAGCGGCCCTGTGAGGAGGTGGAAGAAGAAGTGGGTACACGTGCCACCATCACCTTCGTCCTTTAGCTCTCGCTCACAATCCAACGGCCGCAACACCGACAGCTCTCGCCTCATGCTCTGCCGCTGGACGCCTATTTCCACCACCGCCAACTCAGCCGGAGGACCGCCGGAGGAGCCGCCGCGCCGGAAATTCCGCTACACGCCTGTAAGTACATGCATAACAATTTTATGTCCTCGTATCACTGTATTTGAGTGCTTAGCGTACTTAGGGTTTAGGGAAATTGAGGGTTTTGGTATAGAATCATCTCACTAGTAATGATGGTCTTAATAATAAGGAAATCAGTACGTAAGCTGTCAGGTAATTTTAATTTTTAATTATTAATCTGACTGGGAGTGATGTCACTGATGTGGAGAGTTGAAGAGAGCTTCAGGATGTTGATTTTGTGTTTAAGGATGAAAAATGTGGTTGATTTCGTAACAAATTGTTGTGTTTTGCAAGTATCGGCGGGTGTTGACTGGTTATGTTTCTTGTGCAGGTTGTCGTGCTGGAGGAGCAGAAGAAGGAGGTTGAGAAAAAGGTTGAGGATGTGGAGGACGTGGAGGACACTAGTGAGGGAGAGGAATCTACGGCGCTGAGTGATAAGGTGTATGGGAAGTCGAAAACTGATCAAGACAACAAGCACGATGCTGAGGTAAGATCTTTGAACTCTTACTCAAGTATCAGTTCACTCGTTTGTGTTTGTGCTTTATGTTCGTGGTGTAGATTCTGCGTTCTTTTATCCTCAACTGTGGCCAAACTTTTAAGGTCACTTCGTGTGATGTTGTGGTGTGGCTGCCACATACACACCTTCTTATAGGTTTATATCCCATACTTGTTATTTGTTTCCTTGTATGTGAACCCTTCCTGCAAGATTTTTATTTCATCATTGTGAACGTATTTGGAAATTGTTGAAAATTATACCAAGCGTGGGAATGACCCTGCAACCTAGGGTACATCTGGTGCTACTACCTAGGGATCTCTGGTGCTTCAACCAAGTATTTATGATCATATGATATGGTGTTAGCTCTGCAATACCTGGTCATTGAATTATCCAGCTCGGGTAGGGGAAAGTTTCTCTTTTCCTTGAAAATTTAATTATAAAGATAGGGGACAACTGAGCAACTCTTCAATGAAACTAGATAATCCTCTGTATTTTTCTGGTCATGAAAAGAAGTCAGTAATCTTTGTTTCTGAAAGATGTTCGTAGTTGAACAGAATCAGAGGAATTTGTTCTCGCCAGTCCCAGCTGAAGCTTACCATTCTATCATGTTGAAGTTCCCTGCTCGTAATCATACACATATGAATTTTACACCCATCACCTTGCACACTGATCATGTTTTGTTTTTTTCAACTGTTCTGAAAGAAAATGAAGTTCAGATAGTTCATAGTATCAGTTTCTCTGAAAAGTACACTTGCGGTATTAGAAGATTCGATACGTTTGCAGTTTGTTGTCCATCATAGGAGCAAGTATATTGACAAGATTTTGTTTGGATTGCAGGAAATGGGTCAGAGTGGCTCGCAGCCATCAAGCATAAACAATCTGAACCTAGATCTGGGCTTGCAAGGTCACAGTGCCAATAATGAGTTAATGAACAAAATGAAAGATGCTCAGATGAAAGCGGCAAGCACAGGTGGGTTTTGGTTGCGTTGATGGGTAGCCTTTGTGCAGGCAAAGCTAGGACGTAGAAGGTAGCAACATGAAGTCAAGATGTAGTGACCCTCTGCGGATGTTGTGTATTTTCTATATTAGTCTGATACCTATGGTGATGTATGTAACTAAGCTGTAGAATTAGTTTGCGGAATCTCGAGGTTTAGCAAGGACTGAGTACTACACTATAGTAGTACATAATGAACTAGCATATGATGTTTGACTGCTTGTGTAATGATTAGTGAATCAAGCTTTGCACACTTCTCTGAAGCTCACAATTCCTGTATATGTGGTGTCTGAAGACAAGTATAGAACCTCCGGATCACGTTGAGTTGTTGACATGGCATTAACAATAGTTGCTCAAACCTACTGATTCAATACACAACTTGAAATGTTCTTTCCTTCTTTTCTGGTATTGCAAGACAGGATTTGTTTACCTGCTCGGACGTGAATCAAACTTGGCCGACATTATATAACCATTCTGACCAAGACGAAAATTGTTTACTTGTGAATTGATGAACGAGGGAAAAAGATTGAGCTTCTTTGCACTTTGAGATGAGGTGGCTCATTTGATCATTTTATTTTAGTACCAGACCACAATGGCAGCTCATAAAGTTCTTTAAATTGGCCCCTGCTTAGCAGATCGATTCATCAAGAACAATGGAGGCACATCTATGTAAAAATTAAAATAGAGAAATAGTGATAATGGCCTTAAACATATAATGTGAGTTCTCTACAGAGGTGGAGGAAGGCCTTATCTCTGTAAAAAGCACCAACTTTGCTCATGTAATCGGTCCAAAAACAAGTACTTACAAGCCACCAAACTTAAAAGCCATATGGAAACCAATTTTGCTACAAATAAAGTTGGTGAACCGGAAGCCATGGAATAACGTTGAATCTCATTTAACTATTTCAAACACATGCAGAACTTTCTTCATGTAATTCGTACACTGCAATGCCGTAGGAGATATTGTTAGCAGCAAATACTTCAGTTGCCAGCATTTTCCCCACTTGGATTGTTTTCCCCTTCTGGAGTTACACCTACTTCAGCTGGCCTAATAACTCGATCGTGAAGCATGTATCCAGGCTGCAATATACAAATGCACAAAGGTTTTCATTCATTTTTTTAATGCGATAAGTCCAATGATCGATAAATACTTGAATTACTCACATGGGCAGAAATTATTATTATTGAAAATATTGCAAAACTGATTAGATATTGGTAGCATCCTTATGGAAGCTTTATGCAAACAAGCCATTGTCCATATTAACATGAGTCTCTCATTTTCAAAACAATCTATAGTTCTATACATCAAGTAATACCTTCACCATTTTTTTTTCCAGTGTTTATCAAAACGACAATAAACAGCACAGTTTTGGCTGTGATGTATAAAGATTTGCAAAATAATTCATGTAATTGAGGCATACCTTGAGAACTTGAGCAACAGTGCCAGGAGGTTTGGAAGGATCGGATAATTGGAAAACTGCATTATGCCTATTAGGGTCGAATGGTTCATTTGTAGGATCATATTTTTCTATGCCATATTTCTTAAATACCTGAAAGCAGATGTATCGAGATCTTATGAGTATTGGACTTGATTGCCAGTCAGATGTATTGAGATGTTAACAACAGCATGGAACATAAATTATAAGTTTGAACATATAAGAAAGAGAATTACTGACAAAATATGTGCTGATACACAGCTATGAAATAAATGGAAAAGGTTAATCCAAGTTTATTTGCGTTTGTCAACTAATAATTATTAGACTAAATAAACAAAGGCATGTCCACAAAGTGTTATCTTAACTCTCAAGCAGTCAACTTGTTCAAGAATGGTTTATTACTGATGACAAAAGTTTACCTCCGAAAGTTGCTTCTCAGTCATTTCTACTCCTTCAAGAAGAGTTTTTAGAAGTGGTAGAGTTCCAGCAGAATCCTTAGTCTCATCAATTTTAGCAAAACCGGCTTTGGTAACTGAAGCTGCTCTTCCCAGATTGTCTGCAACGTCTAGCAAACTCTTTGCAAAATTCTGCAACATAATTCCAAGCACGAGTTAGAATATGACCTGAGGGGGATTTAGTTTATAGTTGGAACTGTACACAGAACTTCTCCAACAAGAATGAGGTGTAACAAACACAAAAAACTGCGATCTGTGAACTCAAAAAACAATTCAACTAACAACCCAGACCTGTATGGAGAACTTTTTTGTATTCTCCGCTTCGCGCCTTGTTCTATCCATGACATTTTCCATTTCTGCGTAACTGCGGAGGACTTTGTCCTGCATTTTCTCAATCTCTTTATGCTTTTGCTTCAGAAGTTCCTCCTTCTCAGTAACAAGTTTCACCAGATCCTCCGAAGTCAAGTCACCATCTGAATCTGAATCTGAATCAGAAAATGCAGTTCGTTTAGTAGCTCCTCCAAGAGTACGTCCTCTCCTAACATTGGTAGACTGAGAATCCGGAATAGAACCTGATTCTTTGGTCTGATCAGCCTCTTTGGTATCCCCAGATTCCGAAGCTTTAGCATCATTCTTCTCAGCACTGCTTGCAGAAGGTTCCGGAGATGCAGATGAGGAGAATCCAAATAATTGAGATATAGAAGAACTGGGGGTTGAATGATGCAGTATTGACACCTGAATCAATTGTTATTGAATAAATAATAGTAATTACCAAAATATTATTGCATAAATGTGCATCCAAACAGATTTCTAAACTCTTAAAAAAGATACAGAACATCTTTGAATTCTCAGTTTTCTATATATTACGACTTTTAGAGACCGAAAATCAAAGCTAATAATCCTGCAAGTCTGTAACCATAACCATCACATGTGCGTTTTGATCATCTTTTGATATAAGTGAAAAATGTTGATTAGACAAAGTTAACTGATGCCAAGTATACAAAATCAATCTTTTTTTTGAGCCCCAATATGAAAAACCAAACACTTAAATCTCTAAAAATCAAACCCAGAGTTCGAAATTCACAAATATGAAGTGCCACGCAGCCAATTGATAAATCGTACATTAGAATCCAAGAAGAAGCATAGATATCGATATAATTTGCAGACGAAGCTAAAACCCTAGTAAAACCCTAGTTGGGAATATGAAGAAAATGAGAGTGGGGAACCTTGTTGGGCAAGTCCTGGATGAGCGGCTGCGATTGATTGGAGATAGTTGGGAATCGGTGATTGTTTTGAACAGCCAAGGATGCTGTGCTCCTGGGGACGGCCCTGGAAACGCGAGCTAAAACCCTAGACACGAACATGGCTGCCTGCTGCGGAGGACAAAATGGGAATAACAAAATAATGGGTTTTGGGTTTTGCTGGAGAGAGAGAGAGAGAGAGAGAGAGAGAGAGAGATTTGTGCTTGGAGAGAAAGAAATAACGCGACAGCGTGACAACACCAGTCTGTGGGTTTAAGCCGGTGGGTGTTCTGTGTTGACGGAAAGGCCCTTCTGCTTTGGAAAATAGAGGCGATTATCGAGGGTACTTCTGTCTAAGCTGGATATTGGGTATTAGGAAGATAGGTTGTTGCTCTCTTTTCTAGCAACGACATCGTTTTCTCGTATGCATGTATGCAAAAATGCAACTATGCTAGAGAGATTTTACAAAGCGTTGCCATCGAACATTTCTATGAACAAAATAGCATGCGTGCTAAACAGAGATATAAATGTTAAATAATAAACTAGCTCAATTTTGACGCAACTTATAAATGGTGAATCACACTTAAACCAAATATAAGATTTTGAGGCTAGCTCACATTTTTTTGAGGGAAAATTCGGAAAAAGTCACAAATTATACGTCAATTATGATCAACATGTAACTTTGATATTTTAACTTTTGAAAATATAAAATTAGTATCCGAAATTTGAGTTCCATACTAATTATCATACCCACTATCAATAATGGTGTTAACCGGTGTGCCATTTGAAAGAAAAATTCAAGGATAATTTGATAATAATGAGTTTTCATTTTCTATACTAACAGTATACATGCGGGGGGGGGGGGGGGGAGGGGGGGATCTGCACGTGCCAAATTAAGGGGAGAAAGGGTTTTGAAGAATTCAATTGCTTTATCAAATAAGAGGAATGATAGGAGGCCTCAAAATGAACATTTTATCATTATGCATCAAATGATTATCAATTATTCAATTAATTTATTAATTTAATTATCTAATTAAAATCAAACTATAAAATTATTGCCAAATCGAAATAATTATTGCAAACTAAATATAGAATCCTAATTTTTATAATTCGATCATTGCAAATTAAGAAATATAAATGTCCAATTTATAATTATGGAATCGAATCTTATTGATTACATTCTATAATTATTTCTAATTATAATTATGATTGAGTTGATATTTTTTGTATGATTGTTATGAAGTTGAGAATATCAGTTCTATTAATTAGATTGATTAGTTTATGTAATACAAAAATAATAAAGTTGTAATTAATAGACTCTTTTCTGAAAAAGGATCCGAATAAATACACATGTCGATCAAAAAGGAATTTTTGTTCGAAAATTATTATTTAAAAAGGAAATTACAAATTTTGATGTATATATATTGATGGTGTATGTTACAAATTAAAATATTCGATCTCTATTCAAGTCATTTCTAAAAATATGTTTTCATTTATATAATTACATCTTAAATGCTTATATATTTTTTAACCAATAATTGATGCTATAGGTTACAATCAAATCACGAAAGACATAATATTGATTTATACTATATATTTTATATATTTCATGGCCAACTAAAGAGTTATTTGTTCCTTAATTATTTTTAAGTTTCTTTCTGCTTCTCACTCCAAATCGGAAAACTAAAGAATTGTATGAGTCAATAATATGTCATTGCAAAATGATGTTTGTATGTCAATTTTTTTTACAAGAATTGGAAGGGTTAAATTTCATGTGGGAATTCAACAATTATGCATAACGGAATCGCTTTTTGAGATCTCGAAATGATCTTCGTATGGTTTTGTTAATCCAAAACGAAATCAGAAATAAGATGGAAAAATTGATATCATTTTAATCTTGTTTTAAATAGAGAAAATTGATAAGTTTCAAAAAAATCATAGTCATCAGATATAAAAAGGATATAATTGTCTTTTTCAATATATGATTAATTAGATTTTAAATAATTATATGACATGGTAATTATGTGACTTGACACATCATTTTGGGGCCTCAAATCATTTCCCATTAAAGAATTCACTATTTCAATTACTATATTGATGAGTCTCCCCTTCAGGCATTCCAAAGGAGTAACCATACATGGAATGTTACATCGTCCATATGAGTAATATCACATGAATGTGGACTTTAAACACAAGTTTACAAGAAACATCATGCAAAAAGTATTTCCATATTTACTTAAGCAAAGACTACACACACCGACATGATGCACGGACGTAGAGGCTAGTTTAGGATGTATCAACTAAACCAACTAATTAGGATAGCATTGAAAAATCTTATTGACCGGCAAAGTGGAGACGAACAACCATGGTCCCGACCTTACCCATCTAGATAGGGCTAGGTAGCACTAAGAACTTCATTCGTACTATCTTGGCAAAGAGGGAAGGTTTAATATTTATTCTAGAAAGTCAAACTTAATTGATGGATCTCTTACAAACTCTAATAGCATTGTAGGCGGTTTAAATCGTTGTAATAGGGTATGAAATAGAATCTTTTTCATTCTTCAGTTTTGTATGGAAAGATAGAAATAAAATGACTATAATTTTGGGTATTCACTTAATCTTGAACAAATCATCCTTAACTCGGTAAATGCTCATCTAGCTCATAGATGAGAGGAGTTTTTAGGCATCGAACAAAGAGATGACTTGAAGATGAGGGAAACATACACATCACCATTGTCAGCGCGTGAAGTACATATGAGAGACATAAGCAGTGCGTAGGGCAGCTTAGAGCTACCAATTAGTGCTGGCAACCTGTGAGGTACACGGCCGACTGCGATTGTGGTGGTGAATCTCGATAGTAGCCGAGGTGGAGCTACAGTGGAGTTTCCAGTTTTAATTTTGACTATTTGTCGATCGTTTGGTAACCCTAAAATTTCTTTCAGTAAACCAATATTGCTTCGAATACAAGGTCCAAACTCATATTTTGGTTCTCTTTGGGTCGATATACAGTTCACGCATTCAGAGGAAGGGAATGCTAACATGAAAGGCCACTTCGATGGAACGCGGTTTACCATCAAGCTCACAAGTTTCACGGATGATAAGGTGCAATCCAAGTATCTTGACAACATAAGAAGAAACTTCTTTTGTACTGAAGTCAAGAACTTCTCTTAGTTAGACCATGAAGACTTAAGAGGACTTTTATAGTCAAGATTTATGAATGCTTTACCAGAGCGTTCATCCAAATCCAGAAACTTGTCAAGTATAGGAACACAGACCGTGTTACTCGATACACCATATTCACATACACATGGAGATTTCTTCTCTCAACCTTTTGACTATTAATTCATCTAAAGCTAAGTCAAATTTCCTTATCCGCAAGTATACAAGGTCAAATAGTATAATTTATAAAGAAGTTAAGTGTCGAATCCATGAGGATTGACCACTCTAATTCCGAAGCTTGAAGCGATTATGTCCTAGACTACGACATTACATAAACATGCAATGTGACCCAAAACTAATTAATGAAAACGTGAAAATGTATCTTACTTAGCTAAGTCTTTTAGTAACTTAACTATGCAAGAGGTGGCGTAATTACAATGAGTAATTGTCCGATTGAATGGTTGATTAACTAAATAAATGCAATCATTAGGTAAAAAACAAAACAATGTGAATATTCGGTCAGCTAGAGGTGTCGCCACTAGCCAACTCAATGTACTAACAATGTCCAAGTTATGAGTTATTTAATCTGGTTTACATGCTCAAACGTCTTTTGGATCGTAAGAACAAATATTTTCATTGTCCAAATCATGCTCTCTCGGGTCACGCTTGGTTATGGGCCGAAACTCCTAGTCCTTTTGGGATTCTAGATTGTTTTGGTTCATCAATGAAGCACAAAGTAAACCAAAATTAGGAGCTAGGATTTTGGTGCTAGACTTTCTAATGTATTCCATGAGTAATAAGTTTGATTGCAAACACATGTGAAAAATGTGGATGGCTTCCCTTTCCAAGCCTCATTTGGAGCACTTGGGAATGAGTTCTAATCAAACCTCTCAACTTGCACCTTTTGGGTTGCAAGTCGAAAGAATCAACAATAGCTACAAATCCTCTCGATTCAACGTAAGCTTAATCGAAAACCTTTTAGTCACTTGGACTTCAACAGTGTTTCGATTCATACTTAAGCACAAGAAAACCAAATCCTAAGCTTAACCTTTTAAGTCTAAACCTAAGTCATGTTACATGCTTATCTTCCTTAGGTGAGTGACTAGTTCACTTAGGTTTATTTTTAGCTCCCCTAGACATATCTAAACTTAGTCATGGCTAAGACATGAATATGAAAGCATTGAATCAAAATGGTATAAACTTTTTGTCGAAATTCATCTTCGCCAGAGCACCACCGTGAACCACCACCGTCAACGGCAGCGCGACGACGACGACGACGACTTTTCCCGGCGACTCAAACACCAAACCCTTCCTTTCCACAAGCCCAAAATTTTATTCTAAAAGACCTATGCCTAATTCTGGCTATTTTGGTCGGAATCGGGCCCAAAACAAATCGGCCTTAAAAATCGCCGAAAAGCCCCTTGGCCAGATTCCGGCGTCGTCGAGCCACCATGGGGCTCGATGCTAGCACCAATCGACTCAGAGTTGCAAGGGGAGCAAAAGCCCTGACGCCTTGCCAAGCGTCGACCGCCGCTCATGACCGCGACACGAAACGGATTCGATAGAGATCGAATTTGATCTCCGAAACTAAACCTGCACCCAAAACAATCCCTTGGCCAGATTCCGACGCCGTCGAGCCACCACGGGGCTCGACGCTAGCACCAATCGACTCAGAGTTGCAAGGGGAGCAAAAGCCCTGATGCCTTGCCAGGCGTCGACCGCCGCTCACGACCGCGACCCGAAACGGATTCGATAGAGATCGAATTCGATCTCCAAAACTAAACCTGCACCCAAAATGGTCCCAGAACAACACAATAAATTGATCGAGGCACTCAAACCATACCAATACTTCAGCCAAAGGTGGCCGAAAAAGGCGCTGGCGGCGACGAAGCTCCCGAAATCCCTAAACTTTGCCTTTTCGATTCTCTCAATTTCGGCATCAAGTCCTCCAAATAAATGCATGGAAAAGATTCAGGCATGGAGAACTTCAAATTCCAAGCAGAAATCAGCCCTAAACGGTGGCCAACGTCGTTGCACCGTCGACCGGCGATTTTTGGGTCGGCAACCTTGGTCAACGCTGGTTGGTCCAAAATGGAAAGTCTGACTTTCTATTTTCAGAAAGTCATATTTATATGTGCGAGTTACGACTAACCGATTTTGTAAAATCGTAGAAAACTTTCGCTGACAATAAATTCTTTATCGTAACTCTGATTTTAACATTTAACGTGGCTACAAACTCATCTTGATAAACTCTACAGCTTTCCTCAAAGAAATTTCTTGAAAAACTTAATCAATAAATTTTTGATAGAAAGGCCATCGATAATTACCAAGGATAGAAACTAACTACCTTTCTTGATTAACCTTATATGAATCATAAAAAAAGAATTTTCCAGACAGGATGTCACAGAACAACTCTCCATCTTCCTCACAAAATGTCATGAACCTTGTCATTCTTTCATTTATTTTTCCTGGTGGAAAATACTTGGTGATGAACTTGGATAGCATCGTCTCCCATGAGTGAATCGAGTTAGGAGCAAACTTGTTGAACCATATCTTTGCTTTATCCTGCCAACTCAAAGGAAATACCCGAAGCTTCAATTGTCCCGGATCTATGTTCCGGATGTTGAACCTTGTATATGCTTCCTCGAACTCCAACAAGAGAGAATAAGGATCAGAATGTGGATGTCCCATGAAGATTGGTATAGTTTGAAGAAAACTAGATTTGATCTCAAAAGATTTGTCGGCTAAAGGTTGAAGAACAATGCAACCGGTATGTATTGACAAAGATAGTGAGGCACTATCCCTCAAAGATCTTGCTTCAATGATGTCCCCATCAAGTTTGGCACGTGGCGTATGTTATCCGATATACCAAACTTGTGAATAAAATTCCTAACTCAAGGTGTTGCAGAAATTAAGTTTGCTAAAATCTAGACTCTCTAACTAAACATGCTTCAAACAAAGACACTAAATTAGATATGCTTCTCAAGGATATAGATAACTTCAAGCATGTGAAACAAGCATCAATAAAGAAATCACAAAAGCAGGGCAAATTTGACGGGTCGAATGGAATTTCGATCAATCGAGCAAGTTCTTTGTATGGAAATTTCATGTAACGACCTACAATTTCGAAAAATAATATTATTTTAAGATTTATATTATGTATTATTTTATTTTGATGTAAGATTTGATTCTATATTTATACATATGAATAGTTCTTGTACTTATATTGTATGATTTAGTTATAATACTACATAATTATCTATTTAGTTATGTGTATTTGGGTTTTAAGCAATATGTGATTTTGATAACCTAGTGTCTAATTATCTAGCAAGCATTAGAAGTCCAAATGCTTTCCCGTTAGCCCACAATAGTTAGCCATTTCCAAAAGAGTAATTTTAGCCCAAATTCACATCAGCATAGGAGTGCAGAACGAAGAAGAAGAAATTGTAGCTCTGTTGCTCACAATCAAAGACGAACCCAAAAGCTTCCTCGCCTAAACTCAAACCAGCGTCTGTTATGTGCATCGTATCCTCTTACAATTTTCCTTCTCACTTAGAGCTCGGAATGTCCTTTAGTTGCCGACTTAAATAAGCACGAGGTGTCAACCTATGACTCACCTAAGCTATGAAATTGGTGGAAGAACCCTAGATTAAGGGTGGTGGCAAACCCGCCACGTACTTGTAAGATTTCTGTAGTTTTCGAATTCAATTTCGTTTCCTCCATTCATATTTTGTTGGCCAAGCCAGTACTCTGATTTGTTTAAATCAGAGTACATATGTAGCTATCCAATTAAGCTCCCTTTTGTTTAAATCTAGCTTATTTCAATTAAGCTCCCATCAGATAAGAACATATGTAGCTATCCAATTTGTGTTCTGCTGTCTTAGGCTGGTATAAATAGAGAGCATGATTTTAATTTTGAGGGGGGAGAACAGAGGAAGGTAACACAGAGTAAGGGGAAGACAGAGAGATGGAAAAAGTAAAGAGAGACAGAGATTAGGACTTCAAGATCCCACCGATTAGAGAGTTTCATTTGGATTGAATTTGGATTGAAGGTAATTCTAAATCCTATATCTTATTTAGCTTTGGACTGTTCTCTTTAGAACCTGAAGTACGTACTAAAATTAAACTAAGACCATTTGGAGTTTGGTTTCTACTTTTATTGGTATCTTAGAGCATCTTCAGCTATCAAAATCTCATATCATATTATGAGACATTGTAAAATTACTATTTAATATAAAACTTTTTCATCTCCAACTATCAAGGTCTTATACCTCATTTTAAGACTCATCTTTTCATCTTCAATCATAGAGTCATATACCTTAGACCTTAAAATTCATTATCTTTATTATTTTCTTTTTATATTAAAGTATACATATTGTATTCGATAATAATTTATAAACTATTTTAATTAAAAATAATCTATATTATTGATTTTTTTAATAAAAAACTATTAATTAGTGCCATGTGATTTTATCCCTATTTTAGATGTGATTTTATTGGCTACGTGTTGATCTATATGAGGATAATCAAATTTTCGTAGATATGATATATAACCGATAATTTGGTTGTGATTTTCGGTGCCACGTGTCATACTATGATTGGTTGCCAGGATTGCACCATACACCTTATCTGCCACATGTCGATTCCTGAACCATCTCCATTTTCTTTATAAATGAAGCTCTCATTTCTTCATCATTACCAATTCACAAACACTCCTCCTCCACAATCAAAATTGTGGTTTCTAAGTTTTCTACCACTACCACATTTTTGGGCATTACCAACGAAATGGAAAACTAAGGCCGGCGAATTACCCCAAGTCGCCGGCAATAGTTTTTTTTGTGTGGCTATTTCCGACGCATTATTGCCAACGATTTAGGGAAAAAATCGTCGGGCAATAATACTATTGCCGACGATTTTTTCCTCAAATCGTTGGCAATAGGGAAAATTATTGCCGACGATTTTTTAAATCGTCGGCCTTAGTTTTCCATTTTGTTGGTAATGCCCAAAAATGTGGTAGTGTACTCATACTTTGAGTTTGTTTCAGCTATGCTCAATAGAATTACTCAAGAAGAATGAAGAAGATAGTGGCTCGAGAAAATACGAGGATGATCTCATGATGATTTCAATTGCCTCACACTTGCGGAGGATGGATGAAGAAAACTCACAGTAGGGTGGTTCTTCTGAAGGTCGAGCGTACATTCAAAGAGATCGAGAAGATATGGATCGGCGATTGAAGGATTTATACTTCAATCCTGTGTGTAGGTTTGATGCAAATCATTTTCGTAGGCGGTACCGAATGCGACCTGAGATGTTCGACGGAATGATGCGTGATGTGGCCAAATAGGATCCATATTTTGTTCAGACATTGGATGCTTCCGATAGATTCGGCTTCTCAATTGAACAGAAGCTAATATGTGCTATGAGGAAGCTCACTTACGGTTTGTCAACCGACTTGTGTGATGAGTTCCTTGATGTCGCAAAATCTACTGTCCTCGAGATTTTGGATCATTTTACAAAGCTACCTGGATTGTTTATCACAAGAAGTACCGTCATTCACTAGAGAGAGTAGATCTCATAAGCATCTTCATAAAATGTTTTGTCTCTGGCGTGGTAGGATTTAGAATTACTTTGATTAAAGTCCCCCAGTTGGGGTAGATGCCATCCACCAGGTAATAGGCTTGATGGTACGTGTTTTCACCTACCTTGTATTTCACTCGAGGAGCTTTACCTTGGCACACCTCGTCGAACAAGGGTGACATCCCCAAGACATTTAAATCATTTAGAGATCATGGAAGTCCAAAATATGCATGTAATATCCATGTATCATATGAGGTCACCGCCTCTAAGATAATAGTAGGTTTACCTTTGTAGCCTTGATATTGCCCGTGCCAAGCAGTATGACAGTTTTTCCATTGTCAGTGCATACAATCAAGGCTCCCTACCATACCTGGGAGAGGCTTATAGAAAAGACATGGATAAAACATTTGGTATTTTGCAAGCATGTTTTGCAATCGTAAGGGGGCCAGCTCATCTTTGGAGTAGAGAGAGTGAGTACATCATGATGATGTGCATAATCTTGCACAACATGATTGTAGAGGATCAGTACGAGGAGGGTAAGCCTTTTAACATTGATGATATCTCGACTCGTCTGAGGCGTGCAGAGGTATATGATAGGGCAGATAATGATCAGTAAGTGCACTGCAATTCTCGACGAGTGCGAGAATATATGCAACGTTACAACGACACTCGATGTTTAGTGATCCATGATTCACTAAGAGACAATCTAGTGCGCTATGGTTGAAACAAACACATGAAAAATCGACGTAACAGTGGATGAGGGGTGTGCCTTTTTTAATTCAATAATTGGATTTTTTGCCATTATGCTTTAATTTTGGTTTATTGTTGTAAGCTTTTAATTTGGTGTGTTGTTGTATATTTTTAATTTGGTGTGTTGTTGTGAGTTTTAATTTTGTGTGATTTTAATAAAAGTTGTATCAATTATGCATTTAAGTGAGTGTATACTAAATAAAAGTTTAATCTATTATAAGAAACAAAAAACAATTATAATTATTTTCAGTGTTTTTTTTAATTTAAGAGGACTAGCTATTAAATATATACATGGGATATTGAAATATGTTGGGAGTTGATTTATGCCGTTGGGCTCAACGGGCAACGTCACACAACAACAGCTCCTGGGCCCCGCCAAAAAAAGATGCCTAGTCACTCTCTCACAGACTCTCTCTCACTCGCGCGCCTCTCTCTCTGCGCGTCTTGCTCCTGTCCCTCTCCCTTCGCATCATCCCGGCTTCTCTTCTTCTCTCTCCACATTTTCTTCTTTTGTCTTGGCCCACAATTTTACCAAGATTCTATACCTCATATGAGGTTCTATTTTAGAACCCAAAATAGAGTATAGGGCTGACTTTTGAGGTATAGGAATAGGATCTTGATCGGTTGAAGATGAAATTTTCCCAAAGGTTCTATTATGAAGTATGGAACCTCCATGGTTGGAGAAGCTCTGATGTCAATGTTGAGTTGTTTAGATTCAAGTTCATTGTGTTTTATTTCATCGATTACGTGAATAGCATGAGTAGCCATACCATTTATCTAGTTTTTTATTTGAAAAACCATTCACATGTTTCAAACTTCATAGTTTAGGCTTAGAATCTGTATATTTTGGTAGAAGTTTGTAAAAGTTTCATATGTTTAAGTTACGCATGAAAATGTGCAGTGTTGAAGTTGATTTTCTGATTTTATGACATTGTAGTCTTTATATTAATTTCTTTAGACATATACTTGTATTCTGTTGTTGGAGTCTTCACAAAAGTTTTAGAGAACCTATTTGTGATCATGCCAGACTTAGTTTTATCTAAAACTGAGTTGTCTCGATTTAGTTATGGTTTTTCAAAGTCAGGGGTCTGAAATATTTTAAACTAATTTTCTGAAATTCTGACCGTATGATATTTTAGTTTGAAACTGTACATTTTGGTTCATAGTTTGAAGAAGGTGTCTTCATAAACTTTGTATATTATATGTTTATCATTGTATCAGATCTTGAATTACATCCAAATTATTTTTCTAGATTAAGTTGTAGTAGGTATCTTCATGAAAGTTATAGTAGACAAGTTAAATAAAATCTCAATCTTTGATTCATATAAATATAATTTTTCTACATTTAGTTATGATTTTACAAAGTTTAGACTTGCAGCAGTCTTTTCTTGATTTTCTTGCTGCACTATCATTACTTTTCGAGTTTCTTTCATTAGATTTCGTTGGTCAAGTATATAAATAGTTGTCATAGGGTTTAAGTACCCATCACTAGCATGAGGTTATCTATGGTTCGGTATATTAACCAAAGTGAGAAAACCCTAGGCACCAAGAAAACTTGCGTGCGCCGTCCCTTGTACCAGCGAAGAACAAATTATTTACCAATTTTGTTCACCAAATCTCCTCTTTTCCAATCCTAAACACAGATCTTATAATCTCATTTACTCAATCCTACTTTGAAATTCTTTCCTTGCTTCATACTTATGACTCTTGTCCTAAATCGCCGAGATGATGAAGAATTGCCAGATCTTGATCTTATTGATCTCCGCATCAATGACCATCACATCATGGTAGGTGGTTTGCACTGTTGGGTTTGTAGATGCACTAACTCTCTTTGTCACCTCATAAAAAAACTTTAAGGAACACTACAAATTCCTCCTCATTCTCCTAATCTTCATCACAAGGAGGTCCACACTTTCCTCTGTTATTTGGCGGAGGAGGAATCAGGTTACCATCCTCATCAAACTCCTCATCCGACTCCATAAAGTATGCTCTATAACATTCTTCACCCTCTACCATTGTAATAAAAGCGGTCTTAAACTTCAGCGTTGCTTCCAACTTTAGGTATGTTGAGTTTCACCTCGTGGGAACATCCATCACAACCAGCCCTCTACAAGCTATATTTTATTTTGCTATGTTTTTTTAAAGACATAAAACCTATGGGCAGAGGACTGGACAAACTTAACAGCATTTCTAATTCCCAAGACAGCCTTATTTAACTTTTTAAAACTAGTTCCAACAATCAGGTTGCATATGTGGGCAACACACCTAACATGCATATGTTTTCAGTCTAATAAAGCTTGAGAATCCTTAATCATGTTTAATATGGCCCTAACATACTCAATAACGCACTTCTTGACAGTTGCGTTGTCCACAGTTATGGTGAGAACCTTAGTAATACTCCACTTAAAGAAAGCACTCCTCAATAAGGTTTCCTATTGAATTCCCACAATGGTTATGGATCGATGGTAATAAATTTAATGATCCTCTTATGCATCACCCACTTCTTATCAATAAAATGTGCAGTGAGCACCATGTAGTTAATCTTCTGAACACTTTCTAAGTGTCGGTGGTTTGGCAAACTTTATGCTTAAGCAAACTCTTGCTAATGTCCTTCCTCTTACTTTCATAGAGATTCAAAAAATTCCCATGAAGAGTTCTTCTACAGGGAATTATGAAATTAGGTACAACAACTTTACAAAAACCCATAAACCCCAACTTCTCAACAAAGCTAAAAGGTAATTCATCAACAACAACTATTTCAACACAGGCTTGCATTACTTCTTTAGGGTTGAAAATATGAGTTTAGCCTATTACCCATAGTTTTATCCCCAACAAAAGTCTTTTAATTTTTATCAACGTTTTTCCTTCCTTTATAATAGTTACACCTCTTGTTGATGTGTTTATTCATCCCTCCGGTCCCATTCTTTGTACTATTCACAACATAATCTCATGAACTACCCTTAAGACAATAATTGCAATTAGCTCTCCATTGAGGTACCAATTGATCATGTTTCCCTTTACTCTAGTAGAGTGAATGAAACTGTGGAGTTGAATGATGATGATTTGGATGAAGATTATGAAGAAAGTGAAGATGAAGAGGATGGAGATGAATCAATCTCTAGTTGATAATTTCACTTTTATGCTTTTTTGGGATTGTAATGAACTATTTAAACTTTTGGGACTGTTTTGGACTTCTTGAATTGCCTGAACAAGTTTTTTTCTTCGTTTTTCTAGTTATGAGACTGTAACTTGTTTGAACTTGGAGTGTATGAGCTATACTTGTTACAGATTTTAGACTTTATGAGTTATAATTTTTGCAGATTTGAAAACTTATGCAGATTTGAGATGCAAATTTGTAGATTTTGAATATATAAGGCCCAAAATCCCCAAATCGTTGGCCCAAAATTTAAAATCCCCAAATTTGATGTAGATCTGAAATTGGCCTGAAATGTGCCGAATTGGGCCAAACCGAACCAAATATTTTTTGTTTGGGTCCATTCGGTTCTGATGGCCAAATTGTGATATGATTCGAATTGAACCAAACAATATACTGTTTAGGGTTTGAATTCGGGTCAGACCCAAAATCGAACCGAGCCGAGCCTAATCCTCGTATATATAAATGTCCATCGTGCATGCATGGCAGCCCCATTTACTCAATCAAGCCAACTCATTTGAATGAATATCTCATTTAAAATATTTGAATTCTTATCTTTTGAAGCTGATTAGTTGCCTTTTGAACTTGGTGTCAAGAATTTTGTTTGGCACCCAAAAATATTGTAGTTGCTCCAGTCACTCTCGAACGCTCACTTTGAGCTAACTGGATGTGTGGGGCTTGGCGGACCAAAGCTAGCGGACATAAGTTGGTGGACTGTCTGGTCTGGCGAACCAGGGATGGCGGAGTGCGATAAGCTTGGCAGTGCATGATTAGCCGTGTGTGATGAGTCGGGCGGGGTGAGACTAGTGGTGGCGAGCTTGAAAGTGTTGTCAGCGTTTGAGATAGCAAGCGGTGGTGCTGGGTAGATGTGTTAGATTTGAGGGCGTTAACTTTGAGTTGATGGGTTATTGAGGTGTGCTAGCTTTGCCAATTGGCGTTTAAGTTTGAGATGCCAGTCGCCGAGCATCGAGGTGTCTCCTATTGAAGAGCTTGTTATGCTAGCGGCGCTATAGGTTGCTGGCGCTTGGTTTTGCAAGTGCTGGCGGAGTGCGAGCGCTAATTAACATCGAATGTAAATGAAAAGACCCAACCCTAGTTTAACTAGTAAACTAAGATTAAGCCCTATCGACTAACCATAATCTAGAAAATTCCATGAAAATTTTGACATAACTTCCCCTGAAACTGAGACTACCTAAAACATGCATGAAAATACTCTTCGGAGACTAAATCTCATACTCAGCTATTTACATAAACACTCTACTTACACGAGCCTTATAGAAATAACATCATACGACTAGTATTCAGAGCGACTTCTATTTACATAAGCTACAAATGACAGAAACTGACAGTGAGCTGAGACATGCTGCTGAAAGGATAACAGGTGGACTTAAAGCCTTCGATGATACCAAGCATTTCTAAGATATACACTGCAGCCTGGGCGACGGAAACCGAAAATCCCAAAGAAAGGAATTAAAACATAAAATGTTATCGTGAGTGAAAAAATAATAATATAATCAGCATAAATCAATAAAACTGATCTATCATGCATTTCCGCTGATTTCTGTGAAATAATGCAAGTTTAAATCTAACAAACTGAAATGCAATGGAGGTAGTATTTCAGGGTGTCCTAACCTGGAACACTTGTAAAAATGAAAAGTAAGGTGATGGGATCATCTAGGGCATTTGTCCTATCCCGAGACAATCTGGGTTGGTCAGGGTGTTTGTCCTAACTCGGTCCGACCGGCTATCTGGTGATCAGCTGAATAGCTAGGGCATCGATGCGACTAAATATACCATCACAAAGTAAACCTCCAAAAAATTTCTTTGAAAATATACCGTAAAGCGTAATGCATAAAATCATGAACTCGTTATCGATTGTGAAAATAAAGGTCCACTTACAAGTCTGCGACTACTGCTGAGGTTTAGCAGAATTCATCTTGCTGCTTGGGTCGCGATCACGATGTCCTGTCCATATGGATCATATAATATTAGAATAGGTAAAATTATGGAAATACGTTCCAAAAATAACCCCAAAAGTCCTGTCAAAGAATTCCACAAACTGCCTCGCTGGAACTCCGCCGTGGATGGCAGTGTGTGGCCCTTACGCACATCCACAGGCGGTGGTGCGTGGGTATCACGCTCCCCTGGTAAACCATTTACAATGCGGGTGTTCGACCCATCGTTGGAAAGCTCTCCACAAGCCCTACCACTTTCATAACTGGACCGAAGTCCAACTCATCGACGTTTGGCCAAAAATAAAGTAATAGGTCGAAAAACCACTTCCCAGCGGCTGCCACCAACGATGGAGAATGACCCCTCAAAACGTTCCTCTCCTTGAGCCCAACTTAATCCCTAGACCTACGCACTCCAACTCCCCCTCGCGTGGCCGGAATCGCTGTCGAAAGTCATGGCTCGAAATCGGCCAGAAAACTTTGATGTGATGAAGCTCCGTCGTGGAACTTCGTTGGACCATATGGCCTACCCAGTCCGACTTAGAAGGGGGAAAACTTCAAAAAAACCCCACCCTCGACCTCTAAAAATCATCAAAGCACCGCCTCTGATGGCGGTGTTTCCCATGGGTTAAATCTGATTCGGGTGACACATAAACCTGCATAATTCCCAAAAATAATCACACCAATCTAATAAGGAAGCCATGTGTTTCTACCAAACTCCGTAGGAATTCCAACAGAAGTGCGGATGAGGTCAATTCGGATGATCTGAGCTACTGCGCGTATGTCGTCCTTTACTTGCTGATAAGAGTAATACACCAAACGGTCCTTTACCTCCTATCTTTTCGTATTTCGACCTTTTCTTCTTCTTAACGGTTATCTGTCGCTTGAGGTGATCATGTGTCAGACGGTTTATTTTAGTTGTTTGCTGCATACGTGACGCATGACGCGCCGAATTCGAAGCGGTAGGGTAATTAATTTTGGCGGGAGCGCGTGAGGCGTGTGAGACAGGTGTCGTAATCCTGCGGTCGGAAGTGCTGAAAATGAACGGTAGGCGTTTGCCTAGGGTTAGTTTCGCTGCCTATAAATAGTGGTGTTTTCACTTTCACTTTTTACACTTTTGCTGTTCAAACTGAAACTCTGCGTAAACGTGCTCTCGAATTTGCTTGCTATCAATCTTGGAGTGTTTCTTGCTTGCTATCTCATGATTCTTCCTCTCATCTCTTCAAAGGTAGTTTCTTTGTTCTTGTTGCTTTTTGAAAATTGTTTATGGTTTGTGTTGCTTTTGTACTCATTTTGGTTGCTGTTTGGGGTAAATTTCTAGGTTTTTCTGGTTTTTCCTTTGTGTTTCTGGGCTTTTTTGGGTGCGTGGTGAAAAATAGCTTCGAGTTCTTGAGGTTTTTGTTGCTTTTGTGTTTTTGATCAGTTTTTGGGTATTGCGAAAAATGGGTACTTGTTTTTGCTGGGGGATTGGGGTTGCGACAGTCTACACGTTCGCCGTTTGGCTTATCGCCCGTTTGCTTTTCTCTTAGGACCATGAAATTGGTAGCTGTATCCAGTGACTATTCTCTTCCGCCAACCCTTAAGTTCCGTATAGGGTCCCGTGGTTCATCGTATAGTGTTTCAGACTCTTTGTCAGATAGCGTACTGAGCGTCTCCCCACTATCCGTTAACGTCAGTAGTGCTTTGCGTAGGTCGTTAGTGCCGAACATGGAGCAACCTAGATCGATCGTGCCGAGTGGTAAAGCGTCCTCTTCTTCCAGAGGATCTGACGGATACGTCGTGCTCCCACGCGATGAACGGGTGTCTGGGGCTGTCCTTCCCGTGCTTCCCTAGGGCGGGCCCGTGCTGTGGCGATTGGCGGACGACCAAGTTATGCAGGAGACGGAGGGGTCTCCGTCAGTGCGCAAGATCGAGCGGTGGTACCAGGACTACTATATCCCTCATACGGTGAAGCTGAGGGTCCTCTTTCAAGGTGAGTCGATCATGCGCCCTCCGCGCGGCTACGTGTGCGTGAGCGAGTTTCAGCTGAAGGCAGGGCTGAAGCTTCCCATCCACCCATTCTTCCAGTATACGCTTGCCTTGTTTAATATCACGTTAGGCCAATGCGGGCCGGCG
Organism: Geum urbanum; assembly: GCA_946800695.1. Lineage (NCBI taxonomy): Eukaryota > Viridiplantae > Streptophyta > Magnoliopsida > Rosales > Rosaceae > Geum > Geum urbanum. The sequence goes on from OX327006.1 coordinate 32,266,343, forward strand.
TTGACGCGCGTGCTGATTGCCTTCCATAACATCTGAAAGCTAAATGGGCTGCAGTTCCCCACACGGGCGGAGATCAGGCAGTTTTTCCGTTTGAAGTATTCTTCTCGTATGAAGGATAAGGGTATGATGATGGTCGATCCCCGAACGAAGTAGTGGCTAACGGAGCCCCTTTCCTCCTCCACAGCCTGGCGTAGGTATCATTGCCTTGTCGGAGGCTAGTGGGAGTTCGACAAGCCAGATGGTGCTCTATTGCGCGGACGCGATCAAATTCACCGAGTCTTTTTAACTGCTAGGTGTGATATTGTAGTGTCGACTAATGACGTTTGCTTTGTTTGAAGTTTGTATTCATGCTTGCTAATACGTTTGTGCTTTTGCTGACCAAAGTTCGTATCCTCTCACCCGTTTGGAGGAAAAGCGGTTGGCGCGTATCAAATTTGCCTTCGACCCCTACCCGGACGAGCGAAATTTCTGGGCAGCCAACCACTGGGAGCTTGTCGAACGCTGAGGTCTCTCACGCCCTCCTGGTATGTATCTTTCCTATTCAGTGCGTTTGATTATTCCGTTTGTGTGAGTTGTCGGGCTAACCCTTGTATTGTTTCAGCCAAAATGAAGAAGTCCAGATTCTCCACCAAGTAGGACGCTGCCCACCAACGCATGTTGGTGCTCATGGAGAGGGCCCGACAGACCCGTATGGTTGTCGAGGATGCGAGTGGCCAGCTGGTGTAGGGCGACACTCCTCAGGGCGTGCTGCACCCTCCTAACTGCAATGAGTACCTTGACCCGGTACCGGAGGGGGATGAGGAGGTCCAGGCCGTAGGCGCAGCTATCAGATCCCCAGCCGTTATCCCTGAGGGGCGGGCTGAAGGAGTTGCCCCTGATACATAAAAGGGAGAGGGCGAGCAGGCCTGAAGGGAGTGCCTCCGTCAGGAGAAGGAGACACGTAGCAGGGAGCGTGGAGAGCATCACGTCGAGCGCGTAGACAGGCGTGCAAGCCAGGGCAAGTCTCCCTCCACCCACACGGGCTCCTCGAGGAGTTCGTTCGAGATCTCCCCCATCCGTCAGCCTGGAGAGGCGGATGCGCGCCAGTTTCAGACCTCGACAAAGAGGTCGGATAGCCAAGGCACGTCTAGCCGTCCACTGAAGGGCTCCCGAGGTCCGTCCACTGAATCCTCCCCTGCCGTTACTGTTACGGTGGCTGGCGAGACGACGCTCTCCTCGGAGTTCATTGTCCGTATCCAGAGCTCCATGGGTGCGGGTATTGAGTCCCTCTAGAAGTGGTGTTAGCTGGGCGCCGATCCGAGCGAGTCCCTCAGTGTTGCATTTGACACCTGCACGCAGCTCCAACATCAGCTCTTCCTCATTAAAGGGCTCGAGGGGTCGATGATGTAGACCACCATGCTCTCGAAGGCGAAGGCCGAGAACCGGCATCTGCAGGCTGACGTGGGCAAGCTGCAGCAGGCTCTGACCAAGTCCACCAACATAGCCAATCAGAAGATTGCACGAGTAAACGAGCTTGTGCGTGAGGCCGATGAGTTGAGGAAGGACCTGATGGAAGCGCAATCCGGGGTTGCCATCCTGGAGATCGACCTGGCCACCCTCTGGTCGTCCAGTGGTGTACGCATAGCGGAGTTGGAACATGAGCTTGCGGAGGCCCGAGCCTATGCCGTGACGAAGGAAGTCCGTCAGAGGATTGCGGAAGAGGCGGTTGCCGAGTACAAGGCATCTTCCGAGTTTGAGAAGGTCAAGGCAGACGCGGTCCAGGCTTTCAAGGACTCGGAAGAGTTTGAGGACATGGTTGCTGCTGAGGCCAACGTCCAATGTGAGGACTTCTCCTCGCTCGTGCTGCCGTTCATGAAGGTGGACGAGTTCGAGGCATGGCAAGCCACCGAGGCTGAGAAGCAGAAGCGCTCACTCGAAGAGCCGGAGGTCGGGGCGCAAGCTGAGGGTGACGGGCCGGTGCTGGAAGAGGGTGGGGCTGATGCTGCTACTGGGGCCAGCTAGTTATCTTGTATTTTTGCTTTCTCTTTTGTTTTTGCTTTGTACTCTTGCGCCTCTGTGCGTTTAGTGAATGAACTGTGTACAACTTTTTGGGAAATATATCTGTACCTTTTGTTTCGTTTACATTGCTTGTCTGAGTGCATTTAATGTATACTTATATTGTTATTGGCACATAACAAAACATACGATCATACATATGCAAAAGATTACAAAACGTAACACAAGATGTATGCGCGTTAGACTAAAAAACGTGTGATCGTGCTCAAACGTAGGTAAATGAACACTTAGTGGAAATATTTCCTTAGATGCTGTCTGTTCCAGGGATTGCTTATCCTCTTACCGAACATGTCTTTGATGTAAAACGTACCCGGAATTACGACTGCGTCAATGACGTACGGACCTTCCCATGATGGGCGTAAGCCTTTCGGCTTCATTTGAATTGCTTTCATCACTCAGTCCCCCAGTTGAAGCGGGCGCTCCTTCACACGTTGGTTGAATAGTCGAGCGACTCGCTGCTTGTTTGCGGTGTTGTGAAGGTGTGTTGTGTTGCGCCTTTCTTCTAGGAGATCGTTGTCGAGTCTAAGTCCTTCACCGTTAGTGTTGGGGTCGTAGCTTTCGATTCTTGGGCTCCTGTACGTGAGCTCGAGTGGTAGTACGGCCTCCGTTCTGAATGTGAGGCTGAACGAGGTTTCTCCTGTTGCTGCCGTTGTCGTAGTTCGAATTGACCATATTATTTCGGGGAGTAGTGTGGGTCAGCGTCCGTACCAAACGTCTCCTTTTTCGATGAGTTCGATCTTCTTCTTGATTCCTTCCTTGATGATTTTTTTTGCTACTTCTACCTGTTCGTTTGTTTATGGGTGTGCTGGCGACGCAAATATCAGATTGGTGCCTTGCCTTTCAGAATGCTTTGAGCTCGTCGTTGTGGAATTGCGGCCCATTATTGGTGATGATGTTGAGCGGGGTGCCATAGCGACAGCAGAGGAAACACTATAAGAATCTCTTCACCTTTTCCGTCGTGATTTTGACCATCGGTTCTGCCTCAATAAACTTGGTGTGGTAGTCAATTATCACGATGATGTATCGATATTGGCCCTTGGATTTTGGAAGTTCTTCGATGAGATCGAGTCCCCATTGTGCAAACGGAACAGGAGAAGTGAGGATCGATAGGGGAACCACGGGCACGTGATTTTTGTGTGCATATAGTTGGCACTGATGGCAGGTCGTAGTGATTGCGGTTGCATCCGCGTGGATGGTTGGCCACCAAAATCCAAAACGGAGTGCCTTCAGTGCGATGGACCGTGCTCCCGCGTGGTGGCCACAGATGCCCGAATGAATTTCCCTGAGTATCTTGTCGCCTTGCTCCAGTATAACGCATTTAAGGTTGGTTCACGTCTTCCCTTGTCTTTACAGGCTGTCATGTCGGATGCTGAAGTTGACTGCTCGGGTTATAATGTTTCGTGCTTGGGCCCGGTCCACTGGTAGTTCGCCCCTTGTCTTGTGTTTGATTATCGGGTCCATCCAGCTAGCTATGTGTGGCTCTACCGTGAAGATTACTTATGGCGTTTTCATGATACTTGGCCTCTTTAGGACTTCCACTACTCGTTGCCCTGGCTCTGTATGTACGGGCGATGTTGCTAAACAAGCAAGTGCATCTGCCTTGGTGTTTCTTCCCCTTGGGATGTGGTTGATGTTGAAGTAGTTGAGCTTGCTTAACATTGTGCATACGTGGTCATGGTATGCCGTCATCATATCACCATTTGTCTTGATGTCGCCCCGGATTTGGTTGACGACTAGTTGTGAATCACTGAAGATGTTGATGCTCGGGGCTTCTGAGTTTCGGGCCAGTTGTAGATCGGCAATAAGAGCTTTGTATTCGACATCGTTGTTTGTTGCTTTGAATTTGAATCTTAGCGCGTATTTGGCTCTTACCCCCCGTGAGGATGATCTCAGCCATACTGGTGTTCTTGGTGCATGACTCGTCCACGTAATGGTTCCATGGCGATTCGAGTTTTGGGGGTTCTTCCTTGGGAGGCTCCGTGCTAACGGGTGGTGTGTCGAGGGTGGGCTGTGTCGCCCCTTTCGGCCTTCGTGTATTCAGCTATAAATTCCACGATAGCCTGGCCCTTTATTGCTATTTGGGGCATGTAATGGATGTCGTATTCACTTAGCTGGATGGCCCATTTTGCCAGACGACCACTGTGGTCGGGCGATTGCAATACCTGTCGCAATGGGACATTGGTGAGAACGTGGATGCTGTGGGCCTAGAAGTATGGCCTGAGTCGCCTTGCTGCTGAGACGAGTGCAAGTGTCACTTTCTCAATTGTAGGGTAACGGGTATCCAAAGGTGTCAAGCCCTTTCCGGTAAAGAAGACTAGCAATTCGGAATTCGTTTCTCTTCTGACCAGGGCCGAACTGACGACTGTTAGGAAAGCATATAGGTACAGATATAGGGCTTCTCCCTTTATGGGTCTGGACAAGAGAGGGATTGAGGCGAGGTACTGCTTGATTGATGCAAACACGGCTTCACAGTCGGTTTTCCAGACGACGCTTCGCTTGTTTATTGTTCGGAGGGCTTTGAAAAACGGCACACACTTGTCGGAGTAGCGGGAGATGAAGCGATTGAGGGATGCCAATTTTCCCGTTAGGCTTTGGAGTTTGGCCTTAGTCGTGGGGGGTTGCATGTCTAATATTTCCCTGACCTTTGTTGCTGAGGCCTTGATGCCCCCCTTGCTGATGATGTATCCAAGAAACTTGCTTGTTGTTACGTCGAACGTGCATTTGGCCGGGTTCAATCGCATGCCGTTCTTGATCAGGAGTTCGAGTACGGTTCGTAGGTGTTCGGGGTGATCCGTTGCCTTGGTTCTCTTGACCAATATGTCATCGATGTAGACTTCTATGATTTCGCCCGTCAGCCCGTCAAATATGATGTTCATCAATCTTTGGTATGTGGAGCCTGCATTCTTTAGGCCAAACGGCATGACTACGTAACAGTAGAGCCCTTTGTCCGTTGTGAAGCACGTGGCCTCCTGGTCTTCGGGGTTCATGAGGATCTGGTTGTACCCCGAGTATGCGTCCATCATGGGCAGTAGTTTGTGCTCGGCAGTGGCGTCTATGAGCTGATCGATCCGGGTAACGGGAAACTAACTTTCGGGCATGCCTTGTTCAAATTACTGTAATCTATGCATATGCGCCAAGATCCGTTTTGCTTCTTGACCATGACGGCATTAGAGATCCATTTTGGGTAGTCAACTTTTCGGATGAAGCCGATTTTCTGCAGTCTATCGACTTCCGCGTCCATAGCCGCATATCGTTCTTAGTCATACGCCCACCGTTTCTGCTTTATCGGATGAAGCCGATTTTGCTTCAACTTTTCGGATGAAGCCGATTTTCTGCAGTCTATCGACTTCCGCGTCCATAGCCGCATATCGTTCTTAGTCATACGCCCACCGTTTCTGCTTTATCGGCTTTGCAAGTGAGCTGATGCTGAGTTTGTGGGAGATGATGCTTGGGGCGATTCCAGGCATGTCCGTGTAAGACCATGCAAATACCTGTTGGCAATCCGTTAGGACCTGGGATAGCCGAGCTGCCATGTCGGGCTCAAACTGTACGCCGATGTGGATCGTGCGCTCCGGGTGTTCACGAGATAGTTGTATCATACATTGCCCCTCCCGCTCTTTGACGGAACGAATAGTTGTATCGTACGTTGCCCCTCCCGCTCTTCGGCAGGACAGATAGTGTTCAGTCTGTCACGCGGGTCGTCTGATTGCTGCTCTTCTGGGGAGCACTGCTATTGCGAGTACTTCCAATCGCGTGTTGTCTTTGTCTGGTCGAACAGTTTTTTCCACGAAATAGTACCCTCTGACCGTGCCGATCCGTAGTCTGTCCGGAACTTTGCCATGAGCATATGGCATGCAATGATCAACCTCAGCTTCGAGATACCCAGTCGTCCGAGGATCATGTTGTAGGATGTGTGGAGGTCTATGATAACGAAGTCCGTTCTGATGTCGCTCTGGTGCACCGATGCCGAATCGTATGTAGTCGCTACCGAGGGGGTAAATGGTCTCACCCGAGAAGCTGGCGATGCTCTCGTGGTCCTGCATCATCTTACATTTCGAGCGCTTGAGGCCTTCGTATGCCTTTCAAAAGATGATGTTGACGGAAGCTCCGTTATCGATGAGGATGTGCTTGACTAAGTATCGGTCCACCATTCCGTCGATGATGAACGAGAGCGTGCTGTTCTGGTTGCCTTCTTCCTTGTAGGTGAAGGTGATTGGGGGCCAATCCTTCTTGACAGTTTTTGGTGGATTTCCAGGATGTACCACGAATACGTCCCTCGGTCGGGGTTTTTCCCGTTCTTATGGGCATTCGGCTTTCCGCTTCCCTCCCGAGATGTTGTTGATGGTGCCCCTCGTTCGTATATCCGTAGCCGGGCGTTCCGTGTTCGTTGCTCGGAAGATCAGCGTTCCCTCCGTGTGCAGTCGTTCGATTTCCCTGGCTAGGATTTCGCAATTATTGGTGTTGTGGGTATTCGAATCATGATACATGCACCACGTTCCTCTGTTGTTCCGCATAGGGGCTATCCCGGGCGCCCTAGGAATGGGCAGGCGGATTTGTCGTTTATTCTGTTTGAGCACTTCCTCATTTGTGCCCTGGGTAATGGAGAAGACTGCGTGTCGCTGGTGGGGATCTCTGGGTGGTGAGTTTCGCGGTGGTGAACGCTCGCGATGCGCTTACTGATATTGTTTGTGGTTCCTGTGTTCGTGATAGTGATCTTCGCGCTTGTGGGACGTGATGGGCTGTGCTTTTGGTGGCGGATTCTTGGCTGTATAGGGGGATGGCGGGCAATCTTGTGTGTAGCCGTGTGTCTTCGGGGTCGGTGTTGTGCTTGGGCCTTGCACTACGTACACATGGGTTTCCACCAATGCCTTTTGGACGATTAGGTCGATGATCTCGTCATACCTGAGGTGGTCCTTTCTGACCATCTTCTCTACGAACAGGGTTCCCGTCAGGTTTTCCAATAGCGTCATTTTTGCTACGTTCTTGTCAAGGTTCCTGTACGTGTTCACAAGGGCCCTCCACCGGTTGATGAAGCCAGATAGGTTTTCATTGTCCCCTTGACGGATCTTTAGGAGCTTGCTAGCAGTGTTGTACTTGCCCTGTAGCCGGTACCGCATGAGGAAACACTCCGTGAGCTCATCGAACGAGTGAATAGATCTCATGGGCACCTCGTAGAACCAGTTTCGTGCTTCTTCCGCCAACGTCTCCAGGAAAAGGAAACAGATGGTTGCGTTCGAGTACCGGGTACCTGCGGTGGCGGATTGATACTCGTTAATGTGTGTTCGCGGGTCTCCCTTCCCATTGAACCTGCTGATCTTGACGGTTTTGAAATAGGGATCCCTGCCTTGCGCCAGGATATCATCCGACAAGGGGCTCACACGGGAAGTGTATATTCCCTTTGGCCCGATGTACGTGCTTTTCTTGAGTGACATAATTTCGGCCTCCATCTCTGCCATTCGCCGGAGCATGGCGTTCCCAACTGTCGTGGTAGGTTCCTCGTCATCATACTCCCTTGTTCTTTCGGGTGGTGGTGGAGGTCCTGGGATCCGGTTGTTTCGCAGTCCCCATGGTGGATCGATCCTGACGGCTTGCCTGCTCGTTCCTGGCTCCTCCGTTGGTCCTGATTCCTCTCGTTGGGTCTCTTGGCTCCGGATGAACGTGTCAAGCCGATCCTGCAAGCGCTATCGGGCTTGGCGTTTCTGGTCTCTTTCAGTTCGGGCCGTTTGGAGTTCCTTTATGAGGTGGGCTGCTGCTTCGTCCTCCGTTAAGTCGTTGATGTTGCTGATCGTGTCGACGGGTGCGTCTCTCGTCTTTCAGCTTTCAGGTGTAATATGGTATGTTGCCATCTTTGCTGCTATGATTTCGGGTGGTTTACGATTGCTCGATTCCCACAGATGGCGCCAATTGTTTCTACCAAACTCCGTAGGAATTCCAGCAGAAGTATGGATGGGGTCAATTCAGATGATCTGAGCTACTGCGCGTATGTCGTCATTACCTGCTGTTAAGAGTAATACACCAAACGATCGTTAGAAGCCTTGACGGGTTGTTCCCGCCTTTGATTCTCTGACGCTCAAGTTAGTGTATGAAGCGTAACAATAGTATTGGTAGAGTAACGGGCGTACCTTGTAACTGTCATCAATGTGTTGCTTATATTGGTGGTTGAGTATGGAGTCTTTTGTTGCTCTTCGATGTGGGATCCTGTTTGTTTGCTCATGATCTGTTCTGGTACCTTTCGTTTGTCATTCCGAACGCGTGGACGTTCGGATGGTGTTGTTTCCTTGTTTAAAGTTGAAGGCTGTATTACTGTCTTGCATTTGCTCTGGGCTGTGTTGACCCGTTTGGAGTGACTAAGTGTGCGACAATTGTGTGTTTACAGGATCACGTACTAACACCATGGGCTTCAAAACCCCTACCTTTTCGATGGCAGAGGTGGCTTGAAAACTGCGGTCTGATTCAGGAATGGCACGGGTTGGCGGGGAGGAGAAAACGGGTCAAGCCGGTGCAATTTTCTGATTTAAAAATTTTAAAATTTAAAAATTTCCCTATTTATACCCCAAAAATCATATCAGATTGATCACCCAAAATCAAACTTATCGCGATCAAACTGTCGAGAATTAACTGACTCAAAATTATTTCTTTTTTATTTATTTCTCATGCCAACTTCTGTTAAACATAAAAACTAGCTCGCAATCGGAAAGATTCCTCGAAAATTCCTACGAGGCAAAAATTAAATACTCTACAACTTCCCTAAAGAAAGCCAAACTTTCTTGCCCGGTGAAAAAGTCGTTGACAAACTCGATAATGCGACTGATTCGCAATAAAGCTTAATATTTCCGATAAGCGTGTAATCTTGGTTCGGGTTGCCACAATCTACCTTCTTTACAAAAAATTTGTCATCGAAATTTACATACCTGCTCAAAAAGATAAGGGTACTGCTCCCTTATATGCTGCTCTGGTTCCTAGGTGGCTTCCCCGCAACACTGCACTGCGGGAAAACTAACCACAAAAGACCTTTATTAGTCGTCCCCATATGACTACAAATCCAACAGATTTGGAAAGAATGATACCCATGACTAAACTGCGATCCCACCATGTCATGAAAATCCTCAGAATATAATATAACACAATATTTTTGGAACTGTCACGTACACTATTTGTAACGACTCGAACCCAAATTAGCAACTTAATCGTTATTATCTGTGTGATTATTGACATTTTATAAGTTACGAGTTTGATTTTCATTTCTCTCAGAAGTTATAGAGTTAGTTAAGATGAGTTCGTACTCATGTCAAGCATAGAAGTTGAAGTTACGAAGAAGAAGTTATGGTTATTAGAAGTTTATCGCGATTGGTCGTGACTTAAATATCGACATTTTATAAGTTATGATTTTGGATTCACTCTCTTCACGGAAATTGTGGAGAAACATATTATGAGTTTGAACGTATTTTTATTTTATTTTTTTGGAGGTTTGAGCAACTAGTTATGAAATTTGAAGTTTGAAGTATTTCGTGATTTATTGGAAATCTACCATGGGTGAATTTTCTTGACCGTCAGATTGAATAGTAGATCGACGTGGGCCATTGGATCACTTCAGCCCTAGGTTATAAATTTGAAATTTCTACCCGGATTGGGTAGAACCCAATCTACTCGACACGAATTGGTGACCCGATAACGTGACCCAACCCGATTCACTGACCGGGTCGGATCTTCACCCTCCGGCCACCACAGCACCTTGAATCGACTCCTCTCCTCACCTTCGACCTCCCTTGATCACCGACAGAGTCAAGCATCAACCTCTGGCGGTGAATTGAAGCCAGAAAAATCCAAGGGATTTTCTGTTCGGCTTCGTGACCAGCGACGACTTTTCGGCTGACGTTGGACGTCGAGACCATGGTGGGTTTGTTCTCCATCCCACGAGGAGTCGAACATGATGGGTCTCAAGCCACATCGTGGCCGTATGACGCCGATCGGTCGTGGGCGAATTCCGGCAGGTTCCACCGCCTTTCAAGGTAAATTCCGACCACCTCCAGTCGTTTTCTCGACTCGATGTAGTTATGAAATGTGTTTGGATTGTTGAGATATTTCTAATGTTTTATTAATTTCTAGGATTTGAGCCAGTGTTTTCAGCAACGCGTGGGCCCCATGCGCTGCCATGTGCAGAGGAACTCCGATGGCCTAAACATCTAATTCTTCACAGGAAGTTTCCTTCTCTGAATTTTGATGTAGCTTTGTGTAATTCTAGCAATTTTTGTTATCTTTCACCTTGCGCGCAGGTCTCGGGGTGACTCGACATTCGACATTATCGATTATAGTATGTCGAGTTTATGTGGACCTTATATAGAGCCTGAGTGGTGCGTTACGATGATTAGGATGATGTGGGGCCTAGACGACTACAAGGACAATTAAGAGTAGCAATTCACGAACTTTGGAAAGTATTTTCTTCAATCGATGTTTCTTTTCAAAATTCGTTATCCACTGTAGCAACACGATGAAAATATTATTAATTAATCTAGATTTCAATTTTATTAGGGGCATTAAGTACGTTTATCGAGTTTAGTGGGTCAACGGAGTAACTAATTACTGGCTATCCAGGTGAGTGGATATTTTTTTTTCACTGTCGAATAGCGAGTCTAGGTTTTATGTTCATGAAGTTTTATTTTCGCTTATGCAAATGATTTAAGTTATGATTATTTTCGATAATCCTTTTCGCATATGTGACTTAAAATACGTTTACGATTATGCATATGTTTTCCATTTCGTATGTATACATACGTATATGTAATATGTTATTATATGAGTACATTTATACACATAGGCTATATGTTATGATTTCATGTCACACACACACGCGCGCGCTTATTTATGTATGAATGCATCGATGCATTGGCTGCTCGGTTGATCACTGAGTACGCTCCTAGTGGGACACCACAACACCTAACCAGAGGATTATGATTATGTTGTGCATGCCTCCACATGCACGTTTATGTTTTGTTTACTAGACTCGCATAGTTTTATTTTACGTTTTTCGGTGAAAGGCATAAAATTTTGTTTTGCGATTTCTTAAAACTAAATATTTTTCGTCCAGTCATTTGAAGTTTTTCATTGTTTTATATGTATTTCCCCTGGACCCTTTAGTTTCAAATGCCCAGGTTGCAGAGTTTCATCGAAGGTCGGGCGCATACGCGGATTGAGGCATAGCAGAACCCCACTGTAGGATCAAAGTTGATCCTACAGATTTTTGATTTACGTTTATTAGAGTACTTAGAGTTTCCGTTGCACTAAAGTCGAGTTAGGAAAACCTTAGTAAGGGGTTTGGTTATGTTCATGTTATGAATTGAATAGTAGTCTTGAGGGCCTAATCCCGAATTTGGTAGAAAAATTGGGGTTGGGTTTTCACACTATTGACGACATGTTTTGTTGAAGTCGTCGATCACGTCCTTGAGGCATGACAAGAAAGAAACAACTTACTCAAGAAGCTACCTTATACCATTAGAGATACCAATGCTAAAAGGCATATGATGGATCCACTGCAGTAGGTCCATCACATACTAAGTATCACTAAAAGTATAAGATGACCAACAAGATCTGAAAACCTAATGCTCTTATACCAATTGACAAGACCAAATTACTGTAGTAATCCAGGGCAAGTCTTACGGGACCCATATTACAGTATCTAGCACCTAATAATCGGTACCAGCTACCTTAGCACGACCAACCCAGAACTTCAACTAAGAACCTACACTGAGAAAAAAGAAGTTGTGGACTGTCATGCCTCGTACTCTGGACGGTCACTACTTTAGCAAGCAAACATGAAAACTGGGCAATTTATATAAAGGACCCAGGAAAAGAAATAAAAAAATAAAACGTTTGAGTGAGTGGACAAAAAATCATAAACTGTGTAGATGTGTAAAACTATATCTATATGTCATTCCGCTGATTTCTGTGGAGTAATAAATGTAGATATGTAAAACTATATCTATATGTCTTTCCACTAGCTGCTAATACATCGTCCTGAAAAAACAATTATTACTTAATAACTACTCGCTGAAAATCATAATGAATATCTAAGCTCGTGTACCAACGAGCATATCGTCGAAAACCTTGCATTCTCGAATAACATGCTTCCCAAACTAATGACGAGCTCAATCAAATTCCAAATTATAACTCCTGAATCTTCTTAAAGTCACAACATATTGTCAAATGTTACGAGACTCGAAGTCGAATCGACTATTGACTCAACTGTTTAATACAGTTGTAAAATCGTTTAATTAATATCCAATTAACTACACGTCTTAATCAACAATATCCAAATCAATTCAATAACATCTTTAAACCAATCGGTAAGAAATTACAATCGAAACAACATAAAATTTATATCAAAATATTCTTCGCTAGAGAGCCGCCGTGAACCACTGTCGGTGGCAGCGGCGGTGAATTTTCATGGTGAACCGAAGCTCAACCTATTCAAAATCAACCCAGCAATAACTTTCATAACTACAACAAAGTCAAATTCTAACCCTAACTCATCGAATTTGGTTTTGAACCAAAAGCCCCCAAAATTTCAATTGATCGATTTTTCCTCCTCGGTTGGAATTAGAGAGCCATCCACATATGATTAGCTTCATGGTGAGGAGAGCTTCAAATCCCAATAGGTTTTCGCCAGTCAATTTGGCCGGAAAAAAATCGACCCGAAACCTAAATTGTCTTGGTTTTTCTTCTTAAAATTCTGGCCATCTCCGGTCGAATTGGTGGTAGAGACCATAGGAAAAATGAATAGGGAGGAAAGACGAACATTTTTCACACCAAGACAGCCCCGTTCGGTGGCTGGCCGGTGAACGTCGCCGGCGAAGGCGACGAGGAGAGAGAGAGGGAGACCGCGGGAGAGGGGAGAAAGGAAGCGAAGAAGAAGAAAAAATGAAAGTCTGACCCAAAATTGACTTTCCATTTTGGGTAACTCATATATATACTCGCAACTAATTAACTTCGTAAATTCGTTTAAAACTTTCGATGACCACAATTTCTTCATCGTAACTTTGATTTTAACACTTGACATGACCACGAATTAGTCTCGATAAACTCTACAACTTTCCTCAATATAATTTTCTGAAATAGAAAGTCTTTTTTATACTCGTCCATTTACGACTAATACATTTTCGATAAACTTCCGTTGATCATAACTTTCTTGTCGTAACTCTATTTTCGACATTCTTCGTGTCTACGGACTCGTCTCGATAATTTCTACGATGTCTACCCAAAGTCAACAAACTCCAACAATCAGATAAAAAGTCAACTAAAAAGCTCTCAATATTTACCGACGGTGACAAAACTAACTACCTTACTTGATTAACCTTAAATAAATCATAAAAAGAAATTTCTCGGGATGAGATATTACAATCTACCCCCCTTAAGAAAATTTCGTCCTCGAAATTTACGCACATACTAGTAAAACACCAACGGGTACTACTCTTGTATGAGTTCGTTCGACTCACCATGTATCACTTAATTAGGAAGTCTTGTTCTCCAGATCGAGAGTCTCAAATAACCATTCACTTATTAGCCTGGTACATGAAAAGGTCTTGATGCAAACTCTGTAACATAAACACCTAAGACATCTAATATCCATGCCAACCCTATTGGCAAATGCTAGTAATGATGTCAGCATGTCCGGTCAGTCCAGCCTTCAATTGCAGTTCTGATATGCTAGCTATCTAGATGACGGTACGACTTTACCTTCTGAAGTGGCTTATGATCGACACTTGAATCCTGCACCATAAACCTACCAAAGGTATCCCTCAATGGATACTCTCATATAAAATTGACCCTCGTGGCCATAAAGGTAACAAGCTGAAGACTCAGACTGACAGTTCTAAAATTGTAACATAAGTGGTCATCTGAACGATCTCAAAGAACGCTCTGACCCTACTTAATTATCTTATTCCCGAAAATTCTACTGAAAATTTGGCATAGTTTCCCCTAAAACTCAAGGAACCCAAAAACCTGCATAAGTACAACACTTCAAGTAATCAAATCCCAAAATCAAACCATGGGAACCGAATCCCATCATAATTTCTCATAATCAAATTGAATAACACAATGAACATAATTCACTCATACTCATCTGAATTTATAAATTACAATGATTGCAATACTAAATATCTCTACAATTTAATCTATAAGGACTATCTCAAATATCAATAACTAATAATTATAATGTAGCGAGGCTCATGAGAAATCACTGTGATTTGCCTGAAATACGCCCAAAACTGAGAGCAGACTCCAAAGAGTCAAACAATCACATTATTTCACTGTCTATTTTGAAGATATGGACTCAACATCCTAAATAAGGTCGGAGTAATCCTGACAGACTATGCATTTATATGCAATAAATACGTAATAATTGTATGCCAATTGAGTCCTAAAACCCAATGTAACTATTCTCGTGACTCAAGGATTTCAATCAGTGTTTATAACATCGCACCCAAATCTGAATATTCCTAGCTCACATACAAGGCTTATATATAAACATATCCACTACTATTCAAGGCCGAAGTATTTGTTGGTAATAGAAAGACTTTTGTTCACACATAAATGTATACCTACAAAATCTGTCCACTCGCGAAGGTAATACATTGAGGTGATAATCGACATATCTAGTTTCAACCTCAAATTGAATAATTGAATTTCTGCCACCTCCCATGTTGTACAACTATAAACATTTGTTATTCCCCTTGACACTAGATACTTAACCAACAAAAATTAACCAGAAGATCAAAATGTTATAATGTTGAAGGAACGGAACAACTCCCTTGTAGTAATCAATGATTAGACTCTGTATCCTAAAGGATTGATAAACTACATCTTCGTCAAAGATAATCCAAACTAGTCGAAAGTTGGCATTATCGTGTAAGATTCTTATATATACTCGAGCGGGTGATGATCACTAGGTCATCTGCATAATGTTCATCTAACTAGTTTAGTGAGAATCCGGAGATTGTGCAACATAGTAGTCTCAAATCATACTCATCTTCTTCTCACGAATTCCCATAATTCATGACTGAAAAATTCACATTCCCTAGCTAGTTGTACATCTCAAGTACCTCAAACAAAACAATTAGCACCCCGTAGTACACTATAGTTGATTCTGCTACTATCCAACGCTAAAAGGTTCATTGGAAATTATACACGGATTCTATTTAACTTCTGGAGATTAATTCATAACTCAAACAACTCCACGGAAACCATGAGCAATGGGTCTTGTACCCAAAAGGAAATGTCTTCCTTAATGAAGGAAAACCCAATAACTTCTAGGGAAAACTAGCAGGATTCCCTTACGAACCATTATTCACATACACTGTAGTGAGGAATACTAAAGTGCCTTTTTGCATTCCCTCCACGTTTCTGATACGTTACTTGATATACGATCCTTAAAGAAAGGATTGCTTGCATTGTCTAGATGATACTCCTTCATCTATTCTAAAAGGAATCCTGTAAACATGCATCACCCACTGGATCACGTGACACATTTCTCTCTACTCAAGTGTACTCGTAACAATCCTATTTTTCAACTATTATCGCACTTTAAGATTTCCCTTTAAGAAACGTAGTATGCACAACTAAATCCCTCACGCATATGCATTATCTCTAGTGAGTTCTCGTGATTCCTTACTGAACTGAATAAATTATAATCTCAGGCTAATTCCACGCTTGTGACATCCTACAAGTGAAAAGAATATTAGCGGTATATAACAAGTGATGACTAATTAGTAGTATCCTAAAAAATGAACGAGATAAAGATGTATGTAGGATTTATATCGGGTAGTGAAAAAAACAAAAATATCGAGGATATTTCTGATTTTTCACTCCTTGGTTATAGAACATTATATTATATGTTCCTAGCTTATCGTAGATAAGTACAGTAGCAGTTATGTGTTATCATAAGACTAAGCAGTTATTCTAGTGACGGTTACATACTGATGTAGATAAGTACACGTGGTTATGTTCTTTAGAAAATTGCCATTAACTGCCGATGTAATCTTCTATATAAGGAGTCCTTGATTATGAATGAAACATATAGTGAATTCCTTCTACTTTACCATTTTCTTTAAACACGTTATCAACACAAAGTTTTACTAGAGCCAAATATCTCTACAATCCCAAAAACCGTGAAAATCCTTGTGTTACAATTTCCCATGCAGCACCGATTACTACCAAGCCGCGAATTCCCAAGCGACTTGCTCCTCCTCAGCTGCAACTTCCCAAGTCCCTCACAAGCACACGCCGCCACTTCCCAAGCCGTGTTGCTCCCTCCTCAACTCAGCAACCCCAGTCGTTTCTCACCATCAACTCACGATTCCAAGCCGCGACTTCCCAAAACTTGTCGCTCCTCAACACGACTTGTTCAACAACTTGCGACTCTAAGTTGCGCCTCAAATCCTTATGCACTTCAGCCTTTCCAGCACTCCAAGGTGACCAGAATTTCCATGCCTCAATCACCAACCATCACTATTGCAGTTGCTCCTCAAACACAGACTCGCGCTCAACTCAATTTGTTGTCGCTCTCAACAGCAACAAGTTGCACTGCCGTGTGAAAAAGAAAAAAGAAAACAAAAGGAAGTAGAAAAAGAATTTCCAGCAAGTAAGTTTTTATATAAACGTTAATGCTTTCCTCAATTTCAATTTAAATAACCTATTCTTTTACTCATTTTTTACTCAGGAAATTTATAGATTCCTTCCCCCTTCTGCGAATACGAGAATTATGGAATAATGTTCCTTAAATAGACAATGAGGTTCATGTGAATCAAGAGAATTCACTATCGATTCGTAATTGCATCGATAAAATGAACCAAGAGAGTTCGTAAGACTATATATGCAAAGGTCAAATCCATATATTAATCTTGGAAAATTATAGTTGTCGTGGATGTCGTTGAGACTGCGAAACTAATACATCTTCTATTTTATTTCAGGATGTCCGAAACAAAGCTTGATTTTAGAAAATTAGACCCACAAGGCATTGAGTATCATCGATGGGTGATAGATGTGAAAATACGTTGACTGTTAAGACGATCATCACTCATCGAACCAATCAATGCAGACCTTGCTCTCCAGCCAACATCAACCATGAAGGCACAAATTGCCATCATTATGAGGCATCATATAGATCCATCACTCCAGTGGGAGTACATGAATGTCAATGATCCTAGAGAATTATGGCTTGCACTCGAAAACCATTTTGGCAACATTGCAGACACCATGCTCCCAGATTTGAATGAGAAGTGGAACGCTATTAGGTTCCAAGACTTCAAGACTATTGCATCATTCAACTCTGAGATGCTCAAACTTCGATCCATGCTTTAATACTGTCAACAAAATGTGATTGAAGTAGATATGCTCGAGAAAACTCTCTCCACCTTCCCGGTTTCTCCAAGGATTCTTTCAAATAAATACCCCAATGAGGTTAGAACCGGTAATATCACAAATTATAATCAGCTTATTATGATTTTATCTTTTGCAGAACTGATAGCATACTTGTGAACAATAGTTCAAGGCCAATTGGGATAAAGAAGATCCCTGAGGTGAACTATAGATGCACTTCAAAAAGGAAGTGCAAGGAGTGGAACCCTGTTAGAAAGGGAAGATTCGAAGGACGTCTTGGTCCCCAAAACCACTTCAAGGACCACGTACCGTATGGAGGCCATGGAGGTCAAGGGAGAGGGACTACTAAAAGGGGTGGCCGAGGAGGCCATGGAGACCAAGGCAACCCAAGTGGCCAAAACACATATGCTGATAAGGGCAAGGCAAAGGGTAATGAAACTTAAGACAAGGGAGAAAACCGCGAGGTGATTGCCATAGATGTGGATCAAGCAACCATTGGTACAAGCATTGCAAAGCTAGCAAAGGACTTGCTAATCAATACAAAGAATATCGCGAGAAGCTTTAGTTAGAAGCTTACAACAATGAAACAGAAGATGGAGATGGAGCTATTGCTAATCTCAATATAACAGACTTCAAATTGGCAGGGACTCAATTGATGAGAAGCTGGATTTTGATTAGAGCTTTTCAATTTCCAAGAATAAAAGGCGTATGTGCCTTATGTTTTAGTTTGACAATGTTTGGTCAATTTCTTTCTAGATTAGCAAACTTTGATATATTTCGGTGGCATTATTAATAAAGGCATTAGTTTATTTTATTAATACAGGCATGAATATATTTTGTCTACAGTAATCAATTTCTAGTATTTATAAATCTATTCTTTACTCGGGCTCATCTTAATATCTCATAATGTCTAGAAAATAAGACTTTCGATAATAGTGTACTTGAGCGAGTTATGCCTCATCTACATCGATTTCTCTTAACCTAGTTATGAGTGAAAAGAGTTACCCAAATAATTATAGATGAAATAAAGTACGAGCAAAGTTGTTCTTATACTATTTTGGGATTGCAAAAGTGTTTGAATCCCTTAAAATAATCACAAGACGCAATATGGGTGAAACCAGAATTTGACTGTGCAGATCAGTCAACTTCGACAAAATACTGGCAATAGACCAGAACGAACCAGATTATGAATTTTATATGGTTGGAAAGCTACAGATACCTAGTTTTCAGAACTTTATTTTTTTGTCACTATCTATTTTATAGACAAAGTTATGCATATCTAAGTACACAAAGGTCAGAAAATGATTTTCTGGAAAATTAGATTTTTCTGAAACAAAGTTTCGTTTCTTTGTAGGTATGTTTCTCAGAAAACTTGAAAGTCTCATTGATAGTGGAACCACACACACTATGCTTTTCCATAGGTAGCTTTTTTATCGATTATGCCTTGTTGAATATCTTTAACCACAATGATGGAAGGATCTATGAAATTGATCCAAGGGCGAGGTAAAGCCCAGTTCATGTTGCCAAATGGAACCATCCTCACCATCAAGGATGCTCTCTATGCTCCTCGAGCTCTAAGAACCCTCTTGAGTAGTAGAGACATCCGAGCCAACAGACTCCATATAAATACTCATTGTGAGAATGAAATTGAACACTTATGTATTACCTCTAATGATTCTGGTAGGAACCGAATATTGGAGAAACTAATGTGTCAGCCAAATGGGATATGTATAACAACTATTCGAGTTGTTGAATCTAACAATGTCATGAGAAATGGCTTATGGGATTCAGACATGCATAAGCTTTGGCATGATAGACTGGGACACCTAGGTCGTGATATGATGATCCGTATTTTGAAAAACTCAAACAGACATCCATTCTTTAAAGCGAAAGGAAGTATGAACCACCAGTTAGAGACTGATGTCGCTACAAACCCCTAGCAGCAAAGAACTAACACCAACAATGGCGCTTTAGCTCCATATAATGCTTCCCAAGTTAATGGTGACTTCGAGCTTGAACCAACATCCTTATTGGTTCTATCAAATGCTCATCACTCATTTTGCAAAACCTACTCTTTAGCCAAAGTGGGATCGAGACCATCCTATACTAAAGACACTAAAGAGAACATTCCATTCTTGTAACGTATTCAAGGTGATATTTGTAGACCTATCCACCCATCATACATGCCATTTAGATATTTTATGGTATTAGTGGATGCTTTAACATGCTGGTCACATGTCACACTTTTGTCCACAAGAAACGTTGCATATGCTAAACTCCTAGCACAAATTATTCATTTGAGAATTCATCACCCAGATCATCCTATTAAGCCAATACATCTTGACAATGCTGGAGAGTTTACATCACAAACGTTTAATGATTATTACATGTCTATTGTGATTGATGTTGAGTATTTGGTTCCCCATGTACATACCTAAAATGGTCTTGCAGAAGTCGCCATTAAAAGACTTCAAATGGTCGGATGAGCATTGGTCATGCGTATCAATCTTCCTACTTCTGCTTGGGATTATGCGATATTACATGCAGCTATGCTTATTCATTTTAGACTCGCCGCTAGACAAACATTTTCTGCGTACCAGTTGGTTACTGGATATGAGCCAAATATTTTGCATCTACACATTTTTGGTTATGCAGTTTATGTATCTATCATGCCACCATTACTGAAAAGACCCAACCCCGATTTAGTTTCCTAAACCGGAATCGAGCCCCTTCTGAAAACACGCACTTTCAAAAACCATAGAAATTTTGGTAGAGTTTCACTATATCGCGAAGTTACCATTAACCTGCACCTGAAAACACACTTCATCCTATGCTACAAAAGTCAAACCGTGGGCACCAATCCCATCCGGATTTCTCAAAACATATCATAATGTAAACCAATAAACAAAACAGTAACTTTACAGAAATCCGGGAAAAACATATGAAAATATAAACATCAGAGTATTCAGAGCGATCTCTAGTATATACATATATACACAACAATAGGCCAAACAAGAAACCTACTGAAAAAGGAAGAGTGGCTCGAATACTATGCCTCCAACCTCGACGTGCGACACCTGAATCCAAACTGCAAACTGGGCAAAGAAAACGAAGAGCCCAGGGAAAGACATATAAACTGTTAGAGTGAGTGGACGAAAATAAATGTATTTCGCCGAATAAAATACATGTTATAAAAACATATGTGAGTCTAAGTGCATAAAATCAAATGGTACACGAGGGAGACTCTAACCCCTCACGCGCACAGAGCATGCATCGAAAATTCTGCGGGGTCACTCATGGATACATCCGCGCTAGTACAGTCTAAATCACGGGATCCCATACCCACACGTGATTCAAGCCAGAAAGGCCTTAGGTCAGAAGTCTGCCCCCCCCCGGTAAAGGCCTCGGGTCAAGAGTCACAGCCTCCCCCGGTAAACATCCTCAGGGATCAGCCGGGATGCAAGTGTATCGATACAACCACATATACTAAGACTGTACTCTGTGTAAACCAAATCATAAATAGTTTCATGCAAATGTAGTGAGCATAATGTAAATGCATATTTGTAATATATAATTATGAAAGTATATTCGTCGATGCATATTCTTAAATGCATAATCATAAAACACATGCTCATATAAATCATAATCTCATATGCATGCTCATGCTCGTAAAACGTAATATAAAGACTTGCAACCAATCAGTGAAAAGAAATGTGTCCACTCACAGACTAACACAACGCAAAACGCGTTAATCCTATGATCCGGCTAAAAATTCCTCGCCAAACGAACGATCACGATCCCCTGAATAATCATAAATACCACTGTTAAAAATCATATTTCAAAACCCTGAACCACATCTCGAGAACCAACCAATCTCGACAACATATAACTCAATATCGACGAAATCGTCAAAAATCCAATAAACAGACTATAAAACCTTGCTACAAATTATGATGCTCAATTCAAAATATAAACCTCACCACTACGATCGGTGCGCGATTCCGAGCAAAACGACATAAAACTTGTTGAAAATCATCTCGGCCGGATAACCGCCGCGCACGGCGGTGCACCGGGCCGCCGCCGGAAAATTCCATCGGCCCAGAAAATTTCAACCTACACATGGATTTGAAGATCTCGACATTTCCAACAACTTTCTAGTTCAAAGTTAAGCCCAATTTTGACCGGAAAAGGTTCAAATCTCACCTTGAAGTCGAAAACCCTTGCCGGAATTCATGCACTTTGATCGGCCACCACCGGCCACGGCAAGGTGCAAGACTACTTCTAAAAGTTTCCTCTCCCCAAGGGCTGCAAAACCCCTATAGGGTCGACCTCCATCTCGGCCTCCACCATCGGCACCGTCGCCGGCGATTTCGCCGGAAAACCCACCAATTTCAAATTGTCGTAACCTCTTCATCCAGCAACCAAATTGAACGATCCACCTGTCAAATCGAAAAGGAGCACGAGCCCAACAAGTTTCATGAAGACACCACGGCCAACCGTGGCCGGAATAAGGCACCACGAAGGCCATAAGTTCACGGCTGAGTCAATTCACCCGAGTTGACTCGGTCAACTCCCCAAAGTCCAAGTCTGACTTACCCAAAAAGGAAACCCACTATTTATACTTTCCATTTTTGGTAACTTTCGTATTTATTTTACGACAAATTTTGATCGAACGTAACTTTTGCATCGTAACTCCGTTTTCAACGATTCTCGTGTCTACGAACTTATCTCGACAAATTCTTCGATTTCCACTTAAAGTCAACCAACTTCTACATATCCGATAAAAAGTCAACGGCTCAATTCAACACAAGCTTATCTGATAAAAATGATCAACGGTCGAAAATAGATCGAAACCAATCGGATAAACACGACTAAATCCAATGGCCGAAAATATTCATAACTTATTCCTCGATTAACGAAATAATTCTCCGGAAACTCCCACGAGCTCAAAATAACGTACACTACAACTCTCGTGAAGGAACTCATCACAAATTCTTGCTCGATAATTTAGTCACTAACAATCCCACGAGTATGATTAACTCACAAAGTCACAGCTCGACCAATAAGTACACATTCAACGGTTCGGGTCGTCATAATTACGCAAAAAGATGGGTCCTCAGAGATAAATGAGTGTATATGTTGGATATGTGTCTCCATCTATAATACGCTACGTAGAACCCTTGTCAGGCAATCTCTTTACCGTGCGATTTGCGGATTGTCACTTTGATGAGACAACCTTCTCATCGTTAAGGGGAGGAAGGAACAACAATGTTCCACAGAAATGACAGGAATTACCATGGTCTGTCCCTACTTTGTCTCATCTTGATCCCCGCTCCGCACTAGCAAATAGTGAAGTACAAAGAATTATAGAGCTTGAAAACATAGAAGATTCGATGCATGATACGTTTGTTGACCATGCTAGAGTAACAAGATCACATATACCTGCTGTAAATGTGCCTGCAAGGATAGACACTCCATCATGATGATGTGAGGTCACTAATCCTAATGTAGGAGGTGGTGGCACCACACTTGATGGACGTGTGGTGGCTGAGGTCGTGACTCCCCAAAGGATGAGGGGAAACCTCTAGGTTTGATAGATTCTTACCCTAGGAAAAAAGGGAGTTTGGCACAACCTAATCCATTGATCATCAACACTCAAAATTCAACTTATGAAATTATTTCTGACTATGGTTATGTCCAAGAGACAACCAATTTTGAGGGAGTTCTAACGGTTAATCCAAGTATAACGAATAAAGAGATCTCAATGAATTATGCTAGCATACATGAGATTTTGGATAGAGAATCTATGATCCTCGATGATGCATTTGCATTCTCAGTTGCACACAATCTCATAAAACATGGTAATATCGAACCTCACTCTGTTGAAGAATGTCAACAAAGAGCAGATTGGCCCAAATGAAAAGAAACAATCTAGATTAAACTAGATTCACTAACAAAGAGACAGGTCTTTGGCCAGGTAGTGCTAGCTCTACCATGTGTAAAGCCTGTAGGACATAAATTAGTTTTTGTTAGAAAGCGTAATGAGAAGAATGAAGTATTGAGATATAAAGCCTGCCTTGTGCCACAAGGTTTCTCACAACGCCCTGAAATTAACTACGAGGAGACATACTCTCTAGTAATGGACGTTTATAACGTTCTGCTACCTTATAAGTTTGGTAGTTTACAAAAAACTTGACATGCAGCTTATGGATGTGATTACTACATATCTATATGGGGATCTAGATTCATAGAAATATATATATATGAAAGATTCTAATGGACTTCCATTACCTAAATCAAGTGGCTCTAAACCACAGAGTGCGTTCTCGATAAGGTTGAGACGTTCACTATATAGATTTGAAGCAATCCGAACGTATGTGGTAATAATCGTCTAAGTGAATACTTGATTGGAAAGAGATATGTGAATACTGAACTATACCCATGCGTGTTTATTAAAAGAACAAGTTCTAGATTTGCAATTTTCGTTGTCTATGTCAATGACATGAACATTATTGGAACTCTTGATGAGTTAAAAGACACTACAAAATATTTGAAATCCAAGTTTGAGATGAAAGATCTTGGGAAGACACGGTTTTGCCTAGGCCTAGAGCTAGAGCACTGTAGTTGTGGAATATTGGTCCACCAATCGGCTTATGTCCACAAAATTTTAAGAAGATTTAACATGAACAAAGTACACTCTGTTAACACTCTCATGATTTTCCGCAACCTAGATCCA
The DNA here is from genome assembly GCA_946800695.1 of Geum urbanum. Lineage (NCBI taxonomy): Eukaryota > Viridiplantae > Streptophyta > Magnoliopsida > Rosales > Rosaceae > Geum > Geum urbanum. The sequence goes on from OX327006.1 coordinate 32,290,506, forward strand.
AAGAAGAATCCATTTCGTCCAAAGGATGAGGACGAAAAAGTCTTGAAGGCTGAAGTGCCTTTCCTAAGTGCAGTAGGTACATTATTGTACTTAGCTCAATGCACAAGACCAGACATCTCATTTATTGTGAATTTGTTAGCTAGATTTAGCTCAAAGCCCACGTAATGCCATTGGGTTGGCATAAAGATGATCTTTTGATATCTAAAGGGTACGATAGATATGGGTTTGTTCTATCCCTACATAGAGGCACGAAGGAAGACTTTCGTTGCACGAAGCAAGGACACCACCGGTGAGGGTGGTGCCACTCTTCTTCTTTCACCCCTACACCAACAATCCATGCGATATGTTAGTTGGTTTTGCTGGTGCTGAATATCTCTCTGACCCACATAGAGGTCGTTCTCAAACTGGTTATGTCTTTACCATGGGAAATACTTCTATATCTTAGAGATCTACAAAACAGACTCTTGTAGCTACATCTTTGAATCATGCTGAGATTATTGTTGTACATGAAGCTGTTAAGGAGTGCATATGGTTGAAGGCCATAATTGCACATATTCCAAGATCGAGTGGTCTAGAATTAACCACTAATGAACCTACATGCACTTATGAGGATAATTTTGCATGTATTGAGTAAATGAAACTAGGTTACATCAAAGGCAACAGCACCAAGCATATATCGCCTAAATTTTTCTATAATCAGCAACAACAAGAGTTTCTTAAGATCCAAATGAACCAAGTTCGACCTGAGAACAATGTGGCAGACTTATTCACTAAGTCGTTAGCCAAACCCACATTTGAAAAGCATGTGAAGAGCATAAGATTGCTCAACCTATCTAAGCTACCTTGATTGCTGGAATCAGGGTGAGATGCAGACTTCAGGGGGAGTCTAGCATACACATGATTGTATCTAAATGTGAAGGACACGTTGTACTCTTTTTCCTTGACCAATGTTGTTTTTATCCCAACAGATTTTTATTACTTGCAAGGTTTTGATAAGGCAACATGGATAAGTGTCATTCATCGTCTACGACGATATGTACTCTTTTTACTTGTTCGAGATCACTTTTTCTCCTGCAAAGGTTTTTAGCTCAACAAGGTTTTTGAAGAGGCATCATAGAAGCATCAAGGAAGCATCATCTACAATAAACGGAATAATGGGGAGTGTTGTAAAACATTAGATTATATGTTCCTAGTTTATCGCAGATAAGTACAATTGACGGTTATGTCAGTAGCAGTTATGTATTATCATAGATAAGACTAAACAATTATTTTAATAACGGTTACACACTGATGTAGATAAAACATGTGGTTATATTCTTCAGAAAACTGCCATTAACTACCGATGTAATATCCTATAATCAAGGAGCCCTTGATTATGAATGAAACATACAGTGAATTGCTTCTAGTTTTACCACTTTCCTTAAACATTTTTCTTTCTTTTTTCAAACTCAGTTGTTGATTTGCTACCCATGAATCACCGTAGCAAAAATTACGAATGTGGAAAGAGTAACATATTATGACTCCGATAATCTGTCATCAGGGCAGTGGTAAAAGGTTATACTATTAAAGATGGAGCCTTGGTATATAGCAGTGATTAAGCACAAATCTGGTTTTGAAATACACTTTTTTAATATATAACTCAAAACAGTTTAATTACATAATTCAAAAGAAAATATAAAAAAACATTACACTATTTTGAAAAAAAAAATTCAAAAAAATTTCGTACAATGTCTACGAAAGGGTTCACGAGAGAGCCAATCCAAATATATCCATGATATTGTTGAGTGTGACTGATTGGATTAAGCCCATCCAACACTCCTAATTAAATGCCCCTTTCCATCAAACTTAGCTACTTTATCTTGTCCATTACTATTCTCAACAACCCAAAACTCTCCTCTTATGTTTCTATTAATACTGTCCGGGAAGCCTTGAGTTGGCGCAAAAAATTCTTGATTAGCTGGAGATCCTCAAATCCAATGCCTCAAGTATTCTTTGTTGTTGTTTGGATTACTAACACGAAAGATTGGTCTATACTTGACGCCACTCCATTTGCAAAAGCCAAGCCATTGAGCAATACGTCCACTCTTCCTGTATACGGATTATATTGCATTAGTCTCCCATATCTATCTCCATTGTTAAACGACGACTCCCAATGTCTTCTTTGATAAACCGTGCTTGTGTCCGTAAAATACACATTTCCATTCACCGGATCGATATCCAAATAGTGAACCGAAAAAGGACATATTCCTTCCCCTAAACGTGCAAGTGTTTGAGCTACTCCACCATTGAGACCCACCTTCAATAAACCAAAGTAGGCATCGATTATGTAAAGCTCGCATGTGGCGAGAATGAACTTGAGGCCGAGGGGTCTACCACATATAGTATCATTGTCTTTGTTGATTAGAGCCGTCACACCACCTTGGCCTAGTAGGGGACGTTGTTGCAAACTATACCCATCCGTATTGCCCCCCAATAAACTTGAAAATCCGGCCATCTCCAACGCCCATATACACAGCTCCTCTGCAGTCAAAGGCAAGGCTTTCAGGGCCGACTAACGGAACACATATTTCATGGTGTTCAAATGTTCCATTCAGAAGCTTCCAATACTGAAAACGATAATGCAAATGCAATCAAAAAGAAAAGGGTGAGACACATCCATGGTTGCAAGGTTTAACAAATCCTTGAGGTTATATAGAATCCACATCTGGATGTTTCAGTCCCTGATGTACATCCTCGAGGTTATGGCAGAGTAGACTTGGTGCAAATTGATACAAAACATGGGCCATCCCCGCAGGCGTCTCTTCACACATCATTTCCTTGCATCATGTCAGCCACAATCTAGACCTTTTACAGAATCCATATCAGGTTCTTGAGGGATCCACAGGCACAGGGGCAACATCCTTTTTATCTTCTAAAATCATAGCTTTAGCCTTATGAAGTACGACCTTGGCTTCTAGTACACATGTGTTTTTTACAAGATACTCATTTCCATGGTCTGAAAGCCAACTTAAGGGAACTAAGAATTTGAAGCCACAGTCACTGTCGCAAGCACTAAACACATGTATAGCATCTGTAAATTAAAATAAAATATCACCCAAAAAACATAATTAAAGGGCATAGCTCATTAATCATTGGTAAAGAGTAAAGAAATAACAATAATAAGGTAAATTCATTCTACTAGTTCTTGAGCTCTATCCACAGATGGCTTAATAGAGACATAGATCAATTAGTTTTAATGAAGCTAACATATTACCATATATTACATCTGAAGTCCTAAATGGAACTCTCATATAACCAAATTCATATACCAAAAATTGAGTTGTCATAGGAATTCTAGAAAATTTAACCAAATGGTTGTCTATTGTTTGGCAATGTTTTCAACTATATCTCTGTTATCTTGTGACTATATAGACACTATAGTTGACCACAGCCTTAACAATATAGAAAGCAATCTCCTGAGTTATCATCCTCTGGGGGAAGCATTCATATAAATTCAACATGTAAAGTAAAAAGATGCTATAGCCATTGTTCAAAGTACATCATGTTTCATGTAAATGCTAAAAACGAAGCAGTCAGACACGCAGATGATTTAATTTCTCTAAACCTGTGACTTAATATCAACAAGCTGCAAGTCAATTTATAAAAGAAAAGGCATAAATATTTGACTGTGACACAATCTAAATAATAGTGAACATGTAATCTGCATACTAAAAGTCATGGAGGGATATGAAATACTGTATTAAGTCAGGGAACCCTATGGGTGGATATTTCATTATCAGTCGAAATCTGAGGGATGAAAAGATATTTTCTTGTGTTTACCTGCTTCATTACTTAGTTAAATTAAAGGAAGGATATAGAAAGAAGGAATATAATGTGAAATGAACCTTGAGTCTGAGACATATCTCATCCCGAGTGTTTCCAGCCCAGACGGGTATGTAAGATGAAATATATATAAAAATATATGTATCGATAAGATAATATGCAGGCACTACAATTTTCTGCAACCATATTTGAAAGTATCAGAGTAGTTCCTCTATGATCGCTTCTCGTCCGGACCAGAGGTAAAAGTACATCCTTTGTTTACTTAGCCATTATTTACGCAGAAGGTCTAAAATCATTACTACAACAATAACCATAGACTTCAGTCAACAGAGTACTGTCATTTAATAACAAGGTCTAAATTGTAAGAACATAAACAGAGGAGAAGAACTGAAGAAGGGCTAGGCGTATATTCATACAAGTTCTCATTCTTATGCAGCAAGTGTCAGACTGAAGACTGAATGAAATTCAAGCCCCATAACAGGAAGCAAGAATTTCTGGTGCTATTCAATAAGTTAGACTTATGTACTGTATAGGGACAATAGAAGTATAGAACAGAAAGAGAAGAAAGAAAAAAAACGCAACCATAAATGTGCTGTAGAAAACTGGAAATTAATTTACCCTTTGTTATTGATTTGCTAGGTTGAATTTGATTAACCACGGTTAAGCTAAATTGGGCACATCTAGACCATCCCTGAGGCAATTTTGAAGCATCTGGAACTCCCAAATATGGTGACAAGTAGTCAACAACGTTCCCCTTCAGATACATAAGGATCCTCCTGGCCAAACATGAAATTCCAAAACCATAATATATATATATATATATATATATATCAGAAACTCTAAAACTGTAAAGCATGTCAGTAGTGGGAGATAGATACTCCAAAATACCATTTAGAATCACCGACGGCGAAAACATCAGAGTAATACTTGGAGGTGGTATTCAACTTAGAGAAGTTGTCAATCTTTCATCTGAACGTTACAGATGCAAGATCACAATCCACTTTCTTGACTTTCTGCTTCTTCATGCTAAGAACATAATGATTCTTCAGTCTATATGACCTTGGAATAAACATACCAGCATTCAGATTCTTCAGTTTATGATGAGAAAGAAACCTTGAACGAGCAAGGTTATTCTTATCCTCAACTAATATTGGTTCACATGGAGGTGGGGGTACATCGTAAAAGGCGGTAAGCCCTTCCTCCAAAGTATGCCCCAAATCGGCTAGACAATCAGCCACACAGTTCTGCTGTCTATACACATGACTTACAGTACATTTCAACTTTTCGTCAACAAGTGCATTGCAGCTTTTAATCAACTGAATCAGATGATGATCCTGGTACAATTCACCTACATTCCTTAAAAGATTCTTAGCCAACAACGAGTCAGTTTCTACCTCTAGAGGAACCCGTCCAGATTCCAATGCAAGCTCCAGGCCTAAATGTAAGGCCTTCAGCTCAGCCTCAATAATTTTTCCTGTTCCTAAATTCGCTGCAAACCCAGCTACCCATTCACCATTATCGTCTCGGATCACACCACCTCCTGCAATGGACTGATTTGTGACGCCGACTTCCATCTACATTAAGCTTGTACCATCCTTGGGGAGGAAATTTCCAGGATAGTAACAGCTCCTCCTTGCCTTTATTTGATTTCCTGTATTGAACAGAAGACCCACAATCCAAAACAATATAATAAACCCTAAACCCTAAACTTAATCAAAACTATAACTATTGTGCAAGTAATACTGATACTAAAACCCTAAATACTGACTTCAATTATAAACAACAAACAGAATCGGAAAATATTGGGCGAGAGCTTGCCTTCCCATGGACGATTCTAACAACGCAAAGAGCAAATAGGGATTCTAGTGAGCTCAGAGTGTGTCTATTGAAAAAAGTGAGCAAAGAGCGCTTGTAGCCTTGTTGAATGTTTTGCCGCCTCTGCCTCTTTTTCTTTGAGAATCTTTTGTTTTACTTTTGGTTGGTGTTTTTAACCCAAAGTAAAAGCGAGCAAATTACCGTCGTGTTTCATGTCGTTTGATCGAGAGAATTCACCCATCATTATCGAAATAAGTGAGTTTTTTTTAAGGCGATAATAATTCAATTAATAATGTCATAGTAATACGAAAACTTCACTGAATTATCCGGTCAAATTATATCAAGCCTTATGCGCATCACTATACTAACAACAGTGTCTCACTCAACATCTTAGACTAGCAAACCTGGATAGCACAGTAATCAAAAATAGGTAGTACCATCCCTAAACTAGCTAAACACCTTCTCTACTCAAACTCCACCACAATGTCCGGGTCAGCCTCCTCAACATCACTCTCCTAAGGCAGGTCCCACCTCACCAACCGCTTCTTTGCGTGTAGAGCTTTAACACGATCGAGAATAGCTTCACGTGCAAGCTGGCACAGTTCGTCCTCAGCCAAGTACCTCTTTGCCACCGGTGTAAGCATAGGTTTGTCGCAGGATCCCGATTTACACGCACTCCGCGCCACGAGACATTATAGCTTCCCATTCTCGAAGCTAGCATACTTCCTCTTTTTCCTTGGTCTCTCCAGTGTTGTGATCACCAGAGGGGCTTCTACACGCAGTTCCTGCTGCGATGTCAGGGGTGGTGCCTTCGGTTGTTCACTATCCGCCACCACCTTTTTATCATCACCTGTACCATGACCAACCCCAAACATAATGACATGTTCCTGGTTCAAGCCCCAGGCCTTCCTCTTCACCCCGAGCCTATTCTTCAGCCCATATGGCTTCCTTCCAACAAGATTCCTCCAATTCTTCTAACCTAGCACATTGTATAGGGAATCCATCCATTAAGTGGGAAAGACTATCTCACCCCATACAGTAGCCACACAAAGTAATGTATTCAATATCGAAAGTAGCCCAAGCATGGCCTCCTAGGGCTAAATTCATCTTGATTAGAAGCGGATGTGTAAGATCAATTTCCACGAATAAGTAGATTTCCTTGTCGTCCTCCAGTCGGACACGATCATAATCAATGTATTGACCCATGTAATATCTTAGGGATTTCCACCATTGCTTGACCTTCACACCATCGGTGAGGTTTCCACCAATTACCTCGGCTCATGCCCAAACACGAGTCTTGTGCACTTGTACCAGATGTGACGGTGTGAGGCCATCCGTCTCCACCGCGATCACATTCATGTCGCGATAAAATCATGGACTTCTATCAACGGCACTTCGAAGAGATCTAATGTCCATAAAACAATCCATGAATCTATCATGGGTGCATTTCCAGATCTGGATAGGGCTTGAACCCAACAATCCTTTTCAGAGACGAATCATCCAAAGACACAGGGAATATGCAGTAGCTTTGTCCAATGGTTGAGGAGAAAATACTTGAATCACAGTGAAGTCATATTCCGAGGCTTCCTCCGCCGCTCTAACTGAGAGGTCAACCTCTTCACAAGGACGGCGAGAGAATGAGGTCGCCATGTGAGGGAAAGGGTGTGCTGCAAGGTTGCGAGAACTTGAAGAAAAAACTTATATCACATATCATAAAAAGAGTGAATGGATTGAGGTTGGGAAACTTGCTCAAGGTAGGAGAAGAGAAAATAGAAGGTAGGAGATTGATTAGGAGACGAGAACGGAAACGAAGAGAGATCAAAACGACGATAGAATAATCAGAAAAGTGTACGGCGGCTAGGACTTAGGTTTTGACTAGGAGACCTAAAGAGACTAGGATATTCTCGATAACCACTTAGTTCCTCATGAGGTATAAGTGACAAGGGGACTTGAAAATAAGTGATCTAATTAGTGTCAGTAAAAAAGAAAGATCAAAATTATTATGTAGGAATATTCATATAGTTGTAACATTTTGGAAATTTGATCGGCTCTCTTGATGTTTTGTTTTTTGCTTTTTGTTTTTATTTTTTGATACATAACAAAGAAAAACAAAAAGGAAGAGACGAAGGGAACTTTCTAAGGCAACCCACATCAAATTGATTGTAAGGCAACCCACACCAAACTGATTGAAAGCAGCAACAAAGCCGACATTAGAAGACAAGAAATGATCACAAGTGTGGAGACTCTAAGGATATTCATAGCTCGCTAACTTGTGAACAACAAAGTTTGATTCACGAATAACATGCTTGAATTTTATTTTCCCAAAGTGATCAAACAAGTTCTCTCATGTCATCAATGAGTCACACCTTGGCAAAATATCTCTTACAATTCGAGCCATTCCTTAAGATCTTTTATTCCAAAACAGGGCATCATCGGTGCCTTCGATCAAGGATCAAGGAATTAACTAAGGTTCCCTTTATTCTTCGATTTCTTTTTACATGTACACTTAAACATCTATAAATTAATAGATTTGGAATTGACAAAATCTATTAATTTAATAAGATATTAAATAATTAATAAATTATTATTATTTTATTTATTAATTAATAACTTATTAATTCGTAAAATTATTTTTGTTGTACCTTGTTCAATATACATCATTTTTCAGTTTATTGTGTATACATTTTCAAATATGTAATGAGAAAATAATACCAGAAATTCATACCATGTTAAAAAAAAATTTAAGATGAGATTCAATATAACATCAATTTCAAAAAACAACAAGTCACAATTGAGTCATTCTTCATGAAGTCATCATAAATGAATAATTAATTATATGTATTAAGACATTATTAATTTAAGAGGTGAAATTGAATTGACTTTTTTTTTTAACATTTCACACCCCCCTTTTATGCTTTTTGTATGTATTTTCATTATACTTTTGCATGAAAAGATGAAGAAGGGGGGTGTGGAATGTAAAAAATGGGGTGTCAATTTCACCTCCCTTAATTTATATATTGCATGGAGTCAATATGTATTCTCGAAGTTTGATTATCTTATAAATTTAACGAATTATTAATTTAGTACCTTGTTCTCAGGTCGAGACCGACAAAAAATATTATTTTAACAAGATTATTAATGAATCGAGTATAAAATTATCAAAGTTCATGTTTAATTTTTGTTTTTGCCGTATATAAACTGTGCTTGTGATCAACCATTATTTAAATTTAGACGAAAAGAGAGAGTACGTTCAGCTACTCATGATTAACCAAGGTTTAGCCTCTGTTGTTCATCATAACTCTTGCTACTCTCTACTCATGATAATTTGCCCCTAAACAAGAAATCCATCTTATACTAGAAGCATCTGAAGCATCTGGCTCTACCATCATCTGAAGGCACACAGACTTCATCGGCTGCTTCCCCACTACATTGCAAACAAATTCTTAACAGCTTATCAATCATCCGCAATAATTTCGTACCCTAAATCTGTGAGTTAAAACTCAAGGAGACCATGGCATTTAAGGCCATATATTAGTTCCGCCTAACCTATCTCCTCCTGCAAATTTCTACGGGGCATGCAAAAGTTCCGGCATTTATTGTGTTTGGAGACTCTTCTGTTGATGCAGGGAACAATAATCGGATACCAACAGTCCTAAAGAGCAATTTTCCACCATATGGTCGTGATTTCTATGGTGGCCACCCTACGGGGCGTTTCTCCAACGGTAAGATTCCAACAGACTTCATTGCTGAAGCTTTTGGGATCAAGCCATCCATACCCGCATTCTTGGATCCATCATATAACATTAAGGACTTTGCTACTGTGAGTATGCTTTGCCTCAGCAGGAACTGGTTACGATTATGCTAATTCTGATGTGCTAGTAAGTTCCACCGTCACTTCAGACGCCATAGCTTTATCAATTATTCGGAGATTCAATATTGCTTTTGTAATTTCCTCAAGTCAGAATTAATTGAGATTCGATACAATATACTAAAATCAAGATCATAAAAGGGATCGTTTTATGCATAACTAATTCGCTGGACTTGCAGGGTGTGATACCCCTTTGGAAGGAAATGGAGTATTACAAGGAATACAAGAGGGATCTCATTGGCTATAAAACAATCCCCTTTGGAAGGAAATGGAGTGTTACAAGGAGTATTACTATGAAGCAAACAAAATTCTAGAAGCACTTTACTTGATCAGTATAGGAACTAATGATTTCCTTGAAAATTACCATGTATTTTCACACAGATCATCGGAGTATTCCATTGAGGATTACCAGAGTTTTCTAGCAGGAATTTCAAGTGATTTCATCACAGAACTTTACCAGCTTGGCGCTCGAAAGATATCTCTAGGCGGACTTCCCCCAATGGGCTGTCTGCCATTGGAGAGAACTAGTAATCTTCTTTCAGGGAGTAACTGCGTTGAGAAGTACAATGATGTGGCTAAGAGTTTCAATAACAAGTTGCAGGAATTAGTTGAGAAACTGACCGGGGAACTAGTTGGTATTGATGTGGTGTTCTCAAACCCTCGCTATATTCTTTTGGATATCATCCAAAACCCAGTAGCCTTTGGTGAGTATTTTTCCAGGTTTTTACTTGAAGTCTAATTATAATGCCTTTAATCGTTTGTGTTTAGATAATAATGAACATAATGTGCTACTTTTTTAATTTATAGGATTTGATGAAACAGCAATGGCCTGCTGTGGAACAAGATTGTTTGAGATGGGTTACCTGTGTTCTAGGATGAGCCCGTTAACGTGTTCAAATGCAGATCAATATGTCTTTTGGGATGCCTTCCACCCTACAGAGAGGACTAATAGTATTGTTACAGATCATATATTTAAAACTTGTTTGTCTCAATTTCTTTGAGACTTCAAAAGTATATAATGCAACGCATGGTCGCATGTAATCATCATTTAGGAGGTGTAATCAATTTAGGTTTTTGATCTTTTATAATCAGTATATTTTACCAGATTTATGTATTCTTTTTCAATTTTATATGGCATGCACTTGCACAAATGCATTGTATTGTCTGAATATATTTTTTTATCCATTGGATATAAAACGATCAACCCACAGCAATCTTAGAATTCGAAAATGATTAAAAGTTTCCAAACAGCCCCAAGAATGTACAAGTTCTTAATCCAATATACCAAATAAATTTTGTTAATGTCTGTAACCAAAATGTACGTATCATTTCATTTTCCCAATCTGAATCTGTCAACAACTCGAGTATGAGACATTAGAATTCAGAGTCACAGTATGCAGCAAACACAAGAAGAGAAAGCAAAAACAGACAAGGGGTGTAGAACAATTCAAACTAATTGCATTACTTTTAAAACCCACCAGAATTTTCTAGCAAAACATCTCAAACAGCAACTACAAACAGTTTCTAATGAAACATAATTTAAACTGGTCACTGACTGAAGCACTCGTAAACTAGTTTATGACCACTTAAAGTACTCGCAAACGGTAGACATGCTTCTCACGAAAAGTATAGCAACTTACACTACCTGGATTGCACAAATTATTTAGCCTCTTTAGGGAAATGGAGCTTGATCAGTGCAGGAAGCTCAGCTAACTCAACCTGAGGCTTGCCCAACAAAATACTCTTCAACTTTTCATCACAGTTGACCACATTCTTGTTGTTTGGATCCTACGAAAGCACACCAAATATTCTATTCAGTACTAGAAAGAATTCTACACTGCACAAGTATCCAGATTCAGTTGCAGAAATACAATCACATTTTCTCTAAACAGTTCACATGAAACAAGCCAATTCTAAGTCCAATTAACCACACACGCTCTGAGAGACGAAGCAACTTGGAACGAATAACGCATAACACAATCAGAAGCTTGCATTTTCATTTTACACCAAAGTGAAGGGAAAATGAGCAATAATAGGAAGAACCTGAAGATTGTTATCCTTGATGTATGACCAGACCCGCCTAAAACATCCAAGACTAGAAATCTGAGACTGGCCCACAAACTCTCTCAGCGTCGAAGGAAGATTCACCAGGTCAATCAAGTTAGCTAGTTTCTTCGGATTATCCATTACAGATTTCTTAATTCCCTGCGGCAACATTTTTCTCACCAACTTGTTTCGGCAACTCAAAAACACCACTGGACCCTGCGCACAGTAAGAACACCACACATGGTAAGCTTATTTCCAGAAGCCAAATACCCAGTTGCCTCAAATTTCAGTACAATATACGTTCAAATCTTTTGATTGAAATTTTAACTCTAAAAATCCAAAAAGAGCTTCTGGGGAATTTCATCGAACACCTGGTATGCAATAAACATCCACTCCCACAAAACAAGAAGTAGGAAAATAAAACTAGTAGCATCAAGACTCGGAAAATTCATAGCGAAAGAGAATGGAGTTGAAAGTAACAATCCCGATAAGTAATTTAAAAATTGGGCTGTAAATTTTACCCAAAGAGCGTTGGATAAAAAATTGGCGCGTACTAAAAAAGCAGCAGCTCATAATAAAAGTACCTTATTATACCCAGATTTCAAAACTATGAGGTCATCAACCATTCTCTAGAAAACGCCGCCGTGGCCGTTGCCGCAGCTTGACCCTCGCGCAGTTTACGGCCAAGCGATCCGAGGCCACTACGCCGACCGGTCCCTCGACAACTATCTCATGGACGGCTCTGATTTCATCAAAGTCCAACACCCTCGCCGCCTTGGCCCATTTCGTCTGTATGCTCCGCCACCCAAAGCACAGTTGCAGAGCTGGCGGCGTTGGAGCTTGTACCAGATGAATACAGCTTCTTGGCTTTTGGCAATGCTGGTTTGGTTTCTGACACGGGTTGGAACCAGCGGTCGAGCACTATACTTGTTTGGTTGGTGCAATGGGCCGAGCGGGTCGATCAGTTGGATGATTCAGCTTATTCTTTTTTTCTCGATCAAATTCGGATATTGTTGGTGGGTACGTACAGGGTGAATTGGATTCAGATCACAAAGGCATCCATTTGCAAAACTCCAACCAAGGATGATAGTGGCTGCGTAACCCCTCCGTTGAGACCCACCAATCTACTTAAAAGCAATATCCAACTCCAACTGCCTCAGAGAATCTGCCTCGATGCTGAATCTCACTACGAACTAGGAAATGTCTCCAGTCATGATCCCCTTTCTCACCTCATCAAGAGCACTAACCACCTATTTGGAGTTCAACTCCAGTATAACATTGCTAATGTACATGTTGCGAGGAATGCTAACAGTCTCCAGTAGCCTCAGATTTTGAAGCTCCATTCACCACATTTCCTTCATGTTCTCTTGTACCCTTAGATTTTGAACCCCCAAGCAACATTCGTCGGTGCATTGCACCCAGCACCTGACTCCTAGTGTCACTAGGATAAGTGTCACTAGGTCGCACACAAGCTTGATCAGCAGCAGGTTGTTTCATTATATGCAAGCTAGCTAAATGAATAAGAATTAACACCACCAAAAGCAAAAGGTGGCTACTGATAACTCAAATAATTTTCTGTCCGTAGAAAAAATGCAAATATCTTTTGAATGAAAGCTAAATAGAATGCTGTGGACAAATATTCAACTATCATATACAAACTGTTTAAATAAAATAGCAATGATAATGAGTTTTGTTTCTTATCATCTTCACATAATTCTTCGAGAACAATGCATACAATGCAACGGGATTTCAAATCCCATATTTCCGAGCGTTGTTCCTAATCTTTCCCCTCAACAAAAATTGGCATTACAATTTAATGAGCCCATGAATATTGTACACTGACTGGGGATATCTATTTAAACCCAGAAAGACTACAACACAGGCTGAAATCATATCCAATTACAGCAACTGGGACACGCAAGAATTGCAATTCTTCTTCAACATGTACACTTCAAAGCACAGCCATAGTCCAGGATGGTTCTCAGAAATTTAGCACCCATTAGTAGTCGTAAGGATTTCTGAAATTCTTCAAAAGTTCCGGGATATCATAACCCAACATGTCCTCAACTGCTTTGATCATACTAGGCTTCAACTTCTCGAATCTGTCAAAGCTGTAACCACTCAAGGTCTCCCTAAATTGCTCAACATTTGGGAAATCCCCTGGAGGTAGATGAAATTCCCTTTGAACCTGTATGGTATGTAAAGCGTGAACACACATATGGTAGTGAATGCAGATACTCATTGAGAGAATCTATTGTGTACCTTTTTAAACTCATCTTCTAAATTGTCAATAAGTCTCTGTTGAGTCTTGGCTTTTTCGATCATAGAAGGCATCTCTTTTCTCAAATGGCTAATAATGTAAGCATGTATCTTGGCAGCTCTAGCACGCTTGACAAACTCATTGATCTGTGCAAATAAATGTTTTTCAGTTCACTTCAACAGAAATATTGCTAAATGGGTATGTTGCTAGGACAGAAATCTATAATGGGACTCGATCTGGAGCCATTTTACAGCTATAAAACAGCACCTTACATAAAGCTCAATCAGAGTCAGCAAACAAGTTAATCTGAATGCAGCCGTGTAAAAGCACTGCATGATAAGTAATTTATAGGCACCAATTGAGAATTGCTTCTGAAAATGTAGTCTACGTAAAACAATTAATATCTTTGAAAGAATTACTATATATGCTTCTAAAAAGTACTTTTATTTGCTTCAATAGGCATCTTGAGTAAATATGCATTGCAAGAAGGGAAAAATTGGGAATTTCAGACATTTCAATAACCTAAATGGGCATAGCACCTCAACACAATGCTTATCATGTGCAGTTAATCTGAAATCAACTTTGGTAGAGAAACTGCATGAAAGATAAAGATAACAAACTCACCCGACGATCACAAGACTTTTTAGGAATATCCTTTAAGTCCGCAAGAAGATCCTCTTGTTCTCTTTCAAAAAGTTCTTTCCCTACTGGACCAGAAGCAGCCTCATTTACAGGTTTGTCATTGAATGATCTACAAAAAAAAAAATCAGTTTGCAAAGATAGAGTGAATTATATTCTGTGAAGATCACTTGAACCATATAAATATGTAAGCAACTTATGAAGTTAAAATGCCTTGATCAACAAAGTTCACCAAAACTAGAATGAGCATGCATAGATGGAGAGGCTACCCTATATAAACTCGCATGACCTCAGGAGTATTCAGAACCTTTCCAAGCGACCACATCAGTGCCCCATATAACCTCATCAACTGCACACCACGAATGAAGAGTTCTTTCATTACAGCAAAGATTGACCTATTAAAAACTCTGGATGGCTGTAGAAATATAATGATGAGTTAACCATGTTTTGCATATGCTTACCTGTTGGGTATCAATTTGATCTGCCTTATTGAGTACAACACGGATCTTATCGTCATGACCATGCAAAGATGAAATCACACGCTTGAACTCATCACTCACATCAAGTTTGTGAGGATCAAACAAAAGTAGAATGAGGTCACACTTTGCAGCGAGCATGAAGTTACTCCAGTAAAATCATAGGCTCGTTGGGTCCGTTGCTTTTCCCCAGATAAAACGCCAGGGCTATCCACAAATGTGATGTGCTCCAGCAGCTTTTGATATGAAAGAGAGTAAGGTTTGTTGTTTTCAAGGGAAATAATAATTATTTGCAGTGACTATGGAAAGACAACTCACAGGATGTGGCATTTGTGAACACTCAAACTTACTTTGACAAGAATGAAGTTCCAAAAGATGTGAGACCACTAAATGGCATGTCAGCTTGGACAGCAATGGTATTCCCAGGAACACTTCTTTCATCAGGTCCAGACTACATATATTATAATTAGCAAGCAAATGAGGTCAATTACAGTATGAAAAGACAAATGAACTCAGACTGTCACTAAATAAGACTTTTGAGGATTGTCACTAAAAAGTGTATACCCAAGTGTGGTCAGCAAATTAGTTGTGTGACTATATATAGATCCTGTTATATACCACGAGAATTCTTGACAACTGTATCACAGATAAACTCAATGCCTAAGAATGAAATCATGCTATATTTGAAATAAGATTAGCAATTCTCGTACATCACAGTAAACCCTCCGAACAGCTAAACTTAACAATCGTACAGTTACTCGGTAAAAGCTAACTAAACTTTAAACAATAAACAAAGCATTTTGAATAATAAGTTGAATCTATTGCTAACGTAAATCTCATATCATTAGTAAGAAAATCTGGAATTGCAATGATTATAGCTTTGTCTCTGACAATGTTACTGACAGTTTATAGAGCTGAAGTGTTAGAAAGCTATTAAACTTGCACAAAACCAAATGACAGCTAGAATTTAGCACTGCGTAGTAATACAACACATTTGATGACAAAACAGAAGATATATATCTGAGATTACCATAACAACAACAAATCTATCCGTTGTAGGCTCAGGACCAATATGAGCTCCTGTTGAAGGTGACACGAGATCAGAGACGAAAAAGATGAAGTACTCTTTCAAAGACACAAACCCAAGCATTTATGCAAACACGGACTTGTATATCACAACTTGCCTGGATAACTAATTTGGAGCAAATGTTTAATAAACGTTGTTTTCCCAGTGGAGTATTGACCCAAAAGCATTACCATGGGTTTGGCATCAAAATCACTGTTTGTCTGCAAATACAGCAAATAAACATATATATATATCATAATAAAGTCTGTGATATGCAATCTCTAGTACGGCCTAAAGGATAATAATAGCCCGAACTCAAAGTTGAAACAATTCAGAGTGTAAGGGTGGGGAAGAACTAAAAAAAATAGCATAATGATTCCTCACCAATAACGGGGATACAAAATCATCAAACCGGTAGGTCACTTCTAATGGCTTCAGCTTCTGAACATATAATCTCTTCAACCCATCAACAATTGATGTTACAGCGGAGAGTGGAACCTACATACATGCCAAATAGTTGACATGTAGTTATTGTCTATCCAAAAAACTGATTTGTAGTGAGATCAAATTGAAATACAGAAAAGAGACTAGCAACCCTACTTATAAAGATACCAGGGATGAATTCTATCAGAGATTTCCAAACATCATGAAATGTAATTTGATTTGAAATTAGAACAAATTAAATAAAGCAGCAGAAAAGAGAAAGAATATAGATGATGTCAAAATATCTTTCCAAGATAGTAGTACCTTTTTGGATGATTTTGAAGAAAACCAAAGAGCTGAAGGTGATGGTTGCACCACAGGAGTATCTGCATAACTGCTGATTATTAGCTCTAAAATATAAAACAAAACCACCAATAAACATCTCATTTTTAGATTGAGAAAGTTCTTACCACCTACTTCGTTATCATTTGTCTTTTGTGACCGCTTCTTTTTCTGAATGAGTATTTAAAGAGAATGAATCAGTTTATAGAACGAAAAATACATGAGCATAAGACTTAAATAAATAACAAAAAAACATAGCATATATACCGCTAATAGTGCATCCAACCCTCCATTACAGGAGGATTCAAATCTTCCAAGTCTACTGAAATGAAGAATAGATTTTAAAAATTAGGTTAATTGGTTACACAAAAGAACCTAAACAACAAAGCTATAAAACATAGTTGCACAAACCACAAAAATTGAATGAACAAAAGCAACTCACTATTGCTTTTTAATAACTCATTTGTAATCTCATGTCCATTTTGCGCAAGAGAAACTAGATACGAATGAAGCAAGTAACACGAAATCAGATTCCACACATCAACTACAGTAAATTACTACGAAATTCAAAAAGAAGAGAAAGAACCTGCATAGCAGTAATGAACTCGGTGAAGCCAAGAAAACCCTGCCTCTTTGAATCAGTGATCGCCCACACCTTAAAACCACAAAATCACATTAAAAAAAACACTTGAACATGCATCCGAAAATGAGATAGATCCTCGACATTAAAAGTAATGTACGGTGAAGATCAATCCTATACTTAAACTTAGCAGTGGCACTACAATTTAATGCATAAAGTGAGACCAATTTCAACTGCTCTAATTGCTTGACCTATTCTCAACAAATTCAACATAGCACATAACAGCAAAGAAAATGAGAAACAAATATTGTGTAGAAGGTAATTCAGATTAACAAACCTGTTTGAGTTCTTGGCGGGACAGATTGGACATGCTGAAGAACTTAATGGCATCACCACCGGTAATGCGGCCATCATTATCTGAAAGACAAAACCACAGTAAGGAACCAAAATATATGAATGAAGAAACAAACAAAATAGAAGAGAATTGTGTGTACTGGTACCTGAATCTGCGAATTGAAACCATTCCTTGTAGATTTTCAGGTGCTCTTTGGAGCACGAACTGATCGGGACAGGAAATTTCCATAGTTTCCGATCAGAATCGGATTTTGAATTTCTTTTTTCTTTCGAATGTGATTGTGAAAGAGAAAACAAAACACTAGTGAAGGAAATGCAAACTCCCCGACTGGTGCTGACCTCACGGAAAAAGAGATGGGAAGCACCTTTGTCACAAGTTTAGTGCCGGGCCTTTCTGGTTTACAAAAACCTGCTGAATTGGGCTCAACTGCCTAAGGTATTCGTTCTTTGGAAAATTCTAAATGTGACACATGGCACAATCGCAACCCTGAATTGGGCTCGACTGTTTCGATGTTTAAGTCGATGTGTAGGAAGGCCCAGAGAGCAAAGTCACAAAAATTGACCTTCGCTGTCGTTGGGCTTCTCGGCGGCACCCACCGTGAAAATCTCTCTCTCTCTCAAAAGAAGCTGCGAGTGCTTCCGTCGTCGTCGTATGCGTCAAGCTTAGGACCAAGCATTTTGGCCACTTTAGATCGACTTTCGATGGCGAGAAGCTCAGTCAAACTTGAAAAAAATTGAAAGAGCTAACCAATCATAGTGTGACACTATCAATTTAGAAAATTAGACAATGGAGTGTTTAACCTTAAGGTGCATACCAGCATCATCCTCTTGGTGGTGTCATAACGTTTTGGTGCTAGCTATTTGGCATGAGATTAGTCTTCAATTACCCCGTTCCCTTCAAATTTCACATCATATGTTAGCTTGATTAGGTCTACTACGATAGTTCCTTGCACTCATGCTAGTGAAAA
Organism: Geum urbanum; assembly: GCA_946800695.1. Classification (NCBI taxonomy): domain Eukaryota; kingdom Viridiplantae; phylum Streptophyta; class Magnoliopsida; order Rosales; family Rosaceae; genus Geum; species Geum urbanum. The sequence continues at coordinate 32,309,165 of OX327006.1, forward strand.
AAAATCTGAAAAAGGAACTTGTAGTGGTGAAAATAAAATGCAAACGGCTTAGTGATTATTGTTTAGTTGGGTGTTAACCCCAATGTAAAGTCGAATCATGACGTCGTCAAAGTAGTCAAATTATAATGCACCGTTGGATCATTTCACATAATTGAAAGATCTGTTCTGAACATATAAAGGCTTTGAATTACCTTTGATAAAGTCAAAATAAAACAAAATACATTGACATACGAACATTCGTTCTCGTAAGCGCAATCCGCACTATGAACATTAGAAATACAAGAATTGACTCGGGGATTACTTAAGAAATTTCATTGATGGTTTTGCCTAATAACCAGAGAATCAATGAAAACTCGACCATAAATATGGTGTGGAGTGTAGTCCTGTCCAACGTAAACCCGTAGATAGTAATGCCGGCTCTATTGTTCTCGAAATATGTCACTGCAAGACAAATATTAAGTTTTATATCATCAGTTTAGCTCAATTGAGTGAAGAACTTTACTGAGTATGTGCATTCTATATGTACTATTTCAGAAATGGAATATTTACCTAGAGCTTGTCTTTTCTGATACGAGATGGTACTATATGCATATGATGGGATCAGATTGCTGTTGTCCAACTCATCTTCTTCATCCTCTGGCTCGTCATTATCGGATTCTTCGCCATGCTGATCAGTGTTGGGGAACATTCGGCCGTTGGTTGCAATCTGAGCAGTTGCGGTATCAAACGAATCTAATGTGGCACAAACATGCCACTTGGCTGCAAGACATGTGACTGCTTGCGCCTTGTGTGTGATTTTGGTTGCACTGCGCAGCAAGATCAGGAGTCCAGTAACTAATGTTATGGAGCATAGCTGTACCAAAGCAGAACCATCGTTAGTTTGTTACCAATACTTGAATTCAGACTGTACTAGACTACTAGTTTCACTTTTATATTGGTGACCAAATTGGTGAGTACTCTGTGCAGAATTGCACTATTGCTATTGAAAATGTGCCAAGATGGGTAAGAAAGCATACCAGAAGTTCTCCACATACGTAAACATCAAGATTAGCAATGGCACTGGACTTGGTCGTGATGAGCAACAAAGCAAACTGACTCCCTGTGACCAAAATGAGTTCCCACAATATGAAAGCGCGACACCGGTGGCTTATGATCCGCAGGTGCCGTCGGATCCTAAGATGCTCGGACAACACTGACCCAACATCAGAATCCACTTCAAACATTGTTGCAAAGTCCTGCAGCCGTAGGATTTGAAGGTAACATATAAGGCGGAAGAGAACACACACGAGGAAAATTATGGTGGTGCGAAAGAGCCAGGAGAAAAGCTCCATTATGCATGCTACTGCAGCACTCGCATAAACATTGCCGATGTAGGGGATCTCCGAAGCTTCCGATGCATACCACCATATTTTATATACACTCTCGGCAAGAAAGCATGGTATGACAAAGCAGCAGAGAACTTTCAATGATCTCTGCAAGTAAAAATTAGCTAATAATTAGACACACCCAAAATTCACATAATTAAAGAAATGAGGATATACACCTAAATGTGGAGAAGCCAGATCGGTCGGCTTTGCACATTACATCTATCTGGTACAATTCTGTTTTCGTTACTCTCCAGATTCCCGAAAGTACTTCAGTGAACTAAGTTTACCGTTACCCAAGACAAATTTTGATAAAACTATATATCAAAAGTTATCAACTATGCATGTGATCTAGTCCGTAAATTTGAGGTTGGATCACTGTGAACCAGAACCAGGTTCACCCTCTACTTCCGTGGTATTGAATAATTTCCTACATGACGTACAATTTGATGATTTAATTTGATCAAGTGTAACCCGAACCAATGGCAGTTTATTCTCTAGAACAACAATAACAAATTGCAAAAAGCCACTGCAAAATTATAAACTCCCGACAGTAAACACGAAATTTTACGCAAACATGCAACAACAAAATTATGATTTAACTCGAGTAAGTTTTGGAAGATAAATGAATGAGAAGAAGATGAACGAGGTGGTAAATAATTGAACTCACATTGAGCTGTGCGGTGTATCCCTTTCTAACCGTCTCGCTCTCATCGTAGAGCTTATCAAAAAACAGAAACCTCCTCAACCCGAACCTCCTCACAAACGTCGACAGGCACACGAACGACAGCGTCGCCACGCCGCTGAGCGAAAGCTGTACGACGCTGTCGTATGGCCGCTTGTGTTTCCCGTCGCAACTGGCGCACGCAAACACGAAATGCGACACCGCAGGGACGACGATCGTGAAGATAACGAAAACGGACCAGGACAACAGCGATCTCCAGACGTTGGATTGGTCGACGCACATCCAACGTAAGTAGTAGCGGAAGCTCTTAAGCTCGTCCTGCGCGTGCGAAACGCAGCGTTGGAACTTGTTGTTCCGCCGCGCGGAGCTTGGGGTGGAGGTTGTGGCGGCGGATTCGTCGGCGGCAGCGACGGAGATGGATTGGGGAGGGGGAAACGAGACTGTATGGGTTTGAATTCTTTGACGAGGTAATAGAGGTTCCTTGTTGCCTCCTTCGTCTCCCATGGTGGTTTTGGGGGCCGGGGTTTTGATTTACAGAGGAGGATACAGAGGTGGTGGTGTTATATATATGCGTGATGGTTTTTGTTTGGGTTGGTTGAATTTAAGGTTGGTTTTAACGAAAATGAGTTGCAGAGAAAATCGGGAGACTGGAACCATGTAAAACTTCTATATTTGTCGATCATGTGCTTCTTTCTCTTGGAAGGAATCAATCACAAGCCATATTTGCGCGTAAAAGGTGAACGAAGGTTGTAGAGACAAATACAAAAAAGAACGAAGATCGCTTGTGGTTAATTAAATTACATTTTATACCTTGTATTATGACTTATGAGTAAATTTAATTTTTCCAACACATCAAACTCATTCAGACGTAACCAATACATGTGTGGTCGAGTTGTCAGAATTTCTAGTGTGGAACCCCCTTAATTGAGTTCAAATTCTGCCGATACTGATTAAAATTTAGTCTCAATCTATTCTTAATAACCAGACTGTAAAAATACGTGTTAAGTTTATGAAAAAGTGACTTGCTTGTGATTTACAGAAATTGATATATCCATCAAGAAATATGTTGTTTAATTGAGATCACTCAGATCTGTGATATGCAGAGCTGGACAGCCGGTTATATAGAGCTGATGCAACGTGTCCAAACAGCAAACATTTACCGAGTTGAGCCAGCAAAAGATTGCCACATGAAGAAATGCTCTCGATCTCATGTTATACTTTGTTTCGTCTCTTGGATTGATTCTATATAAGTAATTAGCGTGATTGATACAGATACTAAACAAAGCAAGTAAGCGCCAATAGTTTGTTTACTAAGAGATTGACAGAGAGAGAATCAGAACCGTGTAGTGTTGGGTGAGATTAGTAGCAAGCTGTGAATACTGTGGCTACGTGTGCGGTGATCGATGTACATTTGTAAAGTGGCATGTGCGTGGGCTTGACTTCTTTACTTGTTTATGTATGATCTTAGCACCAAATTATGTTTATAAATTATGAGAGATACTTTCATCCGCCCATGGACCTCCCTTGCTAGCTAGCAAGTAAGTAGAAGACTGGTTACGTGTAACGGAAACCTACTCATCAACAATTCCAGAACATTGAAATTAGTTGGCATTAAGGTGTTGGACTTGGCTGAAGACGTTGACGACCAAGACCCTTTGGCATCTGAGTAAAAAAGTAGCGATGAGCTCCGCCGAATGTGAATCCCACGTTAAAAATGAACCTTGTTAGTGGGTTGATGAAGTCATTTGGGCTATTCCAATTATTATTAATTAATTTTGGCCGTGAACTATATTCCAGATTATTTTATAATGGCTTTAGAGATACACATGTTCATTGTCACTCATCTAAGTTGTTCATGTATTTGGCTCAAGTGTGGAACGTGTTAGAGAAATGTGAATGTCATATTAAAATAAAAGACTTTACTAATGAATTTATAAGAATTTGAAGTTGTGACCCTCAAATTACTTAATCATCATCGTGGAGATCTTGGCAGGGTGGAAGTCGACAAAGCAGGGTTAAAGAGTGTGACTGTGTGATATGTTGTGAGACCCACCGAGACGGAATTGTGCCCAAATGACATGTCTAGTAATTTAAGTGAAACGTGACGTAATGACATGTAATAATTAGATGTTTAAGAGTAAAATGGCCAAAATCGAGTCAAAATTCTATTCTGAGGTACCACTATGATTGTTAATTTGTGAGATATATCTCCGAAATTTTGGAAAGAAAAAGTATATTATTGTCTCTCACTAAAGGCGATGGAACTTGGCCTCAGTTGTGTCATTTTGGAGACCAATTGTCAAATTCTTGTCTAGCAGCTGGAGTCGGGTTTAGAAGATGAGTCGAGTCTGAGTAATGTTATTAATGACATTGTTTATTTTCTTCAGCTCATGCCAGGAGTGAAAGGAACACCGTATATTTAGAGAAGCAAATTGTGTTGCTATTCAACTCTAGGACAATTAGCTATCCATGAATCGTTTTGTTTCGATTGGCAAGGAGTGATTCCGAGTAGTCTACGAGCATGGACGGAGCCAGAATATAAAGTTAGAGGGGACCTATAACGCACACAATGGAAACCAAAGGAAGAAAATAGACCGGAAACAATGGAAAACAAAAAAACTTCATGAAAAAATAGCATGTTTTGAAGTTAGAACCCAAAACCTAACACTAACATCTCTATGCATTTACCACTGTGCTAGCCTAGAATGAATGCAAGTGATGCACATAAAATATACTTGATCAAATCTCAGGGGGGGCCTGGGCCTACCCTGGGCTCAAGGTGGCTCCGTCCCTATCTACGAGATCACCTCCTCCCTTACCGTACTTAACCTAGTTAAGTGTTAATCTTATCGTCTTTCTCTCTTTCAAAAAAAAAATTCATATTTGGACACATCTTGAATTTAATTTGTTGATAAAACTCTTGTACAAATAAGTTTGTATATATGAACTTTGGGTTTATTCCTATTTTTCTTTTTTGTGAATTTATAATCGAAACCACTTAGTATGTAATATACCTATTAAATATCATGTATATAATTTTTTTTATATTTTTCTTTAAAGAAGTGGGAACTGTTGGTACGGAAATCCAAATACAGTGATTGAAGCCGAGCGCAATCAGCTCATCAATCTCTTCTTATTCCTCAAAGAAAATATTACATTCATCTTTGATTAATTCATGCATACAACTATTTCTGTTGTGATTGATATGACTATCTGTGTTGATTCCATGCTTTTTCAAACTGAGGTTTTGATTTGGAAACTGTCTCTGGTTCATTACAGCTTTCATATTTAGACTAGGAAAATCAGTCTGCATCAATTTTGAAAATCAATTTGTTTTTGAAATCTAAAGTGATTGACTTTTAAAATATGACTGAGCTATCTGTGGGGGAGTTTTCCTCTATATATTGAGGATGCTTAGGAATGAAATGTTGATGTTTTGTGTAAACGATCTGTGTTTATCTTTACAAACTGCTATCAAACTTTTGTTCAAGTACTGCATTATTCCTTGCTGAGTGAAATACTTGAAATTGCACATGCATAGTTCGCTAGTTGGTTTTGAATCAGAGGAGAAGTGAAGCTGATTGTGTGTTGCTTCATCATCAGATCGGAACAAGGGTTGCATCAAATTACACAAACTACACAGGTGTTGTAATTTCAAGTTTTTGTTCAATAACTTGTACTATATTCTGTAAACTTGTTCTTTTTAGTGAAATTTTTTAGGTTCTTAAAGAGTGGGATCCTGAACTTGTTTTCCTTCAAGGGGTAAATTACATCTAAAGTCAGTTACGTAAGATTAGTTACGTATAAGGTCACATGACTTTTCTTTCATAAATAAGGTCATTTGATAAAACAAAAAATCTTGAAGTTTGATTAATTTACGTTGAATGACCTTTCTGTCTTCCCTCTTCTGCTTCACACCAAAATCAGAACGAAACAAAATTCAAAAACGTGCCCTAGCCCTTGCAGACCTCCATTCTCCTCTTCACTCTGATTCCGATCTCATTCCACAGACCTCCGAGTTAGAATTCCGTCACTGTAGCCCAGCCTCCATCTCCACTTCGATTACCGTCGCCAGCCTGTGGTTTCCGAACACCAAAGAGCCCGACGCCGCCCGACGCCACCCTTACAGACAAACGCCACCGCGTCCCTCCCTCAATTTCAGGTCTCTCTCTCTCTCTCTCTCTCTCTCTCTCTCTCTCTCTCTCTCTCTCTCACTCACAGATTTGATTCTCTGCCTCTTTCTCTAACACTAAGATTCTCTCCCCCTCCCCGCAGCTTCAAAACAATGGCTCCTCCAGCTTCAAACCCTAGCCTTGGTAAAAAGCGCCCCCCAAGCAACAAAGTGCAGCTCATGCAGTTGAAGGATTTAGTGAGTAGTTTGTACTGCTGTCTGTGAGAAGTGTGTAGACCTGTTGTGTGTAGTTTGTACTGTTGTCCTGAGTAGTTTGTTGTTTGCTCTGAACTAGTTTGTACTGCTGTCCTGAGAAGTGTGTAGACCTGTTGTGTGTAGTTTGTAGTGCTGTCTAGAGTAGTTTGTTGTTTGCTCTGAACTAGTTTGTACTGCTGTCCTGAGTAGTTTGTTGTTTGCTCTGACCTAGTTTGTACTGCTGTCTATGAGTAGTGTGTAGACCTGTTGTGTGTAGTTTGTAGTGTTGTCCTGAGTAGTTTGTTGTTTGCTCTGAACTAGTTTGTACTGCTGTCCTGAGTAGTTTGTACTGTTATCTGTGAGTAGTGTGTAGTCGTGTTGTGTGTAGTGTGTAGTGTTGTCCTGAGTAGTTTGTTGTTTGCTCTGAACTAGTTTGTACTGCTGTCTGTGAGTAGTGTGTAGACCTGTTGTGTGTAGTATATAGAATTTATGTAAGTAGTATGTAGTGTTTTGATGGTCTGTCTTATTGTTTTGCAGAAAATGCACAAATGGAGGACCCTAAAAAACCTAAGGTCCAAATAAGATCGTCATTGAGAGGCTTCTGCAATATCATGGCTGAACTGCATACAAAATTGCCATCAAAAACAGTGAGGATCTTGCAAAAAACATCATTTGGCAATTTCATATGGTTGTTTTCACAAGGCTTGATGACAGCTGATGATTCCCACAAATCAATTGATGATATCACAAGAATAACACGATTTTGGGATGTTGAACAGAGAGCATTCTTGATCGGTGGGAAGAAACATCATCTCACAACAGATGATGTGGAAAAACTCTTTGGTCTTCCAGCTAAGGGTATGATTCTTCTACTTTAATGTGTTAGTACGTTTGACTTTTAAGTGATTCTTCTAGTTTAGTGTTATTTACCTGTGTTTTGTTTCTGGTCTTGATGCTCTAGGCATGATCCATGATATGGATTCCAGGACCGAGAGAAGACGCGATTCAAGCTTCCTGCAAAGATACAAGATTTAGGATTGTATGCCGATTTCAAAACTTGATAAGGCTCTCGAGATGGCTGCCCTCGGAAAGAAGAATGACAACGACACTGCAATTTGGATGGTTATTTATGTGTTGTCCATATTCTTCTTCGCAAACTCCTCTTCCATAGTCACATGCAGCATAATCAATGTGGCTCAAGCTTTAGATGGCCTTCATAATTACAATTGGGCGAAGATGGTTCTGAATTATCTGGAGAAAGGGCTGGACAAATCGAAAGAGAACCCGACTTCTCTTTCTAGTTGTTTCCCACTAATTATGGTACGCCCTTGTTCCCTGGTTGTGTATCTTAATGGAGAAATCTATATTGGTCTCTAATAGTGTATTTGTAGACATGAGTAGTATATTGTGTGGTCAACAGTAGTATATAGTGTGGTCAGCAGTAGTATGAGGTGTGGTCAGCAGTAGTATATATGTTAGAACAGTAGTGTGCTTGTGTGATGTGATGTGGTCTCTAATAGTGTATTTTTTCTGGAACAGTATTGGGTTGCTGAAAGGACAGGAATTTGTGAAAGAGTTGCATCAAGGAAGGGTTATCCTCTCAGATTTGCACACTGGAAGCTGATGAAGCTGGACACTGAGTTAAGCAAGCTCTCTGACGAGGAGCTAGGAGAAAAGATGCAGATCAAGAATGAGAAGGTACGGGTGAGGGATGACAACTTATACCGTTTTGAAGAGAGCATGGATGCTCCATCATTCAATGTGTGGGTAAGTATCAATGTTTTGAATTCAGTAGTATATACATTGAGCACTAGTAGTATGTATTGTTGTCTAGAGTAGTGCTTCCTGTGTTCTATTGTATGAATTCGTGCTTTGTGATTTAAATGTGAAGGAGGAAATATCCAGAGAAGAGTTGATGGAGAGGGAGAAGAGAGCCCAGGAGAACCTTGTTGAAATCATCGCTTCTCTCTAAGATATGGCAGCATCACAGTCATCTCCAACACAGAAGGAGGTTGACGACACTCAAAACATGATTGCCAAACTTGAAGACCAGAAAGTGAAGATGGCAGAGCAAAATCAATTCTGGATGCAAATGGTCGACAAGTTCATACGCGAAAAGGAGGAATGCGCCAAGAAAGTGGAGATTATGAAGTCGAAGATGAAAGGCAAGACATCCACCACCCAAGAGAACTCCTTGAAGGAATGAGATGAAGCTTACAAGCTGCTCGGAGAGGCCTATACCAAGATTGCTTCGTTGTAGTCGAGGAACGAGGAGCTTCAGCGTGAGCTAGACCAAATTAAGCTTATGGATTCTCAAGTTCCTTTTTCAGAGGGAAACAACTCTGCAGAAGAGGAGGTCATTGACTCTCTCTGATAAAGTGTTTTTCTCTTATTTCAATTTCCAGAAATCTTAATGTGTTGTTTCCAATCTGATTACAGAACGAGAAAGAAACTGAAGAAGAAGAAGAAACTGAAACAGGAGAAGGAGAAGAAGCAGAAGAAGAAGAGACACAAGCTGAAGAAGAAGATGATGAAGAAGAAGAAGCAGTGGAAGAAGAAGCAGAAGAAACAGCAGAAGAAGAAGCAGAAGATGAAGATGAAAAAAAAATGATGAAGAAGAAGCAGAAGAAGAAGAAAAAGGTGAAGAACAAGCCGAAGATGAAGAAATCAACCTGGTATGTTGTGTATTAGTGCATTTACTTATTTAATTTCAGAATCCACAACAACCTGGCATACAAAAAAGGTAGAAAATCTGCAAAAACATTACAACAGTTTATTGCATGTGCTACTGTAGTTTTTAGATAGTACTACTCTAGATGTTGGATAGTACTACTCTTTTGGGACTTGGTGCATGCCTGTAATACTATAGTTTTCATAATGTACTACTCTAGTTGATTTTTTGTTTTGTTTTGAATTTGATGATAAGCAGGGCAGCAGTGAAGATGCATATGAGATCAGATCAAAATTTAAAAATGATAGCATGGCCCTCGCAGTGGCACGACAACTGAGGTCGTGGAGTACGAAGGTTGAAACAAACAAGCGGAAATCACCTCCTTCGATGATAAAAGCTGTCAAGACCAAGAAGAGGAAGACTACAACAAAGGACTCGCTCTATGATTATCGAGTTACAAGAAGAAACACAAGAAGCAAAGCAAAGTCCAATTAGTTCTTTATGTTCTTTCTGTTCTGTTAGGCTTCATGTAGTACATTCTTCTGTTATGGTCTGACGTTACTAAATAGTAGTACTTGCGTTGTGTTTAAGTAGTACCTAGGATACTTGTTAGTAGTACTTACTAAAGACTGTAGTAGTGTTAGTAATACACTACATTTTTGTGAAGTAGTACTTTCGGTTGTGAAATAGTAGTACTTACACATGTGTTGAAGTAGTACACTGAATGTTTTGGAGTAGTGCTTACAACGAACAACAGTCGTGTTAGTACACTAAATTTTCGTGAAGTAGTACTTTCTATTCTGAAACAGTAGTGCTTACTAGAGTAATCAGTAGTATGTGCTACATTTGTTGTATGATGAGTGCACTCCTATTATTGTTGGATAGTACTAATGTAGTTGGTTCCACACACAAATCGTTGCCGCATACAAAGAACAATTGACCAACACAAAATCACAAAAATCGAAGAACAACAAACTCGAATTAGTATGTTGAAACAAAAAATCGCACAAAGGAAAAATTACGTTAAGGTAGCACCTATTCTGTTCAGGCCGAGTGTACTACTGTAGACTGCTGTATACACTACATGTGAGTAACATAGACACTAGTTAGCTGTTGATGACTTTGGTACACGTCAATCTGTTGTGTCTTCCTTTTTCGCCACAACGACCACATCTAATTGGCCTTGGCGCCTTCTTACCTTCAACGGAAGACTTCATGCGAGTATCCTTTGGACGACCGGATGGGATTCTTGTCAACAGAGGCTTCACAATGGCCGGTTCATTCAAAGCATCATGGTAAAACTTCTCAATGTTAGGTATTGGCTTAATACCAAACTCGTAGGCAACCCTGTAACTTCTAACATCATAGAAATTCTCGATGTAAGAGTAAATGGACTCAATACCGGCATGTTGTATAGCAGCTAGTGCATGGGGACAGGGGAAAGAATCGATCTGCCAATGTCGGCAACTGCAACTGTATGCCCCGAGATCAACCGCCACATTCTTTAATGCCTGGACTTCATACAACGTCTCACTAAACCTTCGAATTGTCCAGTGCCTCCCCACATTCATCCTAGCCTTCAAAGTCTCCTCCATTTTAGGACACAACATAGAGGTCCAAGTTTTTGATCTCATCTTCCTTTCAGCCATCATCACCATCAATTTCTGTCTCAAACCCTCCAACATCTCAAAAATAGGAAGACGACGCAATTCACGTGTCCAATTATTGAAAGATTCAGCCACGCTGTTGGACATTTCCCCATATCTATTACCTTTGAAGAAGGCGTTACACCACTTCTCCAAAATCAGTGACCTCAAGAAGTTCCTCATAAGATCTTGACCAGAAATCAACAACTTCCGAAGGTTGAATTCATAACAAGCAACTGTTGGAGAGTATGCCACGGTCATGAAATCATGAATGATGGTTTCCACATCATAAACACCTATTTTCTTCTTATAAAGCTTTTCCACATTCTTTTTCAGGTGATAGAAACAGTAGGAATGAGGAGAGTCAGGGAATGTCGTAGCCATAGCATCCAATAACCCTTCATGTTGATCCGTGAAGAAAGTAATGGTCCTTCCTTGTGGCGACAAAATAGTGTAGAGATGAATGAAAAACCACTTCCAATTGGCTTTATTTTCAGAATCCACAACAGTAAATGCAAAAGGGTAGAATTCTGCAAATTGTTAAGAGATGGAGTTAGAAAAAAAAGCACTTAGATAGTTATTTCTATCACATGGAAAACACTACAACAGTTGGTTGAAAGTACTACTGTAGTTTTCAGAATGTACTACTCTAGTTGTTCGAAAGTACTACACTACTGGGACTTGATGCATGTCAACTAAAACTTTGATTCATGTACTACTGTAGTTTCCATAATGTACTACTCTAGTAGTTGGATAGTACTACTCTACTGGGACTTGGTGCACGCTAACTAAAACTTTGATGCCTGTAATACTATAGTTTACAGAATGTACTACTCTAGTTTTTGGACAGTACTACTGTTACTAGTTTTACACACTATCCCTGAAACTGAAAAATTAACCTTCGTTCCCGTTCTTTCCAGTGGCACAGAGCATGTATCCCTTGTACTTGCCCTTGAGATGAGCAGCATCAACAAACAAAATAGGCATGCATGACATGAACCCCTTAATACAGCCACCAAAACATAAGAAGAAGCGTTCAAAACGTCTAGTGAGCGGATTCACCTCCAAGATGCAATGAGAACCGAGGTTGGTAGCCAACACCTGCTCACGATACCACGACAACTGAGAGTAGGAGTCACCTTCGTTGCCCCATACAGAACGTGCAACCAACTCTCTTGCATACCAAGCCTTGTGATAGGACACATGCAAGCCATAAGAAGTTTGCAATGTTGACATGATTTCTCTCGGCTTTACATAAGGATTGGACTTCAACTCAGAACAAACAATGGACTTGATGGCATGAGAACCAAGATGCTTACTCTTTTGGTCACGAATACCAGCGGTACATGTATGAGTGTTATTGAGCTCTCGGATGACAAAAAAGTTATTTTCCCTACATCTTAGAGCATGAACTTTCCAGGGACAGCTGCCTTCATTCTGAGAACATTGTGCAACAATTCTATCCTTGTGATTTCTGAAATACTTGAAGGTAAAACCAGACTCGAATGCATAACGATTCAGCTTTTCCCTAAACTCGACAACACCACCTTCAAACTTTTGATTGACATGGCTGATATAACTTGCCAATTCATTTGCCAAGTAAAGAATTGGAGCTTCTGGCCTAAAGCAAGACAAATAATCATTTGCATCAAGCAATTTATTTGAAGACGACGACGTGCAAGTCAGAGAAGAAGAAGCATCATCAAAAGAGGATATGTCGGAATGTACAAGAGTACCCGAACTACTCTGCCCACAATCCCTAGCAACAATATCCACAGACGATACCTCAAGTTCGATCATGGTCTTCATCATCAATTTCAAATCCCTATCGCAAGATATCATGCAATTCGGATAGCGTGGCAATGAGAAACTAAGAGTGAAAGAATCCAGTCTCAAGCCAGGAAAACGCGATGACACTTCCATCACCATATCAATGAAAGTTTTAGTAGGCGTAAGATCAAACATGATTGTTTTGTTGATGTAGGTGCACTTCGCATACAAATCAAAATCCATAGATCCCAATCTGCAAATCAAAACAAAAAATACTTACAAAAAAGAAGTAGTATCCTTACTAGACATCAGTAGTGTATTCACTCAATCGGACACACAGAACACACAGAACAGCTGACTAGAGTGTTCAATGGGATAAAGTAGTGTATTCAATCAACAGAGGTAGTACAATCAAGTCAAAAACACATATAGAACAGCTGACTAGTGTGTTTAATGGGATGCAGTAGTGTACTCACTTAAAAGAGGTAGGACTATCAAGTCAAAACACACACAGAACAGATAACTAGTGTACTCAATGAGATGCAGTAGTGTGCTCACTCAACAGAGGTAGAATTATCAAGTCAGAACACACACAGAACATGTAACTAGTGTGCTCAATGGGATGCAGTAGTGTTCTCACTCAACAGAGGTAGTACTATCAACTCAAAACACACACAGAACACACATGACAAATAACTAGTGTGTTCAATGGGATGCAGTAATGTACTCACTCAACAGATGTAGTACTAACAGTCTATAACTTCTCATAATTTATACGAAATATCAAAACACACAAATTAGCCAAATCAATCACACACGAACACATAAAATAATATCACTACAATTAGCCATACATAATCCAAAGTAGAAGAATCAAAATCGAAAAACCGAAATTCGAAATCGGTTTAATCGAATCAAACAACACATCAATCAAAGCACAAAATATCTACATGTGAGCAGAATGGAAACCTTACCTAAGCTTTTATCACCGAAATCCTCCGATTCGCCGGAACTTCTCCTCCCAAAATTCGTCGGAACTTCTCCTCATTTCTCTCTCTCTCTCTCTCTCTCTCTCTCTCTCTCTCTCTCTCTCTCTCTAACACAAACACACAGAGCTGATTCGATCTAGAACATAGAAGCTCTCTCTAGAACGATCACCCCTCTCCCTCCTTGCGTTTCGGTTTCGGCCGTTTCTCCTGTTTTGAATTCAATTCAATTTGAATTTAGTAGATATCTATATATACCAGGGGCAAAAATGGAAACTAAATTTTTTAAAGGATTGTATAATGACCTTATGTGTGTAAAACTTATACAATGACCTTATGTGTAACCTAAGGCATTTAAGTGACCTTAGTTGTAATTTCCTATTAGTAAAGATCTTGGATTAGGATGGAAACAACGAGTGTTAAAATAGGGAACTCCACAAATATTCCTCCATCATTTGATGGTCATGAATACTCAACCAGGAAAATTATGATGTAGTCTTTTCTTAATGGTCAGGACCTTAGGTTGTGGGATCTTATCGTCAAGGGTTGGAAACCACCTGTGATTACTGATGAGAAAGTTGCTGCTGCTGGCTCTTTTGTGGGGATACTAAAACCTATGTCTAAATGGAATGAAAAAGACACCCTGGAATTGAAATTGGATTGTAAGGCCAAGACCTGTCTTTTCACTGCCCTTTCATCTAAAGAGAGGAGGAGAATTGCACACTGTAGTACCTCAAAGAAGGTCTGGGAGGTTTTACAAATTACCTATGAGGGTAATAGTAGGGTTAAGGCTCAGAAGGTGCAGGGTTTGATGTGTAAGTTTGAAAACCTTAGGATGAAAGAGGATGAGTGTGTTGATGACTTCTACCTTAGACTATTAAATATAACTGGGCAATGTAGGTGTCTTGGTGAACCAATAGAGGAGTACAAGGCTGTCTCAAAGTTTCTTCGAGCTTTACATGAGAAGTTAAAAGTGAAAGGATCTATCATTAAGGAAACTCATGATATGAGAAATTACAGCTTAGAAGAGCTGGTGAGAAATCTCAAAACTTATGAGATAAGGGAGAAATTAGATAAACTTGATAAGAAGTCTAAGAGTATTACCTTGTCTTCTGTGAAAAAGGAAAAATAAGTGAAAGATTTTGACTAGAATGAACTTGCTTTGATTTCAAAAGAATTTAAAACTTTTTGAAAAAACAAAAGAATTTCAAGTTTGGTTCTTCCTCAAAGAAAAATCAGCAATCTGACAAGAAAAATGATAGGCAAAATGACTCGGGTAAGTCTGGTCAAAATAAAACAAAAGTAGATAAACCTAAATGCTTTGAGTGTGGTGGTTTTGAAAAGGGATGCTCTGATTTTTTTACTAACTAATCCATGTTTTGAGATGGTATATTTAAGCATGCATCTCTTTCTATTCACATGCTTAAAGTTCGTATGATATCTTATGGTTCTGAAATTGCCTTGGTTTATTTATTCAGGGGATGGATGTTTATGTGTCAAAGGTAGAGGAGATAACCTGATAG
This sequence comes from Geum urbanum, assembly GCA_946800695.1. Taxonomy (NCBI): domain Eukaryota; kingdom Viridiplantae; phylum Streptophyta; class Magnoliopsida; order Rosales; family Rosaceae; genus Geum; species Geum urbanum. The sequence goes on from OX327006.1 coordinate 32,324,176, forward strand.
TGTATTTGGATGTTAAAAGGTGCATCAAAATTGTCCCTGCGCTATATAGATGTGTACAATTCCACTTAACCGTCGTGACCAACTTCAACATATATAGCAATTAAGTAACTAGGGGTACTCCGTTTGTTTGGATCTTTGATTGTTCTCTAATTGACCTTCCTGCTTGTCTTAATTATTTTCCTTGTGTTTATGGTAAAGTTGGATTATAAAGTGGAACTAACTGGTGATTGTTGTATTAATCTATCTCTTTGATTCACTTACTCTTTTATGGTAAATTGCAAAGAATAAATGATTTCTTTGTGAATTGTGGTTGCTAATTACTGCTTGAGTGCCATCATTATCACCAGTTTAATTACCGTGCAAGTGAAGCCATTAGTTTTTTTGTTTTGTTTTGTTTTAATCTTCCTTCAGTTTCCTGGAAATGATAGGGGACCGACCTCGATCTAGCTATTATTGCACAACGAAGATGAATCTTTTTCCCATCAGTTGAAATATGGATATAGCACTTTCTTGAACCTTACAATCCACTACTGCTTACCCGAGCCTTATTCCTCCCTCGATCGACTGTGTGAAGAGCTTCGATTATTATGTGTGCTGATATGTGAAACGATTTGTTTACTTTGTATGAACACCAATTAATTATATATCCTTATTATTAATTCTCTAAATAAACAGAGGTTTACCAAGTATCTGGATGGATATGAGAGCTGTGGATTTGAATCATTAATTCCTCCAGATCGAGGACCATAGTAAACGCTATCTTGTGAATGTTACAATTGTCCTTGAAGCTCATATATTTGCCGTCTCCAAAGGCTGGAAATTCGTAGGATTTTGCAAGAAAAAGTAGTGGTGGAGTACTCAAATCAGGTACATATATAAGAAACAGGGACCTCCCTTAGAAGATATGCACACGTACAGTAGCTTCGATCTGAACAAGTTTGCTTTGAGCTTTCTGATACATGTACGTACTGACCCTCTCCTTGATGAGTCCTGCACATCACCTTCTGTGTTCATAAACCTCAGGGGATTGGAGAATACACATTTACTGCCTTAGCCGAACTTCTGCAATTTTTGAAGACTACAAAAGGTTATAGATCCATATGAATACACATGGTTGTGAAGAAGTAAAATTTTTATGGAGTGAGCTCAAGTCCTTCGATCGGCTTTAATTTGAGCTGTTGGAAAAAGATTAAGATTGAGGAAAGGGCAGCTAGCGAAAGTAAAGCAACTGAGAGAGATTGTATACCATCACAGGATAGTGCTCGGGTCGGACGAAGAAAATGAACCAAAGAGTATCTGGAATCAATAATTGTCACTCTTCAGTCTTCTCCAAAAACCGTCATCAAGTTCGTATCCAAACCTCACAATTACAATTATGATGATGATGCAGGCTCAGTTTGCTCTTCCTCTTAAAATTGCAAGAATATGTTGTCCTTGTACTCCATTTGGGAACTTGCTTCTTATTCTTTGATTAATAATTAACTCATTTAAAAGTGAGTATGCAAACCCTACACTGACAACAACTGTACACTCAGATATCAAATAATTCAAGCTTCTGAAATGTTGGGCCAAAATCTTCAGAACATGAGTTGTTTATTCCCTACAATCACTGAAGTCATAAACCCTCCCGTAAAGGGATCTTGACAAGCTGCAACAGTAACACTTTCCTTCAAATACCTCAAGGCTTCTTCTTGGGTTGTATTCATCCCAAATCCCCTTCTTATCAAGTGATCCCGTGCAAACTCAAATCCTGTGCCAGATCCAACTATTTGTCCGGGACATAATCGTGGATATTGCCTTATGTCAGTTGAATAATATCTTGAATGTCTATTGTGGAACCCCAAACAATAAGATATGCGTTGCAAAGTCTTCAAATCCACTCAAACAAGCAAAGAATATTAATTGTCTACAACAATAATTCTACATATATTAAATGAAATATTAATTAAAGAGTGTACATCATTAGTGACTCTAAATGACTCTCTGGGAACAATCTCATGGAAGCATGAAAAATTGTTGACCAATTAATGCCTCACAACTTCGGTTATTTGTTGAAAAACGCTGAGAAAGTATATTTCTGGTCTATTCAATAATGTGTGCATAAAATATTTGACACCAGAGGTTAAATATGATGAACATCTTGGGCCATATATATGAGCTTGGAAAGATAGAAATTTAAATATGGCAGAATGAGCATGACTAGGCAAACAACTATACCAATCGCCAACTTATCAAATCGTGTACTCTCTCGTTGTAGTCACATTCACATTACCATCAATTGTAATTTACCTAAAAGATGTATCATTTATTTCAGGGTAGTCACCGTTATTGTGGTGAAAACATTTCAATCTAGTCAAATATACTCTAATCTTAGCCCTAAATTATTCAATTACAAATGTGAGATGAAAATTTTCAAATATCATGTGAAAATGGTAGTGACATAAAAAATGATACAAAATAGAATACCACTAAAAATCAAAAGCATATACTCATCATGAATAAGTAGGCAAACAAAATACACCAAACTATTGAAACAATTGTTCACATAACATTACGAAAGTTTTGCCAAAAGCTATATCCCCCTGAGCCAAGTAGAGCATGCATGAAGGAGTCAAATGCTTCTTCTATTCTTTTCCTTGGCGCAGCTGGGCCATCATGGACTAAATGCAACTCAAGTTCACCTACTACTGAGTAATGCTCATAAAACCCGATCATCCTTCAACACTCTTGATTCTTCTACTCCGGATTTGGTTGTTCAGTTTCACATCCACCCTAAGAATATGTGATCCTTGTACTCCATTTGGGAACTTGCTCCTTATCTTTTGATTAATAATTACCTCATTTAAAAGTGAGTATGAAAACCCTACACTGGCAACAACTGCACACTCAGATAGCAAATAATTCAGGCTTCTAAAATGTTGGGCCAAAATCTTCGGAACATGAGTTATTTATTCCTTACAATCATTGAAGTCATAAACCCTCCCGTAAAGGGATCCTGACAAGCTGCAACAGTAACACTTTCCTTCAAATACCTCAAGGCTTCTTCTTGGGTTGTATTCATCCCAAATCCCTTTCTTATCAAGTGATCCCGTGCAAACTCAAATCCTGTGCCAGATCCAACTATTTGTCCGGGACATAGTCGTGGATATTGCCTTATGTCAGTTGAATAATATCTCGAATGTCTATTGTGGAACTTAAACAACATAAATGTTCCTCAAATTCCTTCTCTTCTTCTGCAAAGACTTTGCAGATATGCGTTGCAAAGTCCGCTGACCAGTCGAATATTGTTCCAGAGTCCCAAAGGACCTCTCATTTCACGAAGAACCAACCTCACTAATAACAACATCCTAGCCGCGGCACCATGAACACCAGCAAAGGCACATACCAAATGCTTACTGATATGCATAACCTTTCTAAACTTCCCTCTACGTGTGTATTCAGTACCAACCCTAGTAGTATGCGTCATTCGTCCATCTGTGAAAACGCAAATGTAATTGCGGCCACTCACAGCAACAACAGTTGTCCCGTGCCCAAAAACATCTGAAAAGGCAAAAATGATATTAGTTAGCACATCAACAATAGATAAAGCAAAATGGTTATCAATATGGTTTCAACCAACGCTGAAGCTTGTAATGGATTCAAACCATGCGCAATACTATATCCCAACCAAGGAATGCAAAATTGAAATTATCGGCGATATTTCGCCAATATTTCAGTTTTTTGAACTTACCTGAAAAATCCGTGAATATATCTCCAAACTTTCCGAAATTTTCCGAAACTTTCCGATATTTCCGATATATGCCCGATATTTCCGATATTTTCCGATATTTACCGAAATTTTTGAAATTTTCAATAACTTTTTTAATTTAACAAAATTAAAAGTTTGTCAGTCATTTGTCAATCAATCCATCAATCCATCATTCCATCCTTGCGTCAGACTTCCCACGTTGCCATGTTTACTTGCTTCCCAAATAGAAAAACCTTTATACTTTATAGTTTATACTAAAGAACAAAACGTGGTAGTCGTCCTTGACAAAACCAAAAGCATAATTATGTATATATAAATCATATAATATTTATAAATTATATCTATGCGTCTATGTCAGCTTTTATAACCACATTGGTAGCCGATGCTTTATGGCGCATAATCTATGTGACCATGTGTCCATGTCAGATTTTATAATAGGTTAAAAACTTTTACATTGTAAAGTAGATATCTACGGAGTAGCTATGATCAAGTGTTTATAGACTTTTGTAAAATATAAAAAATCAATTGAAGCTATCGAATTTATTGCACCATTACTACTTCTCTCTCTCTCTCTCTCAGTTTCTCATACATATATACATATTTGCATTCTGAGTTTCTGGTTGAATTCATCACATCGATCACTTCTCTCTCACTCTCTCAACAAAACCTTCTTTCTCACAACTTCTCTCTCACTCTCTTAACAAATCTCTCTATTACGTACTCTCTCAACAATTTATAGTAGATTACCCAATCAGGTATGTTATTACTTAGTCGGTTAGTCTATTCTATGTTGATAAATATATTATTATTGTTCTAATATTTCTTGTTAAATGTATTTATGTTAAAGGCTTAAAGCACTTAATTATACTTTTTATGTTGATAAATTTATTATTATTGTTCTAATATTTCTTATTTCTTGTTAAATGTATTTATGTTAAAGTACTTAATTATATGCATGTTACGTTAATAATGTGATATTGATGCCATATTGATTAAGATTTGATCATGTTAAAAAAAATTATATGTAGGAGTTCATTAAATTATTGCAATGGATAGTGGGTCAAGTAGACGTGATCCAGCATGGGAGCACGGTGATTCAATTCCCGGAAACAAGAATGGCTCTATATGCAAATATTGTGGGTTTGTGATGAAGAGCGGAGGTGTCACACGTTTAAAGTATCATCTCAGTGGACTTGATCCCAGTTCAAACGTGAAAAGATGTGAATTAGTTCCGGATGCAGTCAAGCAATTTATCACTTCAATAATGAAGAGTAAACAGAAAGAAAAGGCCAAAAAATCTCATATGATCGACGACATCCGAGTTGAACTACGTGGAGATCCGATCGTGCAACTCGAAGATACAAGTGAGGAGGAAGACTATGACGGTGATGACATGGGGCATGAGGAAAAGGCACAATTTCGACAAGCAATACGAGAGTCTAAGGAAGCCCAATGGCAAAGAGAGCATCTCCACAAACTCCCTAACAGAGGACAAAGTAGTGGTTGTAATGTACAACGAGCCTAGAGCTTTAAAGAATCACAACCAACGACACCATTGGCGCCAAACCTCAGCAAATCAACTCGAGGACGGCAAAAGAGTCTCAAGAATATGTTCTCAGGCGGTTCAGTGAAAGAGGCAATGGGCCGTTTAATAAGCAAAATTTTCATATATGAAAATGTCCCTCCATCAAAAGCCGCATCTCCTCACTTCCACAACATGGTAGTTGGATGCCAACGAGCCGGAGAGGGAGTAAAACCCCCACACCTTATGAGATCAGGCACAAGTACTTGGATATAGAGTTCAAAGAGATTACTGAACATGTTGCCAGATTGAAAAGTCAATGGGAGACGTATGGGTGCACGATCATGTGTGACGGATGGACTGGTCCAACAAGATTGTCTATCATTAATTTCATGGTCTACTGCAAAGGTACCACTATATTCATGAAGTCTGTTGATTCTTCTAAGCATAAAAAGGATCATGAATATATATATATATGTATTATTGAAGAACATTATTAGGGAGGTTGGGGAGCATAATGTTGTTCAGGTGGTGACAGACAATGCAGCCAATTATGTTAAAGCTGGAAAGAAGTTGATGAAGCACCATAATGTTTACTAGACTTCTTGTGCAGCTCATTGTATTGATCTCATGTTTGAAGAGATGGGGAAAAGAGAGAGTGCCAAGGATGTGATTGATAAGGGTAAAGCTATTTCAAATTACCTTTATAATCATAATACATTGTTGGCAAAGATGTGTGAATTTTGCAAGGGGGAGATTGTTCGTGCCGCACCTACTCGATTTGCCACTAACTTCATTTCATTAGAGAGCTTACTCAAGAGGAAGTCTGGGTTGAAACAATTGTTCACAAGTGATTGGTGGAGCACTAGCAACTTTTGTCGTACCAAACACGGTCGTATTGTTGAAAGTTTAGTATTTGATCAACTATTTTGGAGTCAAGCACAACATGTGTGTGAACTATCTGAGCCTCTTTACAAAGTATTACGTGTCGTGGATACAGAAGTTTATCCGACTATGGGTGCAGTTTATGAGTTGATGCGTATAATGAAAGAGCAGCTAGAAAAAAAGCCAAATGCAAAATGGGTTGTCAAAATTATCAATGATAGATGGTTTAAAACATTAAGACACGATTTGCATGCTACAGGTAATAATAATCTTAATTTTTCATTCTTAGTTTTACTTAACCATAAGGTATTAACATTATAATGTATAATAAATTTTTTTATTTGTATTTTTTTTGTAGTTTATTATTTGAATCCTCGTTATAATTATAAACAAGGCGTTGGAGATGACCCCATGTTTATTCAAGCTGTGCATAATGTATTCTCTAAGTTGGACCATGATTGTCCGACACTAGGCGATTTTGGAAGAGAGGTTTGGCTTATAACGAATTATTTTTACAATTTATCATTTAAAATTGTGACAATGAAAGAATTCATCTTTTACATTTAGCTCACATATTTCAAAGATTCAAAGCTTAATTTTGCCATGCCAGCGGCAGTTGCTTCTAGAAAAAAGATGGCTCCTGATATGTATACATAGTATATACTTATAATTTATGTACTCTTTCATTAATCACAAATTGAACTTGATTAGGAAAATTAATAATTTTTTTCTTATATGATAGCTGATTGGTGGATGATGTATGGGACAAGTGCACCTACCGTAAGAAGATTGGCCATTAGAGTATTATAGCAAACTGCTTCAGCTTCAGCTTGTGAAAGAAATTGGAGCACATTTCCTCTAATTCATACAAAACAAAGAAACAGGTTGGGATATACTAGGCTGGAGAAATTGGTCTATTGCTAATATAACATGAAGCTTATGTTCTGAGATAAAGAAGCTGAGCAAGCAAATGTTGAGGCCAGAGATCCATTGGATGTGTTTGAAATTGGTACTGAATTTGATGATGAAGAGAGAGATCAACTTTATCAATGGATTAGACCACTACACTTGGATGACGAGGAACAAAATCCAGCTGAGAAAATTGCTGTTGCTGCCCGTGCTGAAGGAATAAATGTCGAGCAGGTACTTCGTGAAGAGGTTATAGGACATGTTGATGAGCATGACTCATTTAAATCTCTCATGAGTCAAGACAATATTCAACCTAATCCAAAGCCTAGAAGTTCACATGCTTCCCAACCTCCACGGTTGAGAAGGGATACCTCAGGTACGAGATCTAGAAGCTCATCAAGCACTGGAGGAGGAGACAGCGGAATGCAGAGTGTTGGAGCCGGTGGTTGTGGCAGCAAATATGGTGGTTACAGTGAAGATGAACCATTTTACTTGATAGAGGAACAAAATTTCACACATGCAACCCAAGATGAAGACCATGGAGACAGAAGAGCAGGTCATGGATACGGTGGATGAGGCAGAAAAAGTGAATATAATCCAAGAGAAAGGGGTCAAGGGAGTTTATCAAGGAATGTTGAAGATGTGTTATCCACCACTTTTGGCTCAATAGGTGTTGGAGATGGTAATTACCAACCCTATTATTATGGTCAAAATTTTGCAATGCTTTATCCTTCATATATCATGCCTTATGGTCTTCCAACAAGTGATAATTTATCGTTACAATCACAAACAAATGCCTCAAATGATGATAGCAATGAAGAAAGTCGAGCAATGCCTGGTTCATACTACGAGCTCTAAAATCTTCAAAGACCGCCCCCTGACCCATATGGTTGGCATGTAAGTCAATACGTGCAGAATTACATGGGAGAGCAATCATTTAATGAGTACTCTTCACAATACACGCATGATTCTGCATAGAGAGATGAGGAAAATAGTGTGAATTTCGAACATCATAGGTCCTCTATGTGGTTTTGAAGTATTTATATATTTGATTTTGTAATGTGTGATGTGTAACATATTGTACAAAAATGTGATGGTCTAGCCTTTCATTAAAGTTTAGCCATCAAAAAAATAAAAATAGAACTATTAAATTATATTTTAATAATTATCAGCACTTAACACGTACTAATTTATATAGTAATATAGCAAATTCATATGTTTTGATGTTTGATCAATATTTTCTTTTCACATAAAGTAGGTAATTGATCATATAACAACCTCCAAAAGTTTCATTACAAATTTCCATATATTTTTATTAGTTTCCGTCATTTCCGTCAGAATTTTCAGTGGATCGATATTTCGTCGATATTTCCGTCGATATATCCAAATTTTGAACTATCGATATATCCTCGATACCCAATATTTTACTCCTTGATCCCAACTGAGTACTGGTGAGTAAGTCATTAAGAAGAAAATATCCATCCACTACTTGAGCAGTATTTGCATTGATCAAAACTTTCATACCTTCAGCTTCGCAAACACCGACAGCATCCATCTGAGCATTGTCACCATTTGTAAGATCCATCTCATATGTTGCCATGTCTTGATCATCATCATCTTCCCACACAGCTTTCCATGATCCATCTACAGAGATTATTACTCTAGAAACATTGTCTCCTACCTCTCTCAGAACCTGAACAGCAACCCCAACTTACATTTAATATGGGAGGAAGACATCATAGAAGAGCATAAAAAACAAAGATACTTGCCTTAACCATATTTTGATCGACACATATATCCAAATAGCAGACATGCTGATCACAATGGGGGCAGCGCCACCTTGGTCTTTTTACATTCAAGCTGACAACGTTACTGAAGTCAAAGCACTATAGCCAAATATACATATAAAATTAAATTAGAAAGAAAATTTGAACTAACAGACTGGAATTCAGAAAATTACTTGCAAAAAGTGGAAAGCTAGATGTTTCCCTATATATAGCAAAATAGTTCTAAACTTGATCAAACATCGAAATATAACAGATCCTGGATCTCAAAATCCAGCAAGATACTGGAAACTCTGTCATTATGCTTAATAGCTTGTATGAAATTAAATTGACAAGTGAATAAATGAATTAAAATAAAAACACACGGTTCTGTAAATAAGCTCAGCTAAGCTAAATATTAAACTCTTTCATGAAAGTAAAATCAGGAAAACAGAAGTTAATTAGTCTATGACCCTGACTCTTGACTTTTCCTCAACAAAACCGTTCTTTCAATAACCAAAGTAGCAGAAATAAAGAATGTTATTCATGATTAGTTTTCACAGAGGCAGAATGGAGAAGAATAGAAAATAGATTTACAATCACTCAATTTCTGCAACATTTTAGCCCTAATATTTTTAACTGTGTGAACCACCAATGTAAACAGAACCCTAGAGACACCTAATGACACATGTCCCAAAAGTCTGCAATTGAAGAGTGTGGAGGTCATATAAACTTACAGCGCAACTAAAATCCATAATAGTCATGAATAACTTCAACGGCTATGAGCTTGCTAAGGAAACGCAAACTTGGAAGGAAAGGAATAAATTATAAAAGAAAAGATGATTATACACTCACCTGAAGATGTTTGCACATGTGCCCTTTTACAGGAGTTTTGATAGGTCTAGAGCTGTTTTGCACATAAAAGAAAAGTAGACAGATATTAGCATAAATTCTATCATAGAATAGCAATAGTTACTCTCATCTATCCTGATGCAGTAATATTGATAAAGAGACAGAACTAAACTAAGTTCAATTTCAGCAGACTATCTGTGTGATTCGCCAGATAAAAGAGAAACCAAATTGCTATCTAACTTTTACATTTGAGAAAAAAATGTGACTCAGTCAGATTGTCGAAGAAACCTGACTGCAATTTGAAAAGCAATAAGCAAACTAATAAGATACCGACTGATATAGGCTGTGAAAAATATTGTCATCAAACCTACAGGTCATCCAATACATACCTTATGGGACAACTAAGTGATATTCTTGATGGCTCCTCAAGAAAGTCAAAATCTAACAATAAAGAAATGTAGCTATTTTTAAAACAAAGTCTAATATCTTGCAACACTTTAAGCATTAACATGTATAAAATAAAGCAGTCAGTATACTAGTTTGAACACCTGAACATGTGGAAGATACACTGGGTTGAACATAATCTTTCAGTGCTGAACTGTCAAGGGATGATGCCATGCTCATAAAGGCGACCACAATGACATAGTGACCTAAAAAAGGTTATAGAAGTGTCAGAACTGGATGTAAATGGTAACACAAAACTTTAATACTTGCATCAAAAACTAGCAGATGCTTACCATTAAACTGGCCCACAGCTTGAAGAAAGTTTGTTCCAATTATAAGCATTTGAGTAACATCTGAAGGCAGCTGAGGTCCCGTATCCTGACGAATGCAAATCAAAATGTGTACTAAATCAGTACAGCTATACAATGCAAATGCTGTCATATACTTCAAGTCTAGAAGATAAAGCCACACATACCATTGAAGTGGTGATCCTATTATCTACTCCCTTTCCATTGAGAAGAAAGCTACGAAAAAGAAGTGCATTAGAATAGAGGAGAGGGCAGCTCCAGATAAAATAAAATAAAATAAAGGCATACAAAGAAAAAAGAGCCATACTTCACTTCTTGGGGACTTATAATACAAGAAGATGTCTCCATATTATCTATCTGAGCCACCAATAACCACTGCAGAAAACAGAGGCAAATAGCAAAGACAACTTCCATAAATGATAGTTCAAGTTCCATAAAGAAAAACCATTAGAAGGTGCACTAAAGCACATACGAATTAACCACCACAGGAACGTGATCAAAGAATACTCATCTATACTGTTACCGAACTTCTCTTGTGTAAATTAATTGGGGGGGATTATAAAAAAACTTGAGCACTTGTTATTTATTGACATAACTAGAATTGTAACTAAGCCAAGAAGAAGTTTATATTTTTTTCTTGAGAATACGCTGTACTCTCTGAGATGTCGACATCAATCACATATGTTCCATACCCTGGCTACAATGTACACAAACATATACAATACGTAGTTCATAACAAAAGGAACAACAAGGAAAGATAGTAACAAAAGAAAAATAGAGAGAGACCTTAGTTTCGAGTGACCTTAGTTTCGAGTGAGGCAAGTATCGTGCCCATCTTCATGATCAGATAAAACCTGTATCAAAATAAAGTGGGTCTGAAAGATGAATAACATGTGTCATTTAATACAACAAGCATGTTTATTACATATTTAAAACATCAAAAAAAAGAGGGGGGGGGGGAGGATATTTCAGTCCTACGAACTAAACATATAACTCCTAGCTAGGCAGAAACTTAAAACACGGCTAAAGATTTAATTGATGGCATTCACAATTTCACATAGTAGTTAGGAAAGTGATGAATGATCTTCATATTCCTCTGCAAAGGTACTATTCATATATTCTCATTTCTAATATGACATGATTCAACATCATAATGTTCTGTGATCGGGGTATCACATATATAAAACGAAAACTGAAATCATCTTGTATCACAACAAGGTACATATATAAAACAAGTAAATTTACAGCATAACGAAATTACCACCTTTCCATAACTTTTTCAACTTTAGCAAGACAACAGTTGGGTCTGGTGGTAATATCTCCAGAGCCAGAAAACCTGCTTGCCATCTACATTAGAAAAAGATGAACAGAAGCAACATTTACATGAGGCTTCAAAAGGAAAAGCAACAATTGACTCCGATAATAATCACATTAAATAACAAGAACCAAATTCAATAGCAGACCTCATTAGCTAGAGAAATGAGTTCTGCATTGTCCTTCTCCGAAAACCATCCATTCTTACAAGCAGCCTATCAACAGAAACGCATACTCAAATAGTAAACAGCGCCACACAGACCTCAAAGCAGAGTTAAAATATGACACATTTTTGCATAAAAGTTTTCCAATAAGTGATTCAAGAAAATACCTTAACAGATACCATAAGCACCATAATTTCAGCTAGAATAGAGTTGTTGCTTTTAAGCTGGCATATCTGCACAAGACTACAAATCTAACTTCGGAGGAAAAAAAAAAGGAGGACAAAATTCAGAAAAATCTTGACCCACTGCCAAGAGCAACAAGAACAAGAATACACGCCTGTATGAGCAAAATAGGCAAATCTTTCGCCTTTTCCACAACCTCATTGTTCGCAACCTTATAATCAATGGCACTGTAAAATAATTACAAAGTAAGACTGTAAAATAATTACAAAGTAAGAAATGCGAGTACTCAAACAAGGAAATATTATTACTGGGTGAGTTAGAGTAATTTTTTGTTACTTTTTACCTGGCAAGACTGTTACAAAGATTGCAGAACTGCGACGACTCGCCGCGGAAACCAGAGGTGACGTGGCTGAGCAACCTGTCCACGGCGGCGTCGAAAGCGGCGACGACTCGGACCGAGTTCGTCGACGAAGCCGACGAGTGATGCGACGGCTCAGCCATTGCAGGTGAGTGAAGCAAGCAAACCCCTCGCACGCTTCTCCACTCTTCTCTTCTCTTTCCTCTTCTTCTCTCCTAAATTCTGTGCGTGTGTCTGAGTGTGTATGTGAGTGTTTATAATTCTAAATTTTTTAATTTTGAGAGCGGAGAATAAAAAGGCTGGCTGTCTAGGGAGAAAACTGAGCGTGGTGCCCACGAAATCAATTTGCTTAGAAACAATGGAAACTTGGTGCTCTTTTTACATTTACTTTCTTCCACACTCTTTCCATAAGTGATTGAAGAAGTCTAGCTTTGACAAATAAATGTCAAGTGATCGATTAGAGCAAATGTGGTAATGGAGTAAATTATATTATAGACAAAGATTAGATTACGATTGTCAAGTATTTAAAAGAGAATACTGTTAATTGACTACAAAATTGAATACGTATATGTCGAAAAGTTATATACAATAAAGTGATTGAAATTATAATCAAGCATAGGGCAACCTCTAAACTCTAATCTAAGAACGAATTGTGTAGCACGAAAAGTATACCCAAAAAAAAAACCTTGAATAATTACTGGAGTTATGTATAAACAGAGTCATCAAAAATACGAAGGATAAGGCTGTGAGCTTGGATCGATAGATAAGCATAGTCAGTTAGTCACGAATCTTCCAATACTGGAACGATAGACGACTCCACATTCAAACAGGCATAAGGTATTTTGTGCACAACAGTGTAAGTGCACTGGGGCGAAGTTAAATCCCTGTTTCACCCTCACATGTTCATAGACTAAATTTTTTCGACCACCGCAATTTACAGTTTCCGGCACAAGAATCGCAGTGAGCAGTATCCCTAAAACCCCATCCCTCGCGTCTCCTACTCTTCTCTTGCCACTCTACCCAAAATTAAACAGCCATAAGGCTCATGAAGGGTCTCACATCATTATATTTTCATGTTCTACTCTGGCAAAGAGCTATGTAATGTTATTATTCCGGAGATCAACCAGCGTCAGTAGTGGACTGATGTCATCAGCCATGTTCAATGTACTAAACGTACTGTTTTTCAGTTTCCTGTCAAAAATAGGAAAAGATGAATGGACTGATGTACAGTGTCCTAAAGTTAGAGTAACAAGTTTATTCGTCGAGTGTTTTCCCTAATAACTTACACTTGCTGTAATTTTGGAAGGCTGAAAAGCTTCTCCGGCACGGTCCCTTCAAGTGATCCGAATTCCATATCCCTTTGAAATTCAGCAATATATAAAAATTTCTTCAATCTGTTCAGAACTTTATATAATTCCTTTTTGAGATATATATATATATATATATATTGATAATGACTTACACTGCGTCGAGTGCAGGTAAGGTTGAGAACCAAAGCGGAGCTTCTGATTGGTCAAATGAGTTGTTACTGAGGTCTCTGAAAATTAGTAGGATATATCAGTACACATTAAAAATAAGTTTGAGGAAAAATGAGACAGAAAAACAGCTCCATATCATCTACTCACACATAACTGAGGGAAGTCAGTGCAGTCAATTCAGGCAACGGGCATGTCAATTGGTTGTTGGCCAAATTGCGGGAAAAAACTGCAAAATGAAGTAAAATAGGATTATGGTCAAAACAACATATAGAGCATCCATTTAGAGCATCTGTTTAAGAAGTCAATACTTACAGTTCACGACATTTGTGAGGTTGTTGATGTTTGAAGGGACAGTTCCAGTCAGATCATTTTCATGAAGATGACTGAGAATTAAACGGAAACAAGAAAATATTTAGTCAAATTAATTGCCAAAATATAATGGAAAAACTGAAAACCAATGCGGCTGGTTTTTTCTTACACCATCTCAAGAGTCTGCACAAGTCCTAATGTCTCTGGAATGGCCCCGGAAAGTTTATTTTGGTCTACGAACCTGTAGTCAAAGAGTAAGAAGCAGTTAGATAAACTAAAGTACAGCACAAATCATCTGAGAGAGATTGGTAAGGGGTAAACTTACAGATGTATTAATGTCATCTCGGAGCTGAAAAGCTTCGGTGGGATGGTACCTGAAAGCTGGTTCTTGTATAAATGGCTGCATGATCATAAAATCAAGTTAGTGTCTTCGCATAATACAGTGGCGGGACACCAATCGTAATCTATTATGGTTATATGTAGAAATTTAGAAGAACTCACAAGTGTTTAGCATTCAACAAGAGGTCTAAGCCTGGAGAAGTGGAAGTTGAAACTGGGAGAGATCCAGTCAACTGGTTCTCTGATAAATCAAGGAAGTAGATGTAGGAGAGTTTACCCAAAGAAGAAGGTATTGCACCAGTCAAGTTATTCTTATTCAAAGCCCTGACAAGAAGAACCAAAGGTTTATACAAAGTTGGGTGAAAAAACACAAATAAATCAAATTTGGTGGATTGACGAAGTAAAATCATGACCATGAATCATGTTCTTACAAGTAGGCTAGAATTTCAAGGTTTCCCAACTCATCTGGGATTTCAAGGCTAGATCAAATGAATCCCAGCAAAGTATAAGGTAAGAAAGAGCAGCAATTTAATGGTTGCCATTGTAGTAGCTGATATATAAATCAAAAGTGCTCCGCACCATTTTCTTTAACTTCATCCTTTGTCTTTACAGTGACTGCACTTGACTACATGGAAGTGTGCATAACAATATAAGACAGATTACTATTTAACAAGCAATGCTTTGTTTCTGAGCAAGGAATTTAAGTCCATGTGATTTAAATAATTTAGAATATCTTACGTCTAAAGTTCACACTGCTGGCCGGTACAATCCAAATGGCTAAGCAGACAGTACAAACATATATGTTGCAGGAGTACAATGACTATAGTTTGGTAAAAAATTTGGGGGAGGGAAATCCCAAGTGAACATATTGATTTTATAATATATGCAAGACAAAAGCATTTCTCTTCGAGCTTGGTTAAGTTCAAAGACCTCTCTCCAGCTTTGGTAGCAAATTTTTAATATCTTTTTTGAAATAACTTTGCTAGCATAATATAGGATCAGATGAAAATTTCAAAGACAAATTAGAGATCAAGGGGACTGAAGAAAGCCATTCAAATCAAGTAGTTTCGAAGCATGTTTGTGAATCCATGGCTTTATTTAGTATATTTAGAAACTTTTACGAGCTACTTATTCGCTGGGGAAGGAGCTCCAGTATCCAAGTTCGATTCAGATTCTTTTTAGGTATATCTTCACAGGATTTGTTCTACACACATGATCAAATTACTAATTTTTCTCTATTTAAAGATGTTACAGGACACTCTTTATCCTGGCTTCCCTAATTGGCCAACAAATTACTAATGCTCTAGCTTACTTACACAGCTGGGACATACTGATGCCAAATCAAAAATGATCAAGAACAATTAATAGATGATCAAATGGTCTGCTTTAGCCAATGGCTCTTTCTGCATTGATCTTTTTCCTAATGGCATATAGTGCGACTGCCAAAAAGCACACAACCATAAAGCAACAACCAATTGCTATTCCAACAACAGCACCATTGCTTATAGATTTTCCATGCTCAGCTGAAACAATGTGGATCGATTCTCTCTATGGTCAGTCATATCAAAATTTATCTATGTAGTAACAATGTGATTTAAGTTACATGGGAAATTATAAGGAGCTGCAACAAAATAATAGGGTCCAAACTCTTCAGGTGGCTGGTAAGTTTGATTACTGAAATCATCACCAATCCTCAAAATCTCTGACCTAGTAAAATAGGGTCCTTTGGATGGAAAGAGTGCTATCTGTACTTGAAGATAATCATCAGTGTTGAAGAATAGGCTTTCTAGAAAAACTGAATTATGAGTGAGGCCAAGTTGAGACCACAGGCTCATTTCTAGTGAGTGAAAATCATTGGCATCTGATAAATCCCTGAAACTGGGTGCTCTGAAGTTTGAAATACAGTGCTCCCTTGAAAGGATGCGCACACTTACAGCGTTGAGGGCCGAGCTTCTGGTCCTGGGGGCATTTAGCATTTCCACAACTCACACTCGTAGAATATGTTGTAGTTTGTGGAATGTGACAGTAAGAGAGACCGGTAGTTCCGTTGCACACAGGGTTCCCAACAAGTCTCTTAATGCAAAAGAAACATCTTGGCCGAATAGTATTTGGTGAAAAGTACATAGTCATATAACGTTAATGAAGATCTCTCACACTAATGAGTTTTTATATTCTTCACCCACAATGACTAGGGATATCTGGTTGTTCTGTACATCAACAAGTTTCAGTTGCTCACTGATGGTAGCACCCAAGTTTAATGTGCCGTTAAATGAATTATTTTTCAGTTTCCTGCCACGAGTAGGAAAACAATGAACTATAAGTGGACATCCTCCTTTGAACAGGACAATTAATACTTTAGTGTTTTCATCTTTAACTTACTCTTGCTGTAATTACAGGTAGGCTGAAAAGCTTCTCTGGTACAGACCCTTGAAGTGATCCGAATTCCATAACCCTGAAAAAAGTCATAAAGGCATTGACATTAATATATGTAAACCCAGAAATCCAAATTTCTTTCTTTTTTATTCACTTCTAAGATAAGAAGACCGTTTCTTCCAAGGACTTGCAGAGTGGTGAGTGTGGGTAAGGTAGAGAACCAAACTGGAAATTCTGATGGGTCAAATGAGTTGTTGCTAAGGTCTCTGAAATTAAAGTAAACCGGTCAGCATAGTTTATCAGTACATACTAGATTAAGTATTCAATCAAAAGTGATCTCCAATCCATGTACTTACACATAATTGAGGGAATTCATTCCAGTCAAGCCTGGAAAGGGTCCTGTAAATCGGTTGTTGGCCAAATTTCTGGAAGAAGACACTATTTCGTTTAGCATAAGATTACGAAAAGGAGCACTTAGCGATCTTTTAACATAGTCGTCACTCACAATTCTTGGACATTTGTAAGCTTGCCAAGGTTTGAGGGCACACTTCCAGACAGAAGATTTCTATCAAACCGACTGTTAAAGAGAGAAAAAATAATTAGTACAATAATATATCAAGAGTGATAATTAATGGGACCACTATAAAATCAGGCGGATCGAGTTTGCTTACACTATCTCAAGAGTTTGAACAAGTCCTAATGTTGATGGAATACTTACAGTAAAATTATTATCGTTGAGAAGCCTGTAGTTGAGAAATAACAAGCAGTTAGATAATGAAACAGATAAAACATAAATTTTCGAGAATAATGTTGATGAATTAACTTACGTGTGTATCAATGTCATCTTGGAGCTGAAAAGCTTTGGTGGAATGATTCCTGAAAGCTGGTTCTTATTCAAATGGCTACAGGATAATCATATCAATTGACTTTTAGTTAACATTGATTTGGCAGAATCTATGTTAGATCTATTTCTTCATAAATGTGAGAAATTTTGATGTACTCAGAAGTGTTTAGCCTTCAACAAGAGATCTAGGCCTGGAGTAGTGAGGGTCGACACTGGGAGAGATCCAGTCAGCTGGTTTTCGGATACATCAAGCCAAGAGAGGTTGGAGAGTTTACCCAAAGAAGGAGGTATAATACCGGTGAACGTATTTGTATTGAGAGCCCTAAGAAGAAGAAAAAAATATTTACATAAGAGACCAGTAATTGGTAAATCAGTATATGCATTGAAGTGTGAGTATCACTGCAATTCTTACAAGGATACAAGTTCAAGATTTCCCAACTCATCTGGAATTTTACCACTGAAGCTACACCAGCTAGGATCCTATAATAAGACGAACCATTTTTATATATTGCACTGCACATACAAATTTCAAAGCAGATTGAATTCTGTATAAAATCACTAGCTTGGCTTATTTATTCTTACAGAATATTTAACTTTTGAAGATTCCCTAGCTGTAGAGGAAGAGAACCTGTGAGGCCCGGGTTGAAAGACAGGTCCCTACACTGCTACACAGTAATGAAGTTTCATCTCACAAGATTATATTAAATTAATCACATATGAATATAATTGATATTGTTGAATTGGTATGCATAATGCTGGTATAAAGAGGAATAATCTAATCATACTCACAAGGAGTTTAGCTCAGTGGGTTCTGCAATGTCGCCACTGAGCTCCCCTTTGAGTCCTATGGCTGATAGTTTCCTGCACATAAAAGCAAATTAAAGAGAAGCAAGTTAAAAAATTTCTTTTAAGATAAGAGGCATCAAAAAATTTCCTTCGTCACCAAATTACATCGGTCCTATATAAAAGATAGAACAATTGATACTACTCACAATGCAACCATCCTTTCACCAATGCAATCAACTCCTTCCCACGGCAAACCACAGGGATCCTTCGATTTTTCACAGTTGGGCGGCGTGTTGTTCCATGACACTTTCAAGCTAAGGAGTGCCGAAGCTGAAATAGCGCATATATAAATTATATATCTCTTGTGCAGATGTTCATTTAACTATCACAGACTCAGAGTTCAGCTAAATCTTGAAACAAATAACATGGACAAACAGGCCATCTGGATAGTTTACAGGATAAAGAGTAGTAGATGAATACGTGCTCAAAAAGCAGCATTGACATTTTACGACTAATACCATCGTTGGGTTTGGTAAGCGAGGAGATGGCATGAATCCCTGCACATTATAAAGCAAGAAAGAATAGCAATCTCATGGTTGCCATTGCTGATATAAATCAAAAGCACTCTATACTCTTCCTGTAGTTTTTAGTGACCGTACTACAGCACTTATTTTCAGTGATCGACCATTGCAATATATACAGACGACCACTATCTAGTCTATAAAGTATGCTTAATTATGAAACAAAGAAATAGACAGCTAATTTGGTCAGTACAAAGTAGACACTCTGTAAGATTTTAAGGTTACAATATTACATCGCCTGCTCGACAATGGCATAAAGACAGGTGCTTTGACTATGTACGTACAAGAACAAGCTACAAATGAAAAATGGCTTCATGGGGAGGGAAATCCCAAGTAGACAAGCAAAGAACACGTTTATATGAACAAAGATCTAATCTTGCAAGTTTATTCAAGTTTCAAACCCACTTAATGAAACTAAGCAGGAACGTACTCAAACACCACCGACTGAAAACGAACACGAAGACACTTCTGTTTCAACAGTGAGCAGAACAAATCAAGTTTATCAACAATGGCTGCCAGATTGTTATCCCGTGCCCTTCTCAAAACCCAATCCAAACCCATTTCCTTTTTCTTCACCAAACAATTCACAGCCATTAATGCACCCAACGAAAGCAGAGCTCTTTCTCCGATCGACTTCATTCACACCTATTCGTCCATTCAACTCCTCCGAATCCAACACCAAACGTAACACTCTCGTCAACTTCTCTCTCCCCTCCGACGAGGACGACAATAACAAACCCACAACCATCGCCAACTCAAACGACAAGTTTTCGTCGTCATCGTCGTCGTCGGCTCTTCCGCCACCGTACGACCCGTTTAACAAGAAACCTGCTATAGAAGACTCGGAGGACCCAACAGACTTGCAAGAAGTGTTCCACAAGATGAGATCAGATGGGCTTCAAAACAATGCAGTCAAGATGTTTGACGCTTTGTCCAAAGACGGCCTCACCCACGAGGCACTAGAACTCTTCGGGCACATCAAAGACAAGAGACAAATGCCCGACGTGGTGACACACACCGCCGTCATCGAGGCCTACGCTGCCGGTGGGAAGCCGAAAGACTATTGCAAGTCTACATGAGAATGCTGGCATGCGAAGTTGCGCCGAATGCGTATACTTACAGTTTTGATCAAGGCGTTGGCGAGGGACGAAGGTTTCGGTGGAGATGCGACGAAGTATTTGGTGGAGATGATGGGGAAGGGAATGCGGCCCAATGCCGGGACGTATGTGGCGGTGTTCGAGGCGGTTGCGAGGGCACGGAAGGCGGAGGAGGCGATGGAGTTGGTCGAGGAGATGAAGGGGAAAAGGTTTGTGGCGGAGGAGAAGGCTGTGAGGGAAGTGCTCAAGCAGAGGAGAGGGCCTGTGGTTACTAGTGTCATCAACATTCTCTATGGCAATTAGCTCATTAAGCTAGATTGATCGTTGCTAAAACTTGTAACGTAAGGAAATGCCTTTGAGGACACAACTTCAGTGTGTTTTGGATTTTTGATTGCTAGTAGGACTCGGTGACCACAACTAGCTAGGATGGATCAAACAATGAACGAAGTAGTGTTTTTGTGCCCAAAAATAATGGAATTCGTCACGAAGATGTTTAATATTGTCATAATAACCAATTTTTGTGAAATTGTTTTCTTTAGCAACAAGAGTCGACATTTGACAACGACCCTATAGCTAAAGAGTCAAATGCACTCACAAAGGTCGACTCCAACTACAAATGTAAGAACCAACCTTTCCCTTTTACAATGATCCTGCGGTATACAACGTAATCACTCGCAATCAGGAATGGCAACGGATTCAGGTCGGAGCCGGATTTTGAGTACTTGAACTCGAATCCAAAATAAACTCGTCCGACCGAACTCAAAAATTTTAGTTCGGATTTTAACCCGATTCAAACCCGTCAGATATTTAATACCTGAACCCGATCCGTTTACTCGAACAAAAAATAGATAAAATTAAAAAATATATATATATAATAGTATTATAAATGTTACTATTCTATTAAAAAAATAAAAATATATATAATTTAATAATAAACTTTAAAAATAGGTGGGTCGGGTCGGTTCAGTAGATGCATATCCATACCCGACCCGAATCCGCCATCATTCGAGTCGGGTTTGAATCGGTAAATACTCGATACTCGTTATTTGTCTTAAAATTAAATCGGGTTCGGTCGGGTTCAGACGTTTTGTTCGAATGGATACCCACGGGGTACGGGTTATCCGTACCCAACCCAAATCCGTCACCATTCGAGTCAGGTTTGGATCGATAAATACTCGATACTTGTTATTTGTCTTAAAAATCGAGTTCGATCGGATTCAAATAGATACACATGGAGTTTAAATTATTTTGTCAACCCCAGTTGCAATATTCCTGTAATGGACCGGTGGACCGGTGCTTTGCAGCGGACAACATAAAGAGGACAAATTAGGATTGATGCACCATCTTTGGCTTCAAGGAGAAGAAGGGACATGACTTTTCCTACTCATAAGGTTTCTCGTTTAAATTTTCAAAACAGGGAGTTGTGTATACCCATCGAGGTACGCGTTGCAATTAGTAGGTTGAAAGTGTTGTAATTCTTGTAAAAAAGACATTAATAACAGATTGGCAATTCTCCAAGTATACATGCACTAAACCGATGATGATTTATGTACAATAATATTATGCTAAATGTAACTAAGAGCACGCTATAGCGAATGTGATATACATCTTGATACACACAAGTTATCCCGTTGTATTCCATCTCTTTCTTCTTCAATTTCTTCATTTGCTTTCCGGTCTGTGACAATTGAACAGTCACGCTTAGGTCAGTAATGAAGAGATCGACATGACGACATCTCTCCAAATTATTTACACTCGAAAAAGGTAAAAATATCAAAGAGATCTCAAACGTATCTCTAACGTTGGTTGAGACCTGCAACTCTCTCTGCAAAGGCTAGCAATTACTGTATTACAGTATTCCATTTGAAATGACTGGACTGTTCCACTTTCCACTATGGACAAGTCATCGTTCACCAATATGGCAACTCCATCTTATCACCTCTGTTACAAAGTTATCACACCTTTGAAATTTCATCACTGCCTCCCTTAGCCATTTTCCTCATAAGAGTACTCATTTTCCTCCATAAGAGTACTCTAGCTTCTTCATATATCTTCACCGGCGTACCACTAGCTACCCTTAGCCAACAACAATCACATCATAACCTCTCTTTCTTTCTCTCTCCAAAACCAGCACCATGATGAAGTTGAAGGTTAAGTTCACGCCCGGCGCCGGCAGCTCAGGCACCGAGGACGACGAGAACGTCACCACACTCACTTTAGGGACAGCCAACCACATGTTATGGAAATGATTTTGCCCGGTATATGAGTTGACTTGCCAAGCTTATGCAACTACATGGTCAAACTCTTGTAAAATATTATGCAAACCTGAAGGCTATCTGGCAATAACTGAATAAAAGAGATCCAAATTCTATGACATGTGACTTTAATATTGCCACACACAACAAGACCACAGACAAGATGAATCCAATCAGCCTAAGGAGGTTCATATTGAAGTTTCAAGTCTCGCAGTACAATCAAAGCCTCCACAAGGTTGGAAGCCCGAAGACAATCAACTTCGCATTCAACCGGCACGTGAACCAGGACTAAGTAAGGTACAATGCTTATATTATATGGAGTTTGGACACAACAGAGACTCGTGTCCTTAAAAAGTAAATAAAGGAGGCACCAATAACAGGAGTCAAAGTAGCAAGGTTGCAGTTTAGTTTGTTCAAGAACCTGATTTCTATGGAATAAAAGGACAAGATCTCACTACAGATATTTGTTCTCATGAGAGAAGAGGTAAAATTGGTATTGCTTTAAAAGTCTCTAGCTTTACTGGTGGTGATACATGGATAATTGATTCTTGTGCGTCTGACTATATGACATTTGATAAGTCTTTGTTTTTGAGTCTGTCTTCATCTCCTATCTCTGAAGTATCTAATGCAAATGATGTGTCTTTCCCTGTTTTAGGTATAGGGTTAATCCAAGTTACTCCAACTATTGTGTTACATAATCTCCTCTATATTCATTTTCTATCTCATCACATATTATCTGTATCTGAATTAAACTGACAAAACATATGTTTTGTAACCTTTTTTTCCTATATATGCCATCTTCCAGGATCTGTCATCTCAGGCGATAATAGGCAAGTGAGATCTTAGAAGGAGACTACTTGGATTGTATGTACAACAGGGAAACACAAGCACGGTCACTAACTGTTGCCTTGAGCCCTTGACATTGAGTTTTGATAGAGAGAAAGAAATCTGGTTATGACATCGTCGTTTAGGTCATCCATCCTTTGATATTATGAAGAAGTCTATGCCATCTTTATTTTGGGGAATAAAGGAGTCAACTCTCCATTATGAAACTTTTGTTTTTGCTAAGAGTCATAAATCTAGTTATTCTCCTAGTTTTTCTTCTAGCTCAGCACTGTTTGAGTTGATTAATTATGATGTATAGTGACCTTCGAAAAATTCAACATTGACAAGAATGAAATACTTTGTTTTGTTTATTAATGGCTTCACAATATTAACATGGGTTGTGTTGCTGAAAAAGAAAGATGTTGTGTTCTCTGCCTTTACTGCTTTTCATAATCTCATCCATACTCAATATGATGCATGTGTGAAAATATTTTGATCTGACAATGGCGAATAGTTTGTCAACTACTCTTTCCAATACTATTTTCAATAACATGAAATTGTTCATCAAACCACTTGTCCTTAGACACTAGAGCATAATGAAGTTTCTGAAAGAAAGAGTCGTCATCTCTTGGTCATGGGAATGACTCTCTTACTTGGTGTCAAAATGCCCTAATATCTATAGGGAGAAGTTGTGTTATGTGCCTCTCACCTCATCAATCACTTACCATCTATAGCTCTTCATAATCGGGTTCCCTTTAAGGTATTGTCTAAATCTGTTGTCATCCCATCTCTCAACAAACTTCTTGCTCATGTCTTTGGTTGTATGGTATATGTTCATCTTCATAAGAATCAGAGGTATAAGTTGGAGGCTCGTGTTCTTAAGTGTGTTTTTATTGGCTATGGTACTCACCAGAAAGGATACAAGTGCTACTATCCTCCATCTCAGAAGTTCTATGTCACCATAGATGTCACTTTTAGTGAAGATTTGTGTTATTTCTCTCATTCAACAACTCTTCAAGAGGAGGAAAAGAATGTGTTTTATTAGGACCAATTTGGGGAACCAGAAGTTAATATTTCAGTGAAAAATGTCCTAGCTGGAAGCAACTTTCGACTGTTTGAGAATAGGCCTCGACCCGTCGAACCTGACGTCCCAGCCGGAACCAACCCGAAGCTAACCTTCGGCCTGTCGAGGAGGAGTCTCGACCCGTCGAATGTAGCACTTTAAACTGTCCTGAAGTAGTGTCTCGACGAGTCAAAGATGTGGCTCGACCTGTCGAAAATGCTCAGGCTGATGGGTCTGTTTTGAGTTCTGAAGGTGTTCAACATGCCGAACAGGTGTCTGACATGTTGAAAGGAGAAGAATTAGTTAGTGATCATCCACCAATTATTGAAGATGTACATGCAAGTCCAGTCTCTCTTTCTCCATCAACGATCTCGCCTAGCCTGGCATCGCCTAAGGTATGTAGTAGTGTTCCTTTATCCAGTTCTAGTGTACCTGAGTCTGGTAGAGCTGTTAGGTCTACCCGTGGTCAACCTTCAAAGAAATATGAGTTTCTCTTGACAGCCAAAGTCAAGTATCATGTAGCTAATTATGCGTCAACTCATAGACTGTCTAAGCCCTATGTAGCCATTATGAATCAATTATTTGTTGTGTCTCTTCCTAGTAAAGCGAGGATGTAATCAAGGAAGAGAAGTTGGTCAAAGCAATGGAGGTTGACATAGATGCTCTCAACAAGAATGGTACTTGGAAATTCGTACCATTACCACCTGAAAAGAAGACTGTTGGGTGTAGATGAGTTTATGTTGTGAAGCATAATGCAGATGGATCAGTTGACAGGTATAATACGAGGTTGGTTGCAAAAGGATATACCTAGAAGTATGAAGTGGATTATGATGAGACGTTTGCATCGGTAGTAAAGATCGATATCATTCGAGTCCTCATGTCGTTAGCAGCTAACCTGGATTGGCTTTTGCAGCAGTTTGATGTGAATAATGCATTTCTTCATGAAGATTTGAATGAAGAAATTTACATGGATCTTCCTCCAGGATATGGTACTTCTACAAGTGAGAATGTGGTGTGCAGATTAAATAAGTCCTTGTATGGATTGAAAAAATCTCCACGAACTTGGTTTGGAAGGTTCACAATTTTCATGAAGAAGACTGAGTATAGGCAGAGCAATTCAGATCATACTTTATTTCTGAAGCACTGACGTGGTAAGCTGACTACTTTAATTATTTATGTGGATGATATAGTGGTGATAGGTGATGACACTGATGAGATCAAGAATTTGTAAGTTCAGTTATCTTCTGAATTTGAGATGAAGGACCTTAGGAACTTGAAGTATTTTTTGGGAATTGAGGTAGCCCGAAACAAGGAGCGTATCATGTTAAGTCAAAGAAAGTATGTGCTAGATTTGTTAGCAAAAACTAGTATGCTTAATTGTAAACTAGTTGATACACCCATATAGCAGAACCACCAAATTGCAGATTATCCTTATCAATTTCTTACAGACAAGTCCCGGTATCAAAGGTTAGTTGGAAAATTAATTTACTTGTCACACACTAGACCTGATCTTGCTTATGTGATTAGTGTGGTGAGCCAGTATATGCATAATCCTTGTAAGGATCATATAAATGTTGTGATGAGAATCTGGAGGTACTTGAAGTCTGCCTCTGGCAAGAGTCTTGTGTTTCGTAAGCATAAAGACTTGGAAACTACTGGATACACTGATGTAGATTGGGCATGCAATATTACTAACAGACGTTCTATTTCTAGCTATTGTACAATTGTTGGTGGAAATTTAGTTATCTGGAGGAGCAAGAAGCAAAATGTTGTAGCTCGCTCTAGTGTAGAAGCTGAGTTTAGAGGCATACCTTAACGTGTTTGTGAGCTATTATGATTGAAATATTTGTTTAGTGATTTGGGTTTCAAGCAGAAATGGACAATACCTCTTTATTGTGATAATACTGAAGCAGTTGAGATTGTCATAATCATGTTCAGTATGATCGGATGAAACATGCGGAAATTGATAGACATTTCATCAAGGAGAAGCTAGATGCTCATATTATTTTGTTCCCATTTGTTTATTTCGATGAGCAGTTAGCTGACATCCTTACCAAAGCAGTTTCATCTAAAGTGTTTAATGACTCACTTGACAAGTTGAGCATTCGAGACCTGTATGCTCCAACTTGAGGAGGAGTGTTGCAGTGAGTCATACTCCTAATATATTTAGGAGGTATATATTTTGTAATTATGTAAGATTCTGTAATTGATTAAGTGTAAAGTAGTTTCGTACTTAAGCCGTAAATATATTTGCATATATACCCAATTTGAGATTGATCAATATATCAGAAAATTCTCCAAACACTTGTGTTCTATTTGACTGACTTTTTAAGAATTCGGTAAATGTACCTTTTTGCAGCTGAAAATGAAAAATGGGGATGTAATTAAGGCACTACAGGGACAACGAGAGCTGTTATAAACCTGGATGACGACTATCAGCCCACCTCTGCTTCTGTCTCAATCAACATCAAAGTCATGCACCAGGTACATCTGTTTGAGCCTTATGGATTTTGGTCCTTTTCTTGAAAAGCTATTACAGATCATAGGATTTGGCTTTGAGTGTTTGATCGAAGATGCTTTACATGCTTGTCTGTTGATGGTCAGGGGTGGAAAGGACTTGTATACAGGAATTGTTAGTAGATATTTAAGACCATTGAAGTGCTGATTATAAGGATCGGTGCATGCTTCTTCTTACTAGATATTGAAGTACCATTGAATTGTTGAATTATTCGAAAGTAAAAAAATGCTCTATGGTTCTCAGGAAGAAGTTGACAAAATGGAGAAAGAATGCCTCTTTCTGCATTGTTAGGAAAGAGAATTAAAATAGTAAAAAAAAACTATTCCTAATACACATAGCGTATTTATTTTTCTAATTAGATTGCTTCTGAGACTTTGGCTTGATGTGTATGACAATCATATCAATATCGTCGATACATTAAAGGATTGCTATCTACAATGTCAGGCTTTATTGTCACCTCCCTGAAGTGCAAGAGCAAGTATTGACTATTACTTCCTGTGAAATTTATGTATGGGAGGTTTAGTTTGAGATTAAGATGAAAATATTCAATTTTTATAAAATATAGTTTAAACTAAATAGTCATTCACTTGTTTATTTTTAACTGTGAATTTTGATCTAAAAATTTAAAAATAAGCAGTTTTCTTTATTTTAGCAAACATTTATTCTATCAAAATAAATTTTTTTACTGTAAATGAGAGGCATCATATTAATAATCAAGATGAAAATCATACATTACACAGTAGAACGCCTGTAAAACTCGAGAGAATTGAACTACTGTTGCACTAATCTAGGCGACCTAAACTAGTACGAGAACCCATGATTTGAAACATTAAGCACCAACATGTAACCAGAATAATGTTTTCTCATAAGACGAGCACTAACACGGGTAAACCAAGGTAATACTCGCTTGTAAAAAGAACTTCACGCGTCGGGCTCCCAATTTTGGTTCCAAAAATGGCCCGAACTAGTTGAGACTTCGAATAGGAGGTTAGGGACAAGACCCCCTAACCTTAAGGCCATTTTTCCAAAACAGACGGAAAAAGTCCACATACATGGCCCACCTGAGGTCCAGTTCCCATTTTGACAGACAAATTAGGCCACAAGAGTAGCCAGACCTAGTTCCTTGTTGCACGGCTTGCCGCCGCCCTCCTTCAGAGTTTTCAAGGGTTTTGGAGAGCCATCTTGATCTTACGTAAGTTCGTTCTATCAAAATAATTAAAAATAAACTGATTTTATCCTGAAACCTTAGTCTCAAACAGGCCTTACCAGCCATGAAGATTTTCTAGGAATGAATGTTGTAATGCAGTTTGTTTACTACAATAGCTGATAAGTCACTGACCCTTTCAAAAGAATTTGAAGGGAAAAAAAAAGCCTATTCAGATATCTAAATGGGCCGAGCCCCACTAATTTAATTGAGCCGACTGACGAATGTAAACGCTGATGCGGGTCCATATCCTCTCCTTGAAACTTGAAAAGGTTGGTTGAGGAGAGAGAAACCGAAACCGTCTGCTTGAAGTGTTGTTGGAAGCTCTCAAACTTGTTGCAGTCTGATCGCCGCCGCAGAGAGACCAGAAGAGAGCTAGAGAGAGACAGAAACATGTCAGGTGTCACAAACCAGGAGGAGGACAAGAAGCCCGCCGACCAGACTGCTCACATTAATCTCAAAGTCAAGAGCCAGGTCTGTCTGTTCTCTCTCTCTCAGGTTTTAGGTTTTGTTGTTCCTCCCAAAATTTGTAATTTTGATATCTATTTTTTTCATTATCAAATTTCATAATTACGTCGTGAAGTATGATATAGGAGTAAATTTTAATGCGGGTTTTCTTTGCTAGTTTTGGGCATAATTGAAATTAATCTGCTAGGTTTGTTTGTTGTGTTTTTGACTTTTTGCTGTAGGATGGAAATGAAGTGTTTTTCAGGATCAAGCGGAACACTCAGTTGAAGAAGCTCATGAATGCTTACTGTGATCGGCAGTCTGTGGACTTCAACGCCATTGCGTTCTTGTTCGATGGCCGCCGTCTCAGGGCTGAGCAGACTCCGGATGAGGTACTCTTTTTTGTTTCTGCATTCATGTATCTGTTTCTGTTGGTGAAGAATTTACTGCTGTGTTTATTAATTCTGATCTGATGTTTGATATTGCAGTTGGAGATGGAAGATGGGGATGAAATTGATGCAATGCTGCACCAAACTGGAGGAGGTGCTCTTTACAAGTAAATTGCTATGGCAGGTTGTTTAGCGCTAGTTTAGTACATAAAAAACTTATTATCTGGAAAACCATCTCGAGACTATAATTTGCATTTATCGGAACTGCTAGTTATATCTGAACTAATTGCTGGTTTTGTATTATCAATACCAGAATGTTGTATTTGTACAATATTTGCTTGCATGGTATGGAAGGATGGCGGTTATTGATTCTCGGTGATATTTTCTTGCATGCAATTTGTGTTTTTGCTTCTTACAGTATGCCCGAGGTCAGAGTTTTACCAGCAGGACAATATATATTGTGGCCCTGTTGGCTTGTCAGGTTATATTGTTTGTGGTTAATTCTTTTCATGCGCTCATGCTCTTTTTCATTTGCTTTCTGATGAGCTCTTTGTGTTGCTGAGAGCATAAGATTATGTTCTACTACCTCATTTACTAAGGTCATACTGATGAGACCATAGCATAATCTTTCAATGTGTACAAGAATGAACGTTAGTGTAAACGAGTATATGTAGTAGCCATGATTGGTGGTTAGTGCAAGTCAGTTATATAGATATCTAGCTGAGAATTACTAAAGGGTAGCAATTGCAGTGAAGGAGGAACTGATTGAGATTATTGATTGAGGTGGTAATGTGTATGATTGTTGAATAAAGAGGATGATCATTGCTGCAGACTATGATTGGTATTTTTAAAATAGCTGTTTCTTTCACCCCTTTCTATATAACTGATATCTTGCATGTTATTACGTGGCAATGTCTAGTCTCATGTTTCCTGTCTGTTTTTCTGCTTCTTGTTTGTTCTGGCACAAGATTACATCTTTCACAATTATTTACCCCACAAGAATTGTTGAAATTTGTAGTCAGTTCTTTTTTTGGTGAAAGCTGTTTTACCTTGCAGTGTTAGTGATTATGCTTATGCATGATCTACTCAAATATTTGGGGAATGAATCCTGAGACTTATAACTACTATGTGAAAATTTTCATTTATTCAGGTAAGTGGCCAGTTTCGGTGTTTATGAACATCTCTAATTGTACTCTTTCATAAGAGGCAAATCGTGTGGTGCAATATACATTGAACTTGGTGTGTATTTCACAATAAATTAAAAATACAGGACTATCAATATGTATATGTTTTAGACTTTCAGTGTAGAAATAGTCAAGTATGACCAGTAGCAATGAAGGTACATAAGAATGATAAGATGGTCGAAGAGAATGGAGGAAATGAATGGTTTGGAGCTTGAAAGGAATAGGCTAATTTATTCCTCTATATTGTCCTCCGGACCTCCACAGCTACTACCCAGCCTTCAGCCTGTTCCTTCAAGGTTCTAACCAATCATTTACTCTCTCATTCTCGTTGCTTGCCTTCATCCGCATACATTTCATACCATTTCATTAGCACCCAGTTTAAGCAACTCTCAGCATCAGCGAGTTCCCTTTTGTGATTTGGGAAGGTTAGCGTCCGCTGCAGTGAGATCAGCTTTGAGCTTCTTCCTATGAGCATCCCAACAACCATCGTAGTGCTGTCATATCCTTGATGGCACAATCAACCTTCTTCCGATGCACAATCACTACAATCCTTGATCACTCCCTTGAGTTCCAGCATTACAACAGAAATGAATGGCGCTTCGAGACACTCAAATAATGGAATTGACGAGAGGGAAAGGTACCATCTAGCTCAAGTAGCACTCTTTTAAGATGTTGATGAACACAACTGGAGCGACATGCTTCAGGTTTAGAGAAAACATGCTTGGATCGCTTCTAGTTCCAAGCTGACGATGCTCCCATCTTAGGGAAAACAATAATTCCTCCCGACAATATGATAGTGAGCTTCAGTTGCTATGACTTTTGTCTCTGTACACCCACATGTAGAGGATCATTTTAGATTATGATGTGCGCAATTAAACTACATACATAATCACGTTTACTAAACAAACTGTATTTCAGATCAAACCAGTAGTAATCTATTTAGAATTTTGGATTAACTTTTCATGCTTATAAGTTATTTCTAACTAAAATATAAAGAATTTCTCTTAATGACTCCATCAGTTCCTCTATCTTATTAGCCAGTTTATAGATACCCTATACAGTTAAACTCTATAAATTAATAACAAATTTATTAATTTAGCAAGTTATTAATTTATCAAAATATTTTTTATTTTAACTTCTTCTTTTTTATTTTTTATATTGTTGTACTTTGTTCAATATATATACTATTTTGTTCAGTTTATTACGTTTACATTACTATATGTATTATTTTATTCGGCGTATGACATTTGTTCAACGTATTATATTGTTCGATGTATAATATTATTTCATTTGATAACATAACTCTATTTAAAAAATAAAAATAAAAAATCATGCATGGATGAGAAAATCCTACAAAAAGTTCTTACCATATTAAGAAAAATTCAACATGAGATTCGATGGGTACAATTTAAAGAAAAAAAAGTAACAAGTGACTCATTTTTAATGAAGTCCTCATAAATGAATAATTGATTCTATATATTAAGGAGTTATTCATTTATATATCGCATGGAGTCTATATAAATTCTCGTATTTGTATTATCTTATAAATTTAGCGAAATATTAATTTAACACGTTGTCCCCGAGTCAGGACCGACAAAAAATATTATTTAGCGAAGTTATTAATTAATCGAGTATTAAATTATCGAGGTTCTACTGTATTTCATGTTTTTATCGCTTATTCCTATACTGAAAATATGACTTATAGGTAACGAAATATTCAATATTATAATTAGTTATTTCCTTCTAGATTGCAAAATCAATCAATAACTATATTAGTAAATAAATATTTTAATATCAACCAATCAAAACTAAGTATTTATTTAGATCTAACTACATTTTAAATGATGTTGTTGGAGTAAATTTATACAAATGATTAGCCAAAATATGTTTTAGCTCTTTTTTTAAACAAAATAAGTAAACTTTAAGTAACATTGTTGAAATTATCCTTATATATACGCAGCAACTGGTGTTTAAAGATCAAATTATTATCATGTATATTAAATTAAATAAAAATAGTGAACAAAACAGTAGCTCTTTGAAAAGACTTAACCTCCAACTTATATTTTTGTTTCATGATTTTTTTTTTTACTATATATGCGTCTGCCAAGTACAAATGTTGACAGATAAAACGAAAAGTATACCAGTGCTTTCAAATCTGGTAAATCGTTTGAATCGATGAAGTATCTCTAATTCTGCTAGCAGCATAAAGATGTAGACGTATATGATTATTTTGAGTAGTGTACCAGAGGTGTGCCTCGATCTATATACAATTGAACAAAGGGTTCTCGAGTGGTTGTTTTAAAGTAGGAAACAATTTGCGATACTAAAACTGTGGGCGTTTTGCAAAACTTGTAGCGTTTTGAACCTTGAATCTGGATTTGGAATATGTATCAAAAAAAAAGATGATTTTTGAATAACAGTTTTATAACAATGCTCTTCAAAGTAAAAAACATTTTGCGGTATTGATATTGTGGGCATTTTTTTTTTAAACGGCGGCGCTTTTAAAACTTGTGTTTGGTTTTGAAATAGAGGTTTGGCAGTTTTTTTATAGATGAAAGATAAAATATATTACCAATTGATAATTTACAAGGAATCAACCGATTATCGGTACGATAGAAACGACTTCTTATACGGGAACATTTTTCACTCAACGCAAGGAGCTTGACAAAGAGAGTAAGGCGATTGAGGGTCCCAATCCTCTAGACTAAAAAAATTATATTTTGTGCCCCACTTCTAATCAAATTCCAGCTCTGACAACATCTCAACACAAAAACAACTCAACACAGGCACACGCAAAAAACAAACTTAAAAGAGGAAGAAAAAAACACCACCCCATCCACCTCTATACCACCAAGAACAGCCGCCATGACTGCAAATCCCAGTCAAAACACCACCCCATCCACCTCAAGACTAGAATCGACGAGCGAAGCCATTGCCGACGAACTCCACCCGCAAAACCACAACCTTGGTATGATCCAACTAAACCCTCTTAACCTCAATAACAAAGCACCAAAATAGCAAATCAAACTTGACCATTGCAGGCCACCCAAGAACCACCATGGCACCAGAAAGTCACCGAAACAAACTTGTAAACACCAGAAACTTGGGCCCCAAAATCAAAACCATCAAGGCCAACCTCTTCATCCGACAACAAAACAACCAAACCAGGGTAAAATTTCGTAGTTATTATGTATAATGGATAGTTTTTTTTTGTCTATTACTAAAACACTTTTCATTTATTAAAACAAACCTACATTTTTTTTTACACTACAACAACTATAGGCTTTAGTGACACTCATTAGTGTCAGAATAAAGATTTCATCACTAATGGCCTTCATATTAGTGTCAAAAAATAAAATTTGACACTAAAAATATTAGTGAAAATATCATTTTAACACTAAAAATATTGGTACTGAAATTTATTTCGTTGTCAAAGCTATTTTTAAAAAAATTAAATTATTTTGTCACTGTAACTCTTAGTGGCAAAATCAATTTCGACAAGATATTTTATAAATAAATAAAATAGTGAAAGACAAAGATAATATCAATATGGCACGTACTGCAATATTTAGACGACCAATAACAGAATAAATGCCAAAATATAATAGCTGAAGCCTAAACCAATAAATCTGACGAAATTACAACCTTACCCTTTTCTATATTAAAGAAACCTAGCTAAACATTTAGAAGAATAACCATATCTCTCTCTCTCGACAGAGCACTTTTATAGTAGCAACGCCGTCGCCTCTCCAACAACACGGTCGACCTCGCCGTCGCCGGCCGCACTAACTCCGGCCACGTCTCGTTTAAGATCACCGACACAGATGCGCCTCGGTCTCCAGCGCCGCCGAGCTTGCTTCGTCGCTCCTCAGCCTAGTTCGACGTCGAGCTTCCTCCGCCACTCCGCCTCGTCGCGGGTACGCCTCGGAGGCTGCACGACGCCGCACCTCTCCAACGCTAAAGTGCCGTCGCGATCTTGGAACCAACCGCGATTGAGGTTCGACCAGATCTACTTCTTTTCCCACTGATGCCTTCCATTCAGTAGCATCTCCTCTCAATGGCACCGCGCGCCGCGGCCCGATCTCCCGCAACCATAGTGTTTTGTTTATTTAGTTGATTTTTGTTGCAGGTAGAAAATTTGAATGTGTACTGATATGCGCAATCACTCATATGTTGAGCTATGTTCTCTTGATTAATCATATGATGTTTCCATGTCCTTTTCGTATATGATAGTCGGTACAGTACTACCTTGAATTTATGTTAGTTGTATGAACATTGTAAAAAAAAAAACAGAACATATTAGATTAATATTTTTTGAATAATATAAAGAGAAGCCAAATTTTATGTTGCTACTGAGATGAGTAATGCTACCTTAGAATTGTGCAGCACATCAAAAGATGCTGAAGGAAGGTATGTGCTTCGGTGATTTTTAATCAGCGTTTTGGTTTGTCAAGTTTAGAGGTTATAGTTTTGATCGACATTCTGTTGTGTTTTCTTTTTTCAACAGCAGCAATAGGTCAATGATGAGATTTGGTGAATTTGATTGACTGCTACTATGATTTTCACTTATGTTGCTGTATTTTTATAAACTGCTATTATGATTTTGTCCTTTAAAAAATGTTTACTGTTTTTGTTTTGGAAATTTCTACAACTACTAATGTATTCTTTGAGTGCTAACGTAGTTTTTCGGCTAGTGCTAGTGTGTTTTTCGTGAAAGTTACTTTATTTTACAAATTGCTACTACGTTTTTCAAAGCAACTTTGTTTTTACTTCTCTATTTATTGAGATTGGTATTAAGTTTTTTAAGTTGCTACTGAATTTGATTCAAATTTTATGTTGCTACTAAAAATGTTTTGAAATTGATACTATGTTTCTCGAAATTACTTCTGATACTGTGTTTTTTGAGTGTTAAGTGTTCCTTTTGATCATTAGTTTCAAAGTTGTAATTGCCTTTTTGAAATTGATGATATTACGTTTATCCAATTACTACTATTGCATTTTTTAAATGATTGGTACGAAATCGTTCATTGAGCTATTAAATTGTTTGTAGAGCTGCTATTGAATTGTTCGTCGAGTTTGCTGCTATTGAATCATTCTTAAAGTGTCACTACATTGTGAGTAAAATTGTTATTGAATCGTTCGTCAAGATGCTATTAAAATATTAGTTTTGTTTGTCAAGTTGTTACTGAAGTTTCGTCTAGTCGTTATTAAGTTATTCTTGAAGTGTTATTGAATCGTTTGTTGAGTTGCTACTAAATCGTTAGTCGAACTGTTATTTAATCGTTCATCAAGCTTCTAATGAAATTTTGTTGATATGCTAATGCATCGCTTTTGATATTTATATAGAAAGTGACACTAATTTTTAAACTTTAAACCCTAAACAACTCTATAACTCTTGTACGCACATTGTTGCATATGCACAGCACTACTCGATTAAGAACGTGCACAACGATTGAAATTGAATGTACATTAGGACTCGAAGAAGAATGTATGTTGCTATTTGGAAAAGAATGCACAGTACTACTGAACTCGAAAATCATAAACCCTAAACTCATAAACCAACCTAAAACCCTAATACGGATATTACTACTGAAAAAGAATGCACACTGCTACTGGAAAAGAATGTACACTGCCACTGAAAAATAATGCACACTGCTACTGAAATATAATGCACATTGTTTCTACTACTAAACCATAACACTACAAGAAAAACACACTTACACCATGGAACCTTTACGATTCCGTGGTCTAAGTATGACTTAGACGACGGAGATGTCTTTTTCCGTCGTCCAAGTGGCCACTTGAACAACGGATCGACACGCCGTGGTCTCAGTGGCCACTTGGACGATGGTGTTTATGTCTATCGTCCACACATCCACTTGGATGACGGAAAAAGACATATCCGTCGTCTAAGTACCTTAACCCTAAACCCTAAGGCCCTTAACCCTAAACCCTGACTTTTCACTTAGACGACGCAAATGTGCCTTTGCGTCGTCCAAGTACTCACTTAGACGACGCAAAGGCACATATGCGTCGTCTAAGTGAAAATTTCGTAATTTCATCTAAGACAACGACCATCTAGACCATGTCTCAATGCATATTTTTTTTGTCGAGACCGTAGAGTAAACAATTCTTGGAGTGTGACCGTCGACAGTTCCAAAATAGGACTTGCGAATTTTCGTGTATCCACGTTTTCGGTTTGTAAAAATTTCGGTTTTGCGGTTGACTGTGCCGATGAAATCCTTAACGAACTGACTATTTTGTGAAAATTATTCTATTTATATATTGTCTTATGGCGAATGTATCCAACAGTTATTTTGTCCAAATTCAATTTCATTAATATCGATATGCGATGAGCCTATACTTAATCACACTTAAGTTATACACATTAGTAGATACTTAACAAGTTTAAAGACGTAAGATTATTCGTCATATTAAATTCAATTGTTTATATATACGATTCATTAATCGATATTTTACGACTATTTTATTCGAATGACAGATCGGAAACTTCTTTACGAATTATTTTTAAAAATTAATTTTATGGAAATTTCACCTGGACCACGGAGATGGAAATCTTCGTCGTCTAGGTGACCACTTGGACGACTGAAACAGACCATCTCCGTCGTCTAGGTGACCACTTAGACGACGGAAACAGACTATCTCCGTCATCTAGGTGCTGAAAAAGATGGCTAAAATTTCCACCGCCAATTTTTTGGGGGACGGTTCAAATTTCACCTGGACAACGGAGATACCTATTTCCGTCGTCTAAGTGAAATTTGAAACGCTCCCAAATTTTTTTGGATATTCCCACATGCTTCTTTGCTCTAAAGAACGGATGACCATGTGAATTTTTCAATATCTTGATCATAATAGCTCGACCTGGGTGACCCAAAAAAATAATGCCAAAGTTTATATGAGGTAGAGTCACACACAGTAGTGAGAGTGACTGCATTGAATTCCGTGATCTGAGCTGTAGTAAGATATAAACCGTTACGAATGCTCATAAACTTCTCCATAATGCGTTTTATGCCACATTCTACGGAGGTTACATACAAAAATTCTTTTCCATTTTCACAGTATGTTTCTAAGTTATAATTATTAGCATGAATATTCTTAAAACTTAGTAAAGTTCGATTGACCGTTGGCGTGTATAAAGCATTAAGGACAGAAATTTGAGTGTCATATGACAACGAGAATTGTGCAGAACCACGTCTTTGTATAACCGACGATGAACGAATCATGTTTGTCATTGAGGAACTATATGACATAAAATCCATAAACAGTTGCCTATTTCGCAGAATAGTGTGGGTCTTATCACTATTTGCTAAAAACTCAATCTCGCCTTCATACATCTATAAAAGAATGTAAATTAATCAGTCTTTGAATTCAAGACATGGCGAACAATTTAAGTGAATACTTAAAGAGTTTCAAGGGATTGTGACCCCTTATAAAGTGCTTAACATGGCAAGGCAAAACTAATGTACATACAACATCTAAAGAACACCGGTACGTTCCTGTAAACAAGATCGACAGGTTGAAGCATTTTTTGACAGGTTGAAAATTACAGGATTCGAGTCTAGGGATTCTGGCTCGATGTCGAGAAACATCTTAGATAGGTTGAAGAAAATCAAGGCAGAATTTTTGACAGGTCAAAAATCGTGCCAAACTGTTCCAGAGTGATTGGGTCGACGACTAAAACAAAGTCTAAAAAACATGACTAAATAAGCCTAAAACTAAACTTGAAAAAAAAATACATAGCAAAGATAACAATCCAAGACATAGACTTAATCAAAATTCGGAGTCTCAAGACTCTCTTTTTTGTTGTCTACTACAATGAGATTGGCATCACAGTTTTCTTCCATCTCATAGACTCCCCCAGAAAAGTTAACATTTTGTGACAAATATTTTTTATGCCTCTTGTAGATATTTTGGATTACCTTGCTTGCACGGTACTTGTGACGACCCGAACCAGAATCAGAGGTGCGTTTGGCACGATTCTCGAGATTTGAGTTTAGTCGCAGTTTTGCGATATATTGTGGTTTGCCGATTCGATTCGCGACTTGGTTTTCGGTCGAGAATTTGGGTTGAGTATCTTCACGGAAAACGTTGAGTTCGTGATTTCGAGCTCGTGGGCGGTTTCGGAAGATTTTTCTGATAGCCGAGGAATATTTTATGATTATTTGAAGTTTCAGGTTTCGACGAGTTTATCCGATTGTTTCGAGCTTATCCGAATCATTTTGTATTTTCATTTTGGACCGTTGATTGACCCGAGGGACGAGTATAAATATCGAAAAGTTGAGAAATAGTCGCAAAAACACGGAATTGCTTTGACTTTCCCGTTTTGGAAAGTTGACCAGCTTGACCGATTAAGGAAGTTTCCCAAACGGGAAGTTGTTTTCCGGCGACCGGATTCCGGCCACCTTGGGCTTCGAGGAAGGTATGGCTAGGTTCCTTGTTCAATTTCGAGTTGTTTGGTATATGTGTTGATGAGAATAGATGAGTTTTTAAGGGAACCCGAATTGGGTAACCTTGCCGGAAATCGGCCTTAACGGTGGAGGACTTTCCGGTGGGTGTTGGAGGCCGAGGGGTGAGGGCTTCACCTCGCCTTGCCCCAAGGAAGCTTCCTATGTGTTTGGTTTGGTGTTTGGTGGAGGTTTGCTTGAAACCCGATTGGGTTTTCCGGCAAGGATTTTGGCTCGGTTTTGCACGTTTTTGGAGGGGTTGCGCTTGGAATTGGACTTTGGGGTAGAAGGGAATCTTGCTCGCCTTGACGAGACCTTGAAAACTGGAGAAGTTGGCCGTGAAATTCCACCGTTGACGGCGCGTCGCCGCCGCCGGCGGCGGTCAACGGCGGAGGAAAAGTCAAATTTTCAGATTTCGACGTTTTTAATGTCGTTTTTCTCGTAATCATGCCCTGGTTATCGTACGGAGGTTTTCGGGTTGATTTGGTTAGCCGATTGTCAGTCGAGATTTCGAGTGGGAATTTCGGGATTTCAGTTATACATTTTGTACTGCATTTCGTATTTCCGGGAACAGTTGGTTTCCGTGCATCAGTACAGTGTTGTGAATTACGATATTGATCAGTTGTATTTTATGAATATATTTAGGAGATCGGGATCGAGATCGTGATCGAGCTTCTGGCGAGGGATCTTCCGCCGGTCCTCGAGATTAGCGCGTGTGCGCATTTTGCTCATCTGTGAGTGGACAATTTCTTTTCACGGAATTCTTGCGAGTCTTTTATATGATTTTCGAACTTGAGCATGCGTATTGAGATGACGGATTACATGAGCGTGTGTTTTACGATTATACGATATACTTATACGAATATACGTATACGAGTATACATACATATAAATATGCTGTTTCATGCATTTGCATCGAAATGTTTGTGATTTAGTTTACACAGAGTACAGTCGTTATATGTGGTTGTATCGATACACTCGCATCCCGGCTGATCCCCGAGGATGTGTACCGGGGGAGGCTGTGACTCCTGACCCGTGACTTGTACCGGGGGGAGGCAGACCTCTGACCTGAGGCCTTTCTGGCTAGAATTGCGTGGAAGTCTGGGACTCCGTGATTCTGACTGTACTAGCACGGTGTGTGTCCATGAGTGACCCCGTGAGATTTTTACTTGCATGCTCAGTACGTTGGAGGAATACGGTTTTACCTCGTGTACTTTATTATTTCTATTTACCTGGACTCGCATATGTTTTTATAACATATATAAACTGGTGAAAGACATTTATTTTTGTCCACTCACTCTAACGTGTTTATTGTCTTTCCCCTGGGTTTTTTTCGGTTTCCGTGCCCAGTTTGCAGTTCAGGTTTGGTGTTTCACGTCGCGGTTTGGAGGCTAGTGATCAGAGTTATTTGTGTTTTCCAGTAGGTTCTTGTTTCGCCTACTGATGTACATATTGTATATGTTTTACTTTAGAGGTCACTCTGATACATTCTGATACATGTTGTGCGGAATTTCACTGATATACATATATACATAGTACAGTTTATTGTTTGATGTTGATTATATTGATGTTGAGAAATCCGGATGGGATTGGTGCCCACGGTTTTCTTTTTGTGGCATAGGATGAAGTGTTAATTTCCGCGTGCAGGTTATGATAATTCAACGCTAGTAACGAAACTCTGCCCAAATTTCGAAAAGTTTTTGTTGGTTCGTATTTTCGAAAGGGTTTGATTCCGGTTTAGGTAACTGAATCGGGATTGGGTCCTTTCAGCTTGGTATCAGAGCATTAGGTTGTCAGATTCTGTAGACTCTTGTAGTTGTGACGCTTAGGGTATTTGAGTTAATACAACATGACTGGAGTGATGACCCGACTGGCCAGCGGTACTCATCAATACTTCGGGTGTTGTATGTCCTCAAATATCTGCGGTTTCATGATTACGTTCTTTCTGCTTGTGCCTAATGCTTGTCTTGTATCAGTAGGATGCCTCATCGACGTGGTCCCCGTGTTGATCGGGATGATGATCCTGATGAGGATCATCGAACGCGCGACTTGCTGATGCGAGTGCTGCGTTTGGAAGAGCGTTTTGACCCTGTGGTCAAGGCTCGCACTGCGGGTGCTACTGTGTTTTCGGGTTCAGTTGATCCAGAGATATGCGAGGCATGGTTGGTTCAGATTGAGCGTGTTTGTGAGCGTCTGCAGTTTACACCTGAGCAGATGTCAGTAGCCGCAGTTGGTTTACTTGAGGGTGATGCATACTTTTGGTGGGTCAGCACTGACAGAGTTCCTGTGGATACTCCGTGGACATTGTTTCGTGATTTGTTTATGTGGAGGTATTTTAATCAGGCTACCCAGCAGCGCAAGTACGAGGAGTTTACGAACTTGAGGCAGGGCAGATTGTTTGTACTTGAGTATCGGGATCGGTTTACTCGTTTGTCTCGTTTTGCGCGGGATATGGTGGCTACAGAGGAAGCCAAGTGTCTCAGGTTTGAGCATCAAGGCGACACTGACTACGATGCCTCGGAACAACTTCGATGAGTTTGTCAGTGCAGCTCTCCGAGGCGAGGACATTGAGCAGGAGAGACAGCGGCAGAGGTACCAGCCGAGAGAATTTGAGGAAGGTGAACCGAGTCAGGGGCCTTCAAAGAGGCAGAGTTCCGATACTTCCGGTTCAGCTTCATCTTCAGGCGGTGGATCATATCGACCACCAGCTGGTGCATCGAGACGGAGGTTGGGCTGGAGGAGAGATCGACCGCAGCGACCACAGGCTAGTGGGAGTTCTAGCGGTTCTAGTTATCCGCGGCGTACTGGTGGCACGTTTGCTGTACCGCGAGAGTACCCATTGTGCAATTTTTGTAACAGACATCACTTGGGACCGTGTCAGCGAAGCCCTGTTACTTGTTTCCGTTGTGGCCAGGTGGGTCACTATGCGAGGGAGTGTCCTCAGTTATATGGCGGTGATGGACAGGCAGCCCAGAGTTCTGGAGTTGAGCGATGTGCCACTTCTGGAGCGCGACCAGCACAGTTTGCAGGTCAGGGCAGACAGCAGGGATAGCCCCAGCGAGGACGACCAGCCGGACAGGCGAGAGTTCATGCTATGACTATGCGTGAGGGCAGAGCATCACCGGAGGTCGTTATCGGTACGTTACATGTTTTTGGTATTCCAGTAGTTGCATTGTTAGATCCAGGCGCCACACATTCATTCATATCATTTAGACTGTCATCATTGGCTACGGTACCTGCATCTCCACTTCCGGGGTTGTGGAGAGTGTTGTATCCGTCAGGTGAGGTTGTGAGCATCGGTTGGGTTTACCGAGATTGTGAGGTGTTTGTTGATGGCCATGGTTTAGCCGCTGATCTATTGTTGCTTGATATTGTGGATTTTGATTTGATATTGGGTATGGACTTTTTGGAGTCGCACTGGGCCATGTTTGATTGTCACAGGAAGGAGGTCGCGTTTCGACGACCCGGGTTACCTGAGATACTGTTTCGTGGCGAGAAGAACACTTCCCTACCGTGTTTGATTTCCGCGATGAGGGCGGATCGGTTGATGAAGAAGGGTTGTGTTGCTTACTTAGCCCATGTTGTGGACACTACAGCTGCAGTGCCGGATATTGGTAGTATTGAGGTTGTGTCTGAGTTTCCGGATGTATTTCCAGCAGAGTTACCTGGTATACCCCCTGTGCGGGAGATTGATTTTACCATTGAGTTGTTACCGGGTACTGGACCGATTTCCCAGACACCGTACCGGATGGCACCTGCAGAGTTGAGGGAGTTGCAGATTCAGCTTCAGGAGTTGTTAGAGAAGGGATTCATTCGACCGAGTGTTTCTCCGTGGGGTGCTCCAGTGTTGTTTGTGCGGAAGAAGGACGGGTTCATGCGTTTGTGCATCGACTACCGGAAGCTGAATCAGATTACAGTGAGGAACAAGTATCCGTTGCCACAGATTGACGACTTGTTCGATCAGTTGAAGGGAGCGGCAGTCTTTTCGAAGATTGACCTTCGATCCGGATATCATCAGTTGAGAATCCGGGATTCAGATGTAGCCAGGATAGCTTTCAGGATGCGGTATGGGCATTATGAGTT
The DNA here is from genome assembly GCA_946800695.1 of Geum urbanum. Taxonomy (NCBI): domain Eukaryota; kingdom Viridiplantae; phylum Streptophyta; class Magnoliopsida; order Rosales; family Rosaceae; genus Geum; species Geum urbanum. The sequence continues at coordinate 32,366,866 of OX327006.1, forward strand.
TTTGGTTATGCCGTTTGGGTTGACCAACGCCCCCGCAGCTTTCATGGACTTGATGAATCGGGTGTTTCGTCAGTTCCTGGACAAGTTCGTGATAGTATTCATTGATGATATCCTGATATATTCGAGAAGTGTGGGCCAGCACAAGAAGCACTTGCGAGCGGTGTTGCGAACTTTACGGGACCATCAGTTTTTCGCGAAGTTTAGCAAGTGTGAGTTCTGGTTGGATAGTGTGAAGTTTCTGGGCCACGTGATTTCGGCCGAGGGAGTCAGTGTTGATCCTGACAAGATCGAGGCCGTGCTGAATTGGAGTCGACCCACTACTGTGCCGGAGATCCGGAGTTTCTTGGGGTTAGCAGGCTATTACCGACGGTTTGTACAGGATTTCTCCCGGATAGCTACACCACTGACTAGGTTGACGAAGAAGGGCGTCAAGTTTGAGTGGTCTGATGCGTGCGAGGAGAGTTATTTGCTTCTGAAGGAGAGACTGACTACCGCACCGGTTCTGACGTTGCCAGACGACAGTGGTGAGTTTGTTGTATACAGCGACGCATCGAAGTTGGGTCTTGGCTGTGTGTTGATGCAGCATGGTAGAGTTGTGGCATATGGTTCCAGACAGCTGAAACCGCACGAGGTCAACTATCCGACGCATGATTTGGAGTTAGCCGCTATTGTGTTAGCGTTGAAGAGTTGGAGACATTACCTGTATGGTGCTCAGTGTAAGATTTTCACTGACCACAAGAGTCTCACCTACTTGCGGACACAGCCGGATCTGAACATGAGGCAGCGCCGATGGATGGAGTTGATCAATGATTATGATTGTACGTTCGAGTACCATCCAGGGAAGGCTAACGTTGTAGCGGACGCACTTAGCCGGAAATCGGGAGCCTCGTTGTTTCACATGTGTGTGGCCAGAGTATCGATGTTAGCCGAGCTACGGGCTACGGGTGCTGTATTTGGGTATGATGATGATGGAGCCTTGTTGGCTAGCTTTCAAGTTCGACCGGTACTGGTTGATCAGGTACGGAAAGCACAGGATTCAGATCCTTACTTGCTGGGAAAGAAGACCATGATTCGGAATGGTGTGCCTACAGAGTTCCGATTGAGCGACGACGGTACGTTGTTGTTTAGAGGCAGGCTATGTGTACCCAGGGACGAGGACTTGAAGAAGGAGATTCTGGATGAGGCCCACAGTTCAGTGTATGCGATGCATCCCGGAGGTACGAAGATGTTTCGTACACTTCGAGCGTACTATTGGTGGCGCAACATGAAGCGGGAGATTGCTGCGTACGTGGGTAGATGTTTAATTTGTCAGCAGGTGAAGGCGGAGAGGCAGAAACCTGCAGGGAAACTACAGCCACTTGAGATTCCAGTTTGGAAGTGGGAGCATATCACGATGGATTTCGTCTATCAGTTGCCGCGTACTTCGGCGGGCAACACTGGCATTTGGGTTATTGTTGATCGATTGACGAAATCCGCACACTTTCTTGCACTTCCAGGGAAGGTTTCAGTGGGCAGATTAGCCAAGTTGTACTTATCAGAGATTGTTCGCTTGCATGGGGTACCTGTATCCATTGTTTCTGACCGTGATAGTCAGTTCACTTCTGAGTTTTGGCAGGCTTTACAGCGAGCTTTGGGCACGAAGTTGCGATTTAGTACAGCTTTTCATCCTCAGACTGACGGGCAGTCCGAGCGGACCATTCAGACTCTTGAGGATATGCTGAGATCATGTGTGTTGCAGTTTCGTGGAAACTGGGATCAGCAGTTCCACTTGATTGAGTTCGCCTACAACAACAGCTATCAGGCCAGTATTGAGATGGCACCGTACGAGGCTCTGTACGGGAAGCAGTGTCGCACTCCATTGTGTTGGAGTGAGGTGGGCGAGCGTTGGCTCATTGGTCCTGATTTGGTGAAAACCACGATGGAGGACATTCAGGTTATTCGGGATCGACTGAAGATTGCCCAGGATCGGCAGAAGAGTTACGCGGATGTGAGGAGGAAGAGCTTAGAGTTCGAGGTTGGTGATTGGGTCTTCCTGAAACTATCTCCGTGGAGGGGAGTTGTGCGTTTCGGGAAGCGTGGCAAGCTTCGACCGCGGTACATTGGTCCGTATGAGATTACGGAGAGGGTTGGAGCTGTTGCTTACAGACTTGAGTTACCGACAGAGATGGCTCGTGTACATGATGTCTTCCATGTTTCGATGTTACGGAAGTACATCTCAGATCCTTCACATGTGTTAGCCCCACAGCGGTTGCCGATCAGAGAGGATTTATCGTATATTGAGGAGCCAGTGCAGATTCTCGATCGTCGTGAGCAGGAGTTGAGACACCGTGTGATTCCGCTGGTGAAGGTCTTGTGGCAGAACCATTCAGTGGAGGAGGCCACTTGGGAGACCGAGCAGCGTATGCGGGAGCAGTATCCTCATCTGTTCACCTGACAGGTATGTAAATTTCGAGGTCGAAATTTTTTTTAAGGGGGGTAGATTTGTGACGACCCGAACCAGAATCAGAGGTGCGTTTGGCACGATTCTCGAGATTTGAGTTTAGTCGCAGTTTTGCGATATATTGTGGTTTGCCGATTCGACTCGCGACTTGGTTTTCGGTCGAGAATTTGGGTTGAGTATCTTCACGGAAAACGTTGAGTTCGTGATTTCGAGCTCGTGGGCAGTTTCGGAAGATTTTTCCGATAGCCGAGGAATATTTTATGATTATTTGAAGTTTCGGGTTTCGACGAGTTTATCCGATTGTTTCGAGCTTATCCGAATCATTTCGTATTTTCATTTTGGACCGTTGATTGACCCGAGGGACGAGTATAAATATCGAAAAGTTGAGAAATAGTCGCAAAAACACGGAATTGCTTTGACTTTCCCGTTTTGGAAAGTTGACCAGCTTGACCGATTAAGGAAGTTTCCCAAACGGGAAGTTGTTTTCCGGCGACCGGATTCCGGCCACCTTGGGCTTCGAGGAAGGTATGGCTAGGTTCCTTGTTCAATTTCGAGTTGTTTGGTATATGTGTTGATGAGAATAGATGAGTTTTTAAGGGAACCCGAATTGGGTAACCTTGCCGGAAATCGGCCTTAACGGTGGAGGACTTTCCGGTGGGTGTTGGAGGCCGAGGGGTGAGGGCTTCACCTCGCCTTGCCCCAAGGAAGCTTCCTATGTGTTTGGTTTGGTGTTTTGTGGAGGTTTGCTTGAAACCCGATTGGGTTTTCCGGCAAGGATTTTGGCTCGGTTTTGCACGTTTTTGGAGGGGTTGCGCTTGGAATTGGACTTTGGGGTAGAAGGAAATCTTGCTCGCCTTGACGAGACCTTGAAAACTGGAGAAGTTGGCCGTGAAATTCCACCGTTGACGGCGCGCCGCCGCTGGCGGCGGCGGTCAACGGCGGAGGAAAAGTCAAATTTTCAGATTTCGACGTTTTTAATGTCATTTTTCTCGTAATCACGCCCTGGTTATCGTACGGAGGTTTTCGGGTTGATTTGGTTAGCCGATTGTCAGTCGAGATTTCGAGTGGGAATTTCGGGATTTCAGTTATACATTTTGTACTGCATTTCGTATTTCCGGGAACGGTTGGTTTCCGTGCATCAGTACAGTGTTGTGAATTACGATATTGATCAGTTGTATTTTATGAATATATTTAGGAGATCGGGATCGAGATCGTGATCGAGCTTCTGGCGAGGGATCTTCCGCCGGTCCTCGAGATTAGCGCGTGTGCGCATTTTGCTCATCTGTGAGTGGACAATTTCTTTTCACGGAATTCTTGCGAGTCTTTTATATGATTTTCGAACTTGAGCATGCGTATTGAGATGACGGATTACATGAGCGTGTGTTTTACGATTATATGATATACTTATACGAATATACGTATACGAGTATACATACATATAAATATGCTGTTTCATGCATTTGCATCGAAATGTTTGTGATTTAGTTTACACAGAGTACAGTCGTTATATGTGGTTGTATCGATACACTCGCATCCCGGCTGATCCCCGAGGATGTGTACCGAGGGAGGCTGTGACTCCTGACCCGTGACTTGTACCGGGGGGAGGCAGACCTCTGACCTGAGGCCTTTCTGGCTAGAATTGCGTGGAAGTCTGGGACTCCGTGATTCTGACTGTACTAGCACGGTGTGTGTCCATGAGTGACCCCGTGAGATTTTTACTTGCATGCTCAGTACGTTGGAGGAATACGGTTTTACCTCGTGTACTTTATTATTTCTATTTACCTGGACTCGCATATGTTTTTATAACATATATAAACTGGTGAAAGACATTTATTTTTGTCCACTCACTCTAACGTGTTTATTGTCTTTCCCCTGGGTTTTTTTCGGTTTCCGTGCCCAGTTTGCAGTTCAGGTTTGGTGTTTCACGTCGCGGTTTGGAGGCTAGTGATCAGAGTTATTTGTGTTTTCCAGTAGGTTCTTGTTTCGCCTACTGATGTACATATTGTATATGTTTTACTTTAGAGGTCGCTCTGATACATTCTGATACATGTTGTGCGGAATTTCACTGATATACATATATACATAGTACAGTTTATTGTTTGATGTTGATTATATTGATGTTGAGAAATCCGGATGGGATTGGTGCCCACGGTTTGCTTTTTGTGGCATAGGATGAAGTGTTAATTTCCGCGTGCAGGTTATGATAATTCAACGCTAGTAACGAAACTCTGCCCAAATTTCGAAAAGTTTTTGTTGGTTCGTATTTTCGAAAGGGTTTGATTCCGGTTTAGGTAACTGAATCGGGATTGGGTCCTTTCAGTACTGCAGTTGCATATGGTTAATCATGGGCTGGATCGGCCTCAGCTCTAAATTTAAGGCTTAGGGATGAGCTGGGTTGGGGCTTGATCAACAGTGAAACATAACGAGACTGGGCTGAGCTGGGCCAATGCCACAATTTAGAAGCCTCAGCCCGCCGATTAAGGTTAGGTTAATGAGGCTAAAGAGGCCAGGCCAAGATGTGCCTTAAATTGAAGAAAAATTAATATATAAAAAGTTCAATATATTGTTATTATTGATGTATGATATTTATTTTGAATATATATTTTATGCAAAGAGAACATCGAGGTGAATAAGACGAGAAAATGAAAGTAATAAGAAAAAATATGATAATAATCATAAATTATATTATATTTTCTAATAAAATGTCCAAAATGGACAAATTAGACTTGACCTCTAAGCCTTTAAAGTGATATTAATATGTTTATATATTAATTAATTTCTTTATTTAAAAAGAGGTTGGGCTTGAAGAGGCTTATGAGGCTGATGTTGGGTTAGGCTGAAGAGCCTCATATAAGTTGGATTTGGCTTCAAATGTATAGTCCAGACCCTATCCTATTTCAAAGAGGCTGGGCCGGGCCGGCTTCGATTAAGGAGGGGCTAGGCTTCGACCCTAAAGGCTAGGCGGGTTAGAAGGAGGCTCGAGGCCGAAGAGCCAAATGATGAGACCAGTAGTACATATGCTTAGTAGAGCCACATTTGAAACATGGATATTTTCCAAACAAAGCAGAGTATGAAGAGTTTCCATCATACTTGGAACCAGAACTTATTTGCTTCTTGTTTTAATCCATAGGGCCGGCCTCCTAATGCTGGTGCTAAGTCATGTTTTGACTATGGTCTCTGTCACTGCATCCCCTCCCACCAAGTGAAGCATGTTGTCCACGGCTATAAAGCTCTGATAAATTAAGTTTCTTTTTCTTAGAAGCCTTTCCTTCAGTGTTATAATTCTCATGTGTTTTCTTGGTCCCAGCGGGCATGAAATTGTTATTGGGAATTATATCATGATGTCTCTCCTTTTTAGCCAGGATATTCATGAGATATTGAATTCAATTCTTCCTTGTTTGTATTTAAATTGGTATTGATTAGCAAGTATACTTATGGATGAAGGAAATAAGTTCAAAATATTTTTGATCAGATCTTTATCTATCTTGTCAACCCCACAGAAATTATGCTTAGATTGTAGATCCAACATAGCTTGATTGTAAGCATCAACCTTTGGATAATCCTGAAGTCGTATAGTCTTTCATCTTTCTGTCAACTCGGGAAGTTATGCATCATGCACGTTGTTGAAACATTACTTCAGAACGTCCCATAAATCCTTGAAAACTGTTTTCTTTAAATACTTCTTATTGAGAGTCGGAGGGATATGACACCTCAAAAGTACAAAGGCTTGAGCTTTAATCTCATCACTTGGGGTGACCGCATTGGGTGCGGTTGGTGGGTAGATGTTGTTGGTGTATCTCTTTTTGATGAATGTGTATTTTACATCAGTGACTTAGCGATGATACTATGTTCCTTTCGAATCAAGGATGTCAAACGCTGGCCTAGGATTTTTTTCTTTCTCCGTGGTGATTGATGGCTATCAACTTAGAGTTTGTCGATAACGTGTTGAAGGATAGAAGCATACGTAATAATTGTAGACTGAAAAATTGTATCTTTATTTATTGATAAGAGACTTTAAATACATGCATTATAATCAATACAATCAGTATTCCTAAAAATTAATAATTACTATAATCTCTATTAATTAGGACAAAACACACGAAAAATACGGAGTATAAATTCCTTAAACAAATACCAAGTAACCAACTTCCTCGTAAATCATCCCTCGATCCGGAAACAAATTCCATATCAATTACATGAAATATAGCAATAATTACGCCAGTTTAATTTCTTTTTTAACAGCCGGTCAAAACATTAACCACAGCAGGATTTCCAAATCACGTCCAACGAGTCAGCGGCGACTGTTGAAGTCAACTAATCACATGAACAAATGGGGGTCACTAAATCTGATATCATGTGGTCCCGACCTCACCGAATCTCCATGACATATAAATACGCCATGTCCTGCGAGGAATGCGAGACAAGAGCTAGTAGAGAGACGAAAATACTATGGAGGAGGACAAGAAGCAAGGTATTGTCCTCCATAAATGGTGTACTCTCCTCTCCATTTTTGCTCTCCTTCCTTTGTCTCAGTCCTTCGACTACGGCGAAGCTCTCTCCAAAAGCCTCCTCTACTTCGAATCTCAGCGCTCCGGTCGCCTGCCGCACAACCAGAGGGTCGTCTGGCGGGACCATTCCGGCCTCAACGATGGCCTAGAACAAGGAGTACGTCGGTCCCTTCACAAATTTGAAGACAACCCCATTCTTGTAATCGTATTAATGGTTGGTTACCGGTCCGATTTGATGTCATTTTCAGGTGGACTTGGTTGGAGGTTACTATGATGCTGGTGACAATGTGAAGTTTGGTCTGCCGATGGCGTTTACCATCACAATGCTGTCTTGGGGTGTCATTGAATACGGCAAAGAAATAGCGCATTCCGGCGAGTACAATCATGCCCTTGAATCTATTAAATGGGGCACAGACTATTTCATCAAAGCTCATACTCATCCGAATGTTTTGTGGGCGGAGGTAATGACATTGTACATTTCAATATGAGAATCGCGAAATACTATCGATAAATTAAAACTGTTACATTCACTATACAAAGTGCATGTTTGACATGTACGTTAAGTGAAATTGGTCTTCATTCTAGCTTCATTGTGTTACATGTGACGTTTGAGTTCAATTAGTTGAGACGTCGGTCAATGATAACGTTCTGGCCTGGTATAGTACAATCCCAAATGTTTGGATGTGTTTCACTCATGGTTTTTTCAGGTGGGTGATGGATCCACGGATCATTACTGCTGGCAGAGACCAGAAGACATGACGACATCTCGTCAAGCCTACAAGGTCAACGAGAAAACCCCCGGATCAGATGTTGCCGGGGAGACTGCCGCTGCAATGGCAGCAGCTGCCATTGTGTTTAGGAAAACAAACCCACATTACTCAGGCCTACTTTTGGACCATGCAAAACAGGTAACTAACTCAATGTGAGGTGTTCTAAAATATAAAAGAATGATGTACAAGGTTGGTATACTGGTTACCAAAGTATAATGGTCATGGACTCTTGGTCAATATACACTTAATAAGTCATAAGGTTGTATTTTGTTTATAGTAGTTATATATTTGGAATTGGAATTGTTGTTGTCAGTTGTTCGAGTTTGGTGACAAATATAGAGGAAAGTATGATGAGAGCATTGAGGTGGTGAAAGGGCACTATACATCTTGGAGTGGATACATGGATGAGTTGCTGTGGGCAGCTATGTGGTTGTACAAGGCTACTTACAATGATTATTATTTGAATTATGCATTGAACAATGCTGAGGCCTTCGGAGGCACCACTTGGTCTATCACAGAGTTTAGCTGGGATGTTAAGTATGCTGGTGTTCAAATCATTGCTTCAATGGTAAATACACTCAACCATGACTTTATTATAGTACTATATGATGTTCTCCATCAAAATATCAACCCTAAACATTCCGTATCATATTGCTAACAAAGGCGAGAGCGTTTTTACTCGATCGATCACACGCATTCTAATTTGAGAAATGTGGTCTCCTAACAGAGTACAGATTCTGATGTGACCAATTGTTTTATCTATCGGTGACGACCAAGTTCTTATATTAACATCATTATAAGGTTTTTAAACTGTCTCAAGTAGTTGTGAGCTGAATAGCTTGTGGAAGAAATGTTCTTATGTCCACCTCTATTGTTACTCTTTAGTCTTTTGTTAGAGGTATTTTAGCTAGATTTACTTAATTCCTAAATTGTCACGTACGTTTTCTTTTCCCAGTTACTCAAGGAAGCAAAGCACAAGCAGCACGAGCGCATACTGCAACAGTACCTTTCAAAAGCCGAGTACTACATGTGTGCTTGCCTTGACAAGAACAACAAGGCCAACGTGCGACGCACCCCAGGAGGCTTATTGTACATCCGCCAATGGAACAACATGCAGTACGTTTCAAACGCTGCATTTCTCCTCACAGTCTACTCCGACTATCTCCAGGCCACTCATCAAAATCTCACTTGCGACAAAGGGCAGGTGACCCCTGAAGAAATGTTAGGGTTTTCCAAGTCACAGGTTGATTACATTTTGGGGTCGAATCCGATGGCCATGAGCTACTTGGTCGGGTACGGTCCCAAGTACCCTCTGAGGCTGCACCACAGAGGAGCTTCCATTGATTCGTATAAGAAGAACAAGGGATTCATTGGGTGCACGCAGGGGTATGATAGCTGGTATGGGAGGAAGGATCCGAACCCGAATGTGGTCATCGGGGCCTTAGTCGGAGGACCAGATGGGGATGATGGGTTTAAGGATGAAAGGTGGAATTACATGCAGACAGAGGCGTGTACTTACAACACTGCAACGTTGGTCGGAGTTTTTGCTAAGTTGCATGGACTAGACGGTGGTGGTGATGGCAATCTTGCTCTTCATCAACCTCTCTAATAGCATCTACCTAGCTAGTGTAGGATATATGCATGCATATGTAGCTAGGAGACTCAAATTTCTCGGTCACCATATAGAACACTAATCCAATGTAAAGCCATTTATATACTCGACCCATTAGAGTACGTATTTCTCATATACAATTGCTATGTATCATTATTCGGATTGGAACTAAAGACCAGTCAGAGACGTGCTTATTGATTGGAACGAATTCAGATTAATTTCAGATTAATTGATTGGAACTTCGCTTGCTTTGTATAGCGTGCCTTCAGATTAGTTTCAGCGTTCTCAGTTGAGGTGACGGATGAACATAATAAAACCTAGAAGATCATCGCCGTCGAAATAAAACCTAGAAGATCATCGCCGTCGAAGAAGCGATAAGCACATGTTATATCCAGATGTTCTAATCTCGACCAGTGCGGGAATTACATGCCGTATCAAACAAGCTCGTCGACCATATTCTTTTGCAAGTGACAAAAATGATCTAATATTGGCGTGTAACGAATAGAGCCATGAATAAATTGTCTTCTAGCCTCGTATAGTCTTTACTCAAACAGTTTGGTTGGTGATTATATAGGAGGAGTCACGGTTGTAAGTAAATATCATGGTATAAAGAAAAGAAAAAAAAAATTCGATTTAAGTGACTAATTTTGATTGTCACGATTTTTGGGTATGATATGAACCACCGTTTATCAAGCATCAATTTTTGTGACCATACATCTTGAATCACCTTCTTATTTCTTAAATTTGATATTAGTAATCGTGGTTTCGATCGTTACTAATTATATCTCATGTCTCTTTTGTAGATGACTACTTCAATTGAGCCATGCATGTATGACAGAGTTTGACATTCTTGATTCTAAAGGAACAGAGTATCATCGCTACATCTCTGATGTTGAAAATATTTTCATCAGAAAGGGATTCGCTAGCACTATCCACCCACCAACTGAACCCAATAAGGTCGCCCCAAGTGTGCAAACTAAAGCTCAAACCCTCATGTTTTTGAGGTATCATATCCATCCAATTCTGAAGAAGCGATATTTAAAAAAGACAGATCCTAAGGATTTATGGGACATTCTGAAGCAACGCTTCAACAACGTGCATGACGCACGACTTCCAGAATAGACAGAGAGTTGCGACTCCATCTGTTTATTGGATTATCCAAAGGTTAATGCATACAACCAAAAGATGTTGGAACTATAATCCGAGCTTAGTTTATGTGGGTTGACAAGATTGATCAGGATATGATCGAGAAGTCTCTAAATACCTTCCCATCTTCCATAAGTATATTGGCTCATCAGTACTAGGTTGAGTACGATCAAGGAAGAATCAAAAATTTTAGTGATCTCATGAATATCCTAGCAAAGAAGGAGAGACATCATGAGATCATTCTCAACAACAATTCAAGGCCCTCTGGAACAAAAAAAAATCCTAAGAATTACAACACTTGTGGGAAAGCTAGCACGTAAGGAAAAGACGAACAATCATTCTGAGCCTTATAACCATGGTGGGGGAGGAGGATGTGGCAGAGGTCGTGATAGAGACCAAAGTCAGAATTTGACTTGGCAATGCCAGGACGCTGACCCCAATAACTCCAAATCAGTCATGTTCTATTACTAATTAAGTGTGAATGAACTTTTTCACACTCTGCTCCATATGGAAAGTATCTATGCTTTAAGTGTGGCACTACTAAATATAAGCACAAACAATGTCGTGCAAGCAAGGAGATTCAAAATATCTACAAGTGGCACAAGCAATACTTGGCACAAGATGCTAACTTTGTTTTGGGAGACTATGAGATGGAAGAAGACGACGATGCCAATCTCATTATAGCAGACAATAAGAAAGGGAGTCTTAAGACATCGGATTTTGATTAAGTCTATGTATTGGGATGTTATCTATGCTGTGTATTTGTTCAAGTTTAGCTTTTAACTTGTTTAGTCATGTTTCTGAGACTTTATTTTTAGTCGTTGTGGAATAAGACATCTTTGATGTAATTGTATTGACAAGTAGTAAATTTTCTTTATTTTTCGATTATATGAAAGTGTTGAGAATTTTATTTTTTCAAAATGCATGAATAGTTCATGTACATATAATACTCCATGATACCACAAAAACACTTAAAAAAAAGAGAAATTTTCGGAGTTGTGGTGGGGTCAGTTTCGACTCGTCGAACCAGACACCCTAAAAGGGTTTTCGACCATTCGATGACACCTTTCAACTCGTCGAACTTCGAGTTATTGCAAGTCCGCTTTTGGGAGACAATTTGGACCTGTCGATGGTATCTTTCGACCAGTCGACCCAAGTTTCTCGAGTCATTTTTTGACCCGTTGAGAAGTTTTTTTTGATAAGTCGAAAATCCATGGTGCGTTGACAGTTCCTTGGGAAATTTAATGTTGTTTTATACATCAGTGTTTGGTTATTTCCATGATCAACACTCTATAAGGATCACAATCCCTTGTAAATCTTTAAGTATTCACTAAAAGTGTTCGCCATGTCTTGAGTTCAAAGACTGATTAATTTACATTCTTTTGTAGATGTCTGAAACCGAGATTGAGTGTTTAGCAGATAGTGGTACTACCCACATTGTTCTACAAAATAGGCAATTGTTTATGGATATTATGTCATATAGTTCCTCAGTGACAACCATGACAGCTGGTTCAACACCGGTCATACAAGAGCGTGGTTCTGCACAATTCTTGTTGTCACATGGCACTAGAATTTATGTCACCGATTCCTTATACGCGTCAAAGGTCAATCAAACCTTGCTAAGTTTTAAGGACATTCTTGCCAACGATTTTCACTTGGAAACATACTGTGAGAACTGAAAATAATTTTTCTGTGTAACCTCCGTAGAATGTGGCAGAAAGTGCATTCTGGAGAAGTTGATGAGCATTCGTAGTGGTTTATATCTTACTACAGTTTGAATCATTGAATCTAACGTAGTCACTCACACTACTGTATGTGATTTCACCTCATATAAACTTTGACATTATCGTTTGGGTCACCTAGGATATTAAAAAATTCACATGGTCATCTATTCATTAGAGCAAAGAAGCATGTGGAAATACCATAAACCATCAGTTTAGATGGAGGGACGAGTGCAGCACAATACCGGGCATCTAATGTTAAGGTGTCGTGCGTTATCCCACTAGATTCCTTCATGGCAATCTCTGATGCACACCACTCAATTTGTAAAACTTGTTCATTAGCAAAGTTGCAAGCACAATCTTCTTTTGTTGTAGACACAACTGAGAATATTTCATTCTTACAACAAATCCGAGGTGATATTTTTGGACTTATCAAACCTGAATGCAAACCATTTAAATACTTTATAGTTTTGGCAAATGCATCATCGCGTTGATCACATGCCACTTTACTATCCATAATGAATGCTGCATTTTCAAAACTCCTAGCTCAGATTACTAAGCTCTGGGATCACTACTCGGATCACAAAATTAAGTCTATTCGATTGGATAATTCAGGAGAGTTCACATCAAAGTCTTTTTATAAGTATTGCATGTCTGTTGGGATTGATGTGAACATCCCATTTTGTGAAGAAGCACATACCAAGTAGTTATAGCTTGTGGCACGGGCTTTGGTGATGCACACCAATTTATCTCTCTCTGCGTAGGGGCTATACAATTTTACATGTACCAATGCTTATTTGCTTCAGACTCGTTGCCCATCAACCATTTAGTGTATATCAGTTGGTAACTAGATATGAGCCTGGCATTTCACACTTACGCATATTTGGTTGTGTGGTGTATGTGCCTATTACGCTTTCACTGCATACAAAAATGGGTCCTTAAAAATAATTAGGTATCTATGTTGGTTATGAGCTCCAACGATTGTTCGCTATTTATAACATTTGACAAGAGATCTCTTTACTGCAAGATTTGCATATTGTCACTTTGATGAGACATATTTCCCATCGTTAGGGGGAGAAAATAATGGTTATATTCTAGTTGAACGTCAAGAATTGACGTGGTCAAACCCTACTCTGTCTCAACATGATCTCCGCACATCTCAGAGTGATATAAAAGGTAGCAAATTCGAAGCCTAACTCTTTCACGGATATTGTGAAAGTGACGAAATCAAATGTACCTCTGCAAACGTTCTAGCAATATTGGAAGTCCCTAGAACTAGGCAAGTTAACGCCACACCTGGGCAAGGTAGCTATGACTAGACCAATCAATTGAATGGGTTTTGCTCCTGACCCGCTCCAGACATGTACATATTAGGCGGATCTAGATCTAATTTTTGGACTCGTTGATCTGTTTGTGACCTGAACCCGTTGACTTGTTTATTTAACGGATTAGATCCATATCACAAGCGATTTGATCCGTTTATAATCTACTCTATTTTTTTTAACTTATTACATATAATTTACTTTTATTTGCAAAAATTAAATGTTTGTGATCTAAAAATCTATTTTTAAAAATAGAATATAAATATATGTAGCAAAGTTGTATAAAAATATTAATCAATTAAAGGATTGCAACCCATAATGATTTGTTTCTTGTCAAGTTTCTCGATATAAATTTAAGTTTTTTTATTTTTGTCTATGTACTTTATTTTTAATGAAATATTTTAGTTATATAACGAGAGCATGTGACATATTGGTAATAATTAACATATTGATAAAATAAATAAATTTAGTAATTAGCATATTGATAAATGGGTCCAGATCCACTCTGTTGATCCGCTAGATCTGGATCAAGATTTGATTATTAAATATCCGCCGGATAAATGGGGCGGATCAGATCTAATTTTTTCTCTCTTTAAACGAATCGGGATCTAGGTAGATCCGATCCGGCTCCGCCCCATTGATAAGCCTAGCTGTGAAGACCCGACCCTAGTCAAAAATCTTAAATTCAATAAATAAACGAGCATCATTGTGACGACCAAAAACAGAATCAGTGGAGTAGTTGGCTTAATTCTCGAGTTAGTGTGTAATCACCGTTTTCCATAAATTGATTGATTTGCCGGTTTTGATCACGACTTAATTATCGGCCGAGAATTTGAGTAGAGTCTCTTCTCGAGAGTTTTTTTACACGTGATTTCGAGTTCGTGAGCGGTTTTGGATTATTATTTCGATGACCGAGGAATATAATATGAATATTTAAAATTGCAGAATTTCGTCGAGTTTATCCGTTCGTATCGAGTTTATCCGAATCGTGATTGTGATCCATTTTGAACCGTCGATCGTCCCGAGCCGCGAGTATAAATATCGGAAATAGTCAAAAAATTGTCGAAAAGGTACTGTTGGAAGTTTGACCAACGTTGACCCATTCTGGTGCGTTGACCACCGTTGACCGAGGTGAATTTCGGACCGTTTGAATTCCTCCGGCAGACTGGCCGTTTCAGGCCACGACCTTGGAAGGTAAATTATTCTCCTCGTGATTCTAAGAAGTTTAGCACTTGGAATTTCTCGTTTTGGTTTCGATTTGAGGGAGAAATGTTGAGTTGAAAATTGTGAAATTCTGGCCAGTTTTGGGTTGTTTCGACGGTGGCGCTCTGGCCATGGGGGTGGCCGAGGATTGAGGGGTTTTGTTCGTGGGGCCACGGCGGAGCTTTTGGGAGGGGTCTCGAAGGCTGCCGTGCGCCGTGGACAGAGGATCGACGACAAACAGCTTCGCCGGCAGTGGAGGAAACCATGGGTTTTGAGCTGATTTTCGGCGTGTGTGGCCGGAATCGGACTTAACCTCAGTTCAGAGATGTGTTGGGCTCGTTGAGGAGAAGCTTCAATGAGCTTGGCCGCCGGAAAATCTCTCCGGTTGACGGCGGTCAACGGCGGAGATCCGGCGACCGTTGACTTTTTGGAAATTTGTCGAGTTATATGTCGTTTTGCTCGTATTCGCGCTTGATCGTTGCCTTGAGGTTTTCAAGTTGATTTGGGTACCGGATTTTCAGTCGAGGGTTTGAGTGGAGATTTTGGGAATTTCGTTGATTATTTTGTACCGCGTTATATATTTCCGGGAATGGTTGGTTTCCAAGGTGTGGTACAGTGTTGTGAATTGTGATTTTAATCAGATATATTTTGTGATTATTCAGGGGATCGAGATCATGCTTCGGGAGAGGGATCTTCCGCTGGACCACTTGATTAGCGCGAGTGCGCGCTTTGCTCACATGTGAGTGGGCTTTTCTATTTTCACTGTCGTTGCGAGTTTGTGATTTTTTGTATTTATTTTTATACGATATTGAGATATTTAGTACTTTTGGAGGCATTATTTTATATTTGATGGTGATGGCATTACTTGCATCGATACTTCGGCTATTCGGCTGATCACCGGTAGTCTGACCAAAGTTGAGAGATTCCTCTGGACCAGAGTTGAGAGATTCCTCTGGGTAGGGTTGAGAGATTCCCCTGTTATGCCTCTGGGGTTGAGAGATTCCCCTAGCCTATCACCGTCGGGCTTGAGAGATTCGCTTGACTGTCGGGTTTGAGAGATTCGTCTGGCACCTCCATATATATTTTCCGAACTCGCATTCACTACCACATTTGTGAACATTACCGGCGAGATCACCGGACACAAGGCCGGAGACCGGAAAAGTCGCCGGTAATGTTCATCATTACCGACGACTTACTCCGTCGCCGGTAATGTCGCCGGAAAATCGCCAGTAATGTTTCAAAACATTACCGGCGACTCCAACCGTCGCCGGCAATGTCAAGCCGAACATTTCCGGCGATTTTCCGGCCGGAATTTCGCCAGAAATGTGTGGCTCGACATTGCCGGCGACGGTTGGAGTCGCCGGTAATGTTTTGAAACATTACCGGCGATTTTCCGGCGTAAAGTCGCCGGTAATGTCTTCATTTCCGGCGACTTACTCCGTCGCCGACAATGTCTCTTATATTAGTCGCAGCTCGATCATTCATTCATTTTGATCGAAAAAAATCCAGAGAAATCGAAAGAAGGAAAACGTACGCTCTGAAATCGATCCTTCGGTATATTGTCAAAATTAAGGCGCGTGTCGAAAACTCGATCAGTCGGGAAGCTATATATATAGGTATGTGTATATATATATGTATAAATGAAGGTATATATATATATGTGTGTGTGTGTGTTGATCAAATCCAATTCGTGAGATATATATGAAATGTTGTTGATGTTGTGTCTGAATCAACGTACGACTGGTATTATCGTAGTGCTATCGGAGCCACGCTTAACAGAGCCTCCTACCTAGTCAAATACGTTTTGAATTGAAAAAAGAAGAATACCATCATCGAGTACTGAATCGAATTCAGAGATTAGATCGATATATATATATATATATGCATGTGTTGATTTAAGGCGAGTTGAATTGAGATATTGCGTCGATTATTAGTAGTGAATGTGTGTATATATATATACAATTAATACATAAATTTGTTAGAATTTTCAGGATGGACAAGAGTTGGATGAGCCTCGAAAGATGGGATGTCAGATATCACCAGGGAATTAGGAGTTTTGTGGATTTTGTGAAGGCTAATTGTGGAGACAATACACTTCATTATTGCCCGTGTAAAGAATGTAAGTGTTTCAACGATCGATTTCGTTTTCCTATTGATAAAGTCAAGAGGCACCTGAGTAAATACGAGTTTTGGGATAAGTACACTTGTTGGATTTATCACGGTGAAACATCGTTAGCGGGTCCGCATGATCATGGACAATTTGGTGAGAGGGCTAGTCCACGCTATGATCATGGAGATTTTGCTGAGAGGGGCAGTTCATCCTATGATCCAACAGCGATGTTAATCAATGATATGTTTCCTCATGAGAGCGGTGTATTTGCTGATGAAGCACCAAATGTCTCTCCCGTCGTTGAGGGTTTCCCCCATATCGAGCCAGTCGAGCCATTACCTGGAGGTCATGTCAACTCAAGCGGTATGGACAAGTACAACAACCTGATTGCATTGCAACAGACTCCGTTGTACGACGGTTGTAGTAAGACTATTCTTGAAAGTGTGATGGGAGTGATGCAGCTCAAAATGGAGAACAAAATGTCTGTCAAAGCTGTTGATTCTTGGTTGAAGTGGACTGCTTCGCTACTGCCACCCGGTCATCGTCTTCCTACCACTCATCATAAGGTGCGACATATCCTGAAAGATCTTAGGCTTTCCTACATCAAAATCTATGCATGCAGATATGATTGTATTCTCTTCTGGGGAAAAGATCTCGAAGACCTTGAAGCCTGCCCGGTATGTTTTACAGAAAGGTATAAGTTGACTCCTGCAGGCAACAAGAAAGCTGTGAAGATACTTCGATATTTCCCGCTTATTGATAGGCTGGAGCGGTTGTTCATGTGTGCTTTCACGGCCGAGGCAATGAGATGGTGGGCTGAGAGGAATTTGCCTGACGATGACACCCTTATACACCCTTCCGACGGAGAGGCTTGGAAGCACATGGTCAGGGAGTTTGATCATTTTGCAGCAGAGGTCCGAAATGTTTGGCTAGGGCTCTCATCTGACGGATTCAACCCTTTTGGCAACATGAGTCTTCAATACAGTATATGGCCAGTTATTTTGGTACCGTACAACCTTCCACCATGGATGTGCATGAAGAAGGAATACAATATGCTGACTCTGTTAATTCCGGGCCCAGGTTATCCAGGAAAGTGTCTCGATGTGTATTTGAGGCCTTTGATTGAGGAGCTTAAGTACCTGAGTGAGTGTGGCCACCCCACTTACGATAGGTTCAAAAACGAGATGTTCCAGATGCATGCCATGCTTGTTGGCACCATCAGTGATTTTCCTGCACGCGGTATGTTGTCGGGCAACGTTACCAGGGGTTACAGGGCTTGTTCAGAGTGCATGACGGTTGATTGTTGCAGTCCTCATTGCAGTAAAATTGTTCAGATGCGTCACCGTTGTTGGCTTCCATATGATCACCCATTTAGGCAGGATCCAGACGCGTTTGATGGGACTGTGGAAACAGATGTGGCACCCAGGCGATGGACAGGGGAAGAAATTTTGGAAGTGTTGAATGAATATGATTTTGGCCAGCTGAGCAATCATCCTGACATAGTGGCGTCAATTCTAGACAAGCCCGAAAGGTATAAGTTTTGGACACACAAGAGCATATTCTGGGAACTCCCCTACTGGCCCAGGTTGCCTATCAGACATTACCTAGATGTCATGCACATAGAGAAGAATGTGTGTGAAAGTGTGGTGGGCACAGTTCTTAACTTGGAGGGGAAAACAAAAGACATCCCTAAGGCACGCATTGATCTGAAAGCTATGGGACTGCGGAAACATTTGTGGTTAAGAGATGGTAAGAGAAAAATGCCGCAAGCTCCTTACACCGTCAAGCCGAAGCATAAGCATGAAATTTTTCGGTGGCTGAGTAATGTCAGGTAAATATTCTTATATATGACTATGCAGTACGGAAATTGGTTTGCCTTTAATTTTTATCGGATTATGGTGATATGCGAGAAATATAATTGTTGCCTATGGCTATATATATATATATATATATATATATATATACATGCAGGTATCCTTATGGCTATGCAGGAAATATAAGCAGGTGTGTTAACTACCGGGACAATAAGATGTACGGATTAAAGAGTCATGACTGCCATGTACTGCTTCAACGCCTTTTCTCTATTTTCATTCGAGGGTACCTGCCCAAGGAGGTGGTGGAGCCATTGGTGGCCTTGTCAAGATTCTTTCAGAAGTTATGCACCAGGGAAGTTAAAAAATCAGATCTCAGGGAGATGCAAGATGACATAATTTTTATCATGTGCAAGCTTGAGAGGATATTTTCGCCAAATTTTTTCGACATCATGCCTCACCTAACGATCCATCTTCCCGAACAATTGTTGCTTACCGGTCCCGTACACTACACTTGGATGTATCCCATGGAAAGGTACATTTGGTTTGCCTCTGTTTTTATATGTAAAGTCTTATTTTTACCCCTTTTAACATGCACTTGTTAACTTGTAGACAATTGGGAGCCTATAAGGACTATGTGAAGAATAAATATGCACCTGAAGGGTGTATCGCTGAAGCATATGTTGTGCACGAGTGTGTAACGTACACCAAAGTGTATTTGGGAGCGCTTGAGGACCCCCAACAACAGATGCCGATAGATGAACCTCAGTTCAACCTTTCTATCATCTCCAATGACGTTGTAGTACAGGGAAGCTTGCCAAAGTCGTACACGTTGGATGAAAATGAGGTAGTCATTGCCCACTGGTCGGTACTGATTAACTGTGAAGAAGTACAATATTGGAAAAACTATCATCTTCACTGCCCTGCTATTGCCGGAAATGTTGAATACCACAACAGGACGTTTGCAAACTACTTTGGTCCATGGGTAAGGGTATATGTGTATATGTCTTTATTTTTATTGCCATTTTCCTTATATAGCATGTGTGGACGTACGTGGTTTTGTGGTTTCTATGTTCATAATTTCTTGTGTGTTTTCTTATCGTTTTCAGATGAACCATGTAGCAGATGATGGTTACCCAGAGTGGTCAAACGAATTGAGGGTCCTTGCAATGAAACTGATAGCTTCAAAAGTTAACTCGATGTGTCAGGTCAATGGCGTGAAATTTATATGTCAAAATCGAGACGACCGACTGAAAACACAGAATTGTGGGGTGATGGTCCATGGTGGGCAGGATGGCGTTGATTATTATGGTGTCCTTCATTCAGTTGTTGAACTAATTTATGGGAACCGCATGAAAGTGCACTTGTTCAAGTGTAGATGGTTTGATACTAGCCCGGAGAACACAAGGACCGATCAGCACGGAACATTTTCGGTGAATACTGCTACTACCTGGTATGAAGAAGACCCTTTCGTTCTTGCCTCATCAGTAAAACAAGTGTTTTACCTGGACAATCTTCTTAACAAAGTCCCGTGGAAGGTGGTTAACCATGTTGCTCATAGAAACATATACAGTGCTGCCACACTTGGTGATACCGCAGATGATGAGGAAGTTACTGCATACCAAGAGCCGAACGCTTTTGACATTCCGGAATCATCTACGATTCGCCTTAATAATGTGAGATCTGGGAGTGTGGTTCGAATTACTGGGGCAGAACTTCTCGATGTTAATCCATATGAAGTTGACGCTGATTCAGATGACGAGGAGCGGCACATATTGCCAGAGGTTACCTATGAAACCGAGTCAGACTCAAGTGATGAAGATGATTACGATTATCATCCTTAGTACGTTGGAAATTGTAGTCGGAAATTGTACGTAGGAAATCGTGTCGGAACGTAGTCGGAAAATGTACTCGCAAAATGTAGTCGGAAATTGTACGTAGTCATAAATTGTAGTCGGAAAATGTAGTCGGAAATTGTAGTCGGAAAATGTAGTCGAAAATTGTACGTAGTCGGAAAATGTAGTCGGAAATTGTACGTAGTCGAAAATTGTACGTAGTCGGAAATTGTACGTAGTCGGAAATTGTACGTAGTCGGAAATTGTAGTCGACCATCGTAGTCGGAAATCGTAGTCGGAAATTGTAGTTATATATGGTCAGAAATGTTGTCGGAAATTATTTAGTCGGAAATTGGTCGGAAATAGGTCGATCGGATAATCTTCGAGAAATAATGACATTACCAACGAGTTGATAAGCAACTCGTTGGTAATGACATTACCCACGACGTAAGTCGTTGGTAATGTCATTACCAACGAGTTACGACGTAACTCGCCGGCAATGATGGCGGCATTTAAAAATTTGCTCGAGCTCTCCTCCCCTCTCTCCTCCTCCCCATTTCTCTTCGCATCGATCTCTCTTCCCTCTTCCCTCTCTTACACCGAAATTCTCTCTTCACCTCCCTCTCCTCCCTCTCCTCAATCCTCTCTAATTAGCTTCCTCTCCTCCCCTCTCCCCTCTCTTCCTCTCCTCCCCTCTCTCCTCCCCTCTCCTCCCCTCTCTCCTCCTCCCCTCCTCCTCTTCCTCCTCCCCTCACCTCCGTCGCCGGACAACAGTTGGGTCGAGCTCCACCATGGCAGGTAATAGCTCACTCTCTCTCCCTCTCTCTCTCCCTCTCTCTCTCTCATTCCACATTTTATTTTTATGCATTTTGATTAATTAATTTTTGATAATTGTGGGATGTATGTATGCATGTGGAAAATATTTGTAAAATGTAATTAAGGTATGTTTGAAAATTGTGGGAAAATAATGTGGATAATTGTGGGGTGAAGGAGAAATATATGTGATGTATATATGTGAAAAATTAATTAATTTATATGGAATGTATATATATATTGTATGTTTGAAAAATGTGGAAAATTAATTAGCTAGGGTGAATTGGATTAATATGTGATGTATATATATATGTGTGAATTAAGGTGAAATTAAGATGCATGATCGATGTATACAAAGTGTATATGTGATGTATATATATGTGAAAAGTTTAAAGCCGGAAATGATGTATGTATATATGTTAAGTTAGGTGATATAGTTGTTAATTTAATGTATAATAGGTGAAAAATCGGCTTCGGAATTTAACGTGTTTGGATTAAGGTGATATAGTTGTTAATTTAACGTATAAATTAAGGTGAAAAATCGGAATCAGAACAGTTTGGAACCACAAGGATTCTAAACCGGAACGGTTTGAAACCGGAAATGTTTATAACCGGAACCGTTTGTAACATAACGGTTCCAGTTCGAAACGGTTCCAGGTTCAAACGGTTCCGGTTCCAAACCGTTCCGGTTCCGATTAATTTGTTATAGAACCGAAACGGTTTGGAACCGAAAGGAATCGGAACCGGAACTGTTTGTAACCGGAACCGTTATGTTACAAACGGTTCCGGTTACATACAGTTCCGGTTTCAAACGGTTCCGGTTCCAAACCGTTCCGGTTCCGATTTGTTATAGAACCGAAAAGGTTTGGAACCGGAACCGTTTGGAACCGGAACTGTTTGTAACCGGAACCGTTTGTAATATAACGGTTCCAGGTTGAAACGGTTCCGGTTCCAAACCGTTCCGGTTCCGATTTGTTATAAAACCGAATCCATGACTATTACGGTGTCCAGGAGGTTTTGCGGCTAATTGGCTTCGGAGAGGTTCCAGAAATAGTGGAGGGAACAGTAGTCAAGCTTCCTCCTCGCCCGCAGTTAGCAACACGCCCAGTGGGCCAATGATGACTGCTCGCACGAGAGCCTTGCTAGAGGCGCGAGCTGAGGAGGAAGCTGCACGATCAAGAGCCGTGCAACCGGAAGTCGAGGCTCGAGCCTCAGTCTCCAGACGCTCAATCAGCAGACGTCCCTCCGGTGGCAGAGCCTCAGACGAGCGACAGTCAACGGGGGCATCAGAAACTCCCTCAGTCCGAATGCCCCATATTCGCCCGGTGCCTACTCCCATTTCACGGGAATCATCTGAGACACATGGTGGTGCTGGCGCCTCATCGTCCAGGCCTCGTCTATCTCCGCCGTCCGGTCTCTTCCTACCCGACGAGATTCCTGTCATCCCTGAGTTCGATGATAGGGGGATGCCTGTTTATGTTGAAGGACGGCCGGAGTTCCTGAGCGTGGAGGAAGCGTATAACTTCCTCCCGTTCGACCCCGTGTATCTTTGGAGTGTGACCATGAATATAGCTCGGACTAACCATCCTGACTGCTCCGAGGAAGAAGTCACCCAGTATGCCTCTCAGATCGATCCGCTTGATCCCCCGATAGCGGCTCAGATCATGGCAAAAGCGTGCAGGACTGGAAAGAATACCTACTACTGTAGGGGAATGGGCTCGGCGAGCGAAGGAGTATTGAAAAACACTTCACAATACTCTACCGGGTCAAGAAGTTCAACTTCTAGTCGTAACCTCGCAGCGGAGCTTCAGAGGACGCAGAGGGAGTTGGAGGAGCAAAAGAGGCAGATGGCCGAGTACCAAAACATGGTCCAGCAGCAGACACAGATGCAGGCTCAGATGTACACATGGATGCGGACGATGTACGAGGCTCAGACTACCGGACAACCGTTCCCCACACCTCCCCCGGTCTCGGTCCCTCCGTTCCCTAGCTATCCACCACCACCACCGCACCAGTCAACGCCAGAGCAAGACCAAGGTAGCCACCGGAATTCAAATGAGTACATGTATTACTTCGACCCTGACCCGCAAGTTCCTCGACCCTGACCTGTAGTTGTAGTTAATTTTCGTATCGTCGTTGCTATTTGTACTGTACGTTGGACATTTATGTGTACTGTTGAACTTGTATGATTGTACGGTTTATGTCTTTCAATGCAGGTTCTGGAATTGGGCCCAATCCAGAACTGCGTTTTTTTTTCAAAATTTTTCTGGTAGTGAAACTGGTAGTGATTGCTTTACATTGTTTATTGTATATGAAACTGGTGAGAGACATATGTTTATTTTCGTCCACTCACTCTAATGTTTTATTGCCTTTCCCCTGAGCTTTTCGATTTTCGTGCCCAGTTTGCAGTTCGGATTCTGGTGTCTCACGTCGCGGTCGGAGGCTAGTCGTTCGAGCTACCTTTCTTTTCCAGTAGGTTTCTTGTTTTTCCTACTGTTGTATATTTTTGTATATATACACTAGAGGTCGCTCTGATACGATATTGATATATGTTTTTATGTGGTTTTCCCCGAATTTTCTACAAAGTACAGTTATGTTTACTGCTTTATGTTATTGATATGATATTGAGAAATCCGGATGGGATTGGTGCCCAAGGTTTGGCTTATGTGGCATAGGATGAAGTGTATTTTCCGGGTGCAGGTTAATGGCAATTCCACGTTAGTAGCGGTACTCTGCCAAAATTTTGTTGGTTTTTGTTGGTTCGTGTTTTCAGAAGGGGTTTAATTCCGGTTTAGGAAACTAAATCGAGGTTGGGTCCTTTCAATCATATACTCATGCTAAACAAGTATCATATGTCAGTTGCTCGTACCATACGAACTTAGTATATTGTCAACTTTTCTATTTTGTGTATTCGTTGATCATCGTTATTTTATTTGACAACCAATGTTGTCGTTTTGTTACCATTTTGTAACGTGTCTCAGTTTTTGTGTTGTAATATATGATCATGTCAGCACAATATAGCAATATGATATCAAAAAATATATCGATAAATGAATATCAAAATGTATCTATAAATGAATATCGATAATGTATCAATAAATGATACACATATGTACGATACTATGTAAGTAAATAAATGCGTATCTTTGGTCCAAAAACGGCAATGCATAGCCATTTCTCGTCCATTACCACCATACACCGTTCTTGCAACGATCACAAGATCACAAATTCACAAATTTCTAGACTTATTCACGACTAAACTCTAAAACAAGAAACACAACAAAAGCAAAGAAGTGAATTCTGAGAGTTGAACCGCGCTCTGATACCATTTATGACGACCTGACCTTAGTCAAAAATCGTAAATTCAATAAATAAATAAATAAATAGGTAAATCAAGGAAGTACTCAATAGTCGAAGAACGCATCCGACAAACTTGTTACGACGAAATAGTCGTAATGATATAAGACAAACCTAATTTCTTTGCCGGCTGCACTGCCACTGGTGGAGACCCTAGTCACCAACGCCCACTCACTAAGTCGACGAAGTCTAAACATTGAATAAACATCACCATTATGTATCGACACAAACCTAATGACATATAACACGATCCATTTTTGGAAATATTTTTTCGGCTACTCGCCACCACCGGCAACTAGCGCTGGCAGTGAAAATTAACATATCAAACCAAAGATCTCAACAAGTCCAACAACTTCTCTAATTAAATCTATCCCAAATTTAGCCAAAAACTGGCCGAAATCAAGGCCGATAGATCAATCAAACCAAATCGCCATAAATCCTTTCCATAGCGCCGCCCTCGAGCCTCCATGTGGATCAAGGCAGGTCTCAATCAGGCTGCATGGGGGAGAGGAGTGAAAGCCCCTTAACCCCGCCGCCAGGAAAGATCGCCAATCGTCGATTATGGCTGAAACCGAAATCGAGCTCGCTAGAATTCGATTTGAATTCCCGATCTAAACCTGCACCAGAATCAATTCCCAATTCATAGACACAATCCACAAATAATACCCAATCAATTGACATAAGAAAAGTCGTTGGAACCCTCGCCGGCGACGACGATGATAAACACCAGAAACCCTAAAACTTGACCTCATCGATTCTCCTTTATTTGACATTCAATCATAGAAATTAAGCTAGCCAGAGGTAGCTGACATCAAGGTAGTTTAATTTGAACCGAAGGAACCGTTGGAAAGTGGTCGAACGGCGTCGCACCGCCGACCGACCGTCGTACAGCCAAAATTCTGTTTCTCTCCACGGGAGAGAGAATTGAACCCAAGACAACCAAAACTGAATTTCCAAAACGGGAAAGCCCCTAATATAATCTTCCATTTATGGAAAGGTAATTCTTGATAAACTTCCGTTAATCGTTACTTTTTCATCATAAGTCTGATTTTAACATTCCGCGCGTCGACAAACTCGTTTCGACAAATACTACAATTTTCACCCAAAGTTAACCAGCATAGCCAATGAAATAAAAATTCAACCAACGTCGCTCGACATTAACTGACAGTGAAATCATTTACCACACCCGATAAATCAAATTCAGAATTATATGTAAATATTTAAAAAATTACATGAAAATATTAGGATACTGCAGTAGCATCCCTCTTGCCCATTATGGAGGTATGGCGTCGGCCTCGGCTCCCACCAGGAACAAGGGGAGGCCAAGACAATCCTTTGATGAGCCGCCACTTAAAAGGTAGACCATCTAAGTACAAAATGATCCATTTGTCATCAACATTGTCAATCCTTCACAGAAGATTGTTCTTGACTACATTTATGTCCGAGAACCACAATTGACATCTTTGGGGGGTGCTTTAAAGTCAATGGGGATGTCAGAGAAAAAATAAATCTTGTTAAGTAACACAAGTGCGCACGTTATTATGGATAGGTCTTCCATGTTAGTTTATGATATATTTACTTATTCCGTCGCTCAAGAGATCAATGAAGACGGTGAAGTGGAACCTTACTCTATTGCAGAACGTCAACGTAGAACAGATTGATCGTAATAGAAAGTTGCAATCCAGATTGAACTAGACTCTCTTACAAAAAGGCAAGTTTTCGGTATGATAGTGTTATGCTCATCGAATGTTAAGCCGGTTGGACAAAATGGGTCTTTGTTTGGAAGCACAATGAGAAGAATGAAGTCTTGAGGGATAAAGCTAGACTAGTGGCACAAGGATTTTCTCAGCGCCCTAGAATTAATTATGAGAACACGTATTCTCCGGTTATAGACATTAGTACTTTTCGCTACCTGGTCAGTTTGGTAGTGTCAGAAAACTGAGTATGCAGCTAATAAATGTGGTTATAACATATCTCTATGGGGATCTTAATTAAGAGATATACATGAAAATGGTAGACAACATAGTTTTACCCAATTCAAGTAGCTCTAAACCACGGAGTGCTCATGTGATAAGATTGAGACATTCACTATATGGATTGAAGCAATCTGGTCAGATGTGGTACACACGTCTAAGTGCCTATTACATTGGGAAGGGATATAAGAATGATGAGTTATGCGCATGCGTGTTCATTAAAGTTCAGGATTTTCCATTGTAGCAATCCATGTCGATGACATGAATATCATCGGGTCTCTTGATGAGATTAATGAGACAGTTGGCTATTTGAATCCGAGTTTGAGAACAAAGACCTTGGTAGGTTTGCCTAGTTTAGAGCTAGAACATCAAGTTGGTGGATTTCTTATCCACTAATATGCTTATGTCCAAAATATTCTTAGGCAATATAACATGGACAAATCAAACCCTCTTAGCACATCAATTGTAGTTTGCAGTCTAGAACCCAAAAAGAATAGGTTTCGTTCGAAAGATGACAATGAGAAACTTTTGAGAGCTGAGATTTCATATCTCAATGACAGTTGGAGCTTTGGTTTATTTAGCTTTGTGCACATGTCAAGAAATTACCTTCTCAGTGAATTTATTAGCTAGATTTTTCTCTGCGCCTACGTAACGTTATTGGAATGAAGTAAAACATATCTTTAGGTACTTGAAGAGATCAATTGGTTTGGGCTTATTCATTCCCTACCAAAAAAAAAGATGAACTGGAAATTTCAGTGAAAGGAATGCCAGAAATGCAATTTTCTGATTCTTGGATTTTCTCCCCATTGAGACCATCTCTATACCTATCGAACAAGACTCCCTCCCTAGATGGATCATCCAAAGTCTCTCGAAAATCCTTTGACCCGTCAAAGGATTTTCCAGCTGCTAACACTGAACATTCTTGCAGTGTAGTCTCTTATTTCGAGACATCGAATGATGTGTTGGTAGGATTTGATGATATTGGGTATCTCTCTGACCCGCATAGAGGTCATTCTAAAATTGGTTATGTTTTCACCATTGAGAACATGACAATTTCTTGGAGATCTACAAAGCAAACGTTTGTTGCTACTTCCTCGAATCATTCTGAGATCATAGCTCTACATGAAGTTGTTAAAGAGTGTGTCTGGTTTCAGTCAGTAATACACCATATTCGAGAGTCTAGTGGATTACCATCTACTACGACTGCACTAACCTGTATCTTTAAGGATAATGCAACTAACATTGAGCAGATGAGGTTGGGTTCATTAAGATCGAGTGACAATACAAAACACATTTCGCCAAAGTTCTTTTTCAATCAACAACAGCAACAGTTCTTGATTATTCATGTGAGCCAGATTGGTTCTGCGGATAATTTTGCAGACTTGCATGTTCACGTAGTCACTTCCAAAATCTACATTTGAGAAATATGTGGAGCGATTTATAATGCCACACTTATCTGAACTCTGAGATTGAGTTAGCAATCAAGGGGAGTTGTTTTAGTAGACATCAGGGGTTTGTCTACTACACATGTAGAAACATATATAGTTGATGCATTGTACTATTTTTCTCTTCAACCAAGTTTTTGTTTTACCCAATGTATTTATGTTTAATTATTTGAGAAATTTTTAGTGAGATGACAAGTTATGCATCACTCATTAAGAACACAAGAGATAGTATTTAAAGAAATTATACTTTGTATCTTTTGATGTATATTTGTGCTAATTGGATTAAAAATAGAGATTCTAACTATTTCTAATTCTTTACGGTTTCAGTTACCGTGTATTTTACTATCTTCAATTATAAACTCCAATTTCTAATTATGAACTCCAGTTTCATCTAATTATTAACTCTTTTCTTAGCATTTTCATCTGGCATGGACGAGGCCCCGTAATTTTGAGATGCCTGAAACTCCCTAATGCTTGGGCCGACCCCCGTGTCGTTGAATCTGACAATCTGATATCAAAGTGGAGTATGTGGCCAAGGCCGTATTCCTGTGTGTAGGTGATGCCTGATTACTAGTGAGTTACTCTGTAGGTGATGTCTGATTATTTTGTATAACATGGCTAAAAACGAAATAGCGAAATTGCACAAAAAACAGAGAGTCGATTTCTAATTCAAAGCATGCATGTAACCATGGTTAACGGAAGCGTCCTCCTTATTTCTCCTGATCGAGAAGATTAAAGCAAGCCAATAATGATCATCCACCTCCGTTGTGTAGAATATTACAAGCTGATCAGACAGATCAGTATATCTTCCCAAGGAATTTAATACAGATTGAAATTCTAGAAGACTGCAGATTGTCCCTAAACTTTGGCAGTACGTCTAGCTTAATTATTTGTTATCATCATCTTGCCTCGTCCGGTAGTCGACCCCCGGCCGGTTCATGCTCTTTGTACCTTTCCTTGACCGACTCGACATTGCTGTCGCCCAAAGTAGCCTCCTCAGTAGCATCGTAAGTCTTCTCTAAGGTCTGACTGGCCAAGCCTTGCTCGGCCTGCTTGAGCTTCTCCTCTGCAACTCTCTTGAACTCTTCAGCCGTCGACGGTGCTCTGTGGATCTCCTGCTCGCCATGGTTGCGGCCGTAACACCTCCCAATAAACATGTGAGGACGGCAACAGGACGAAGATGCCGTTAAGGACTTGAAAAGCAAGGACCTTGAGCATGAGGAGAAGGGAATTAGATGGCTCCTCATTACGTACTATGTAGACTTACCGGCTAGTTCACCCAAGAAAGATGTATTGGTGAGATCAGAATAATGAGTAGGAAGGAGGAAAGGATGGCTTTATTAGGTGGGAGTGGTGGACAAGCTGGTTTCGCGCTACCAACAGAAAGCGATTGAAGCTGCAAAGGATGCCGTACACGTGTCTGATCTGATGGGTCACTACACTAACGTGGTCCTCTCTGCATTTGCCATTTCATTTGGGCCATGCATGCATGAGATGGAGTAGTTTACGTCAATTTTATGGAAATATATAATTCGAGAAGATGATGATCCGTGTAGCCAAGATATAAGTACTTGCTACAATTGTGGGAGCTAGCTAAAAAGAAAGAATAAAGGAAACATCCTAATCCTATGGAAATGAAGCGAGAGAAAGAAGCGAGAAAGAGATGGCAGATGGGAAAGGGCACGCGAAGCAAAAAAAACAACCCATCTCTTATCTTGGTGGCTCACGTACAGTTGCGTCAATCGAGTTTCTTTTGATTAAATATAATAAACGTATGTTTGCACAATTGCACAAGATTGGAGCTCTAAATCCAAAAGTCATGACTCATGAGAATGAATCTTGAAAACAAAATAGATTAATTTTGAAACAAAAATGATATAGAAGCATATTTGCCATAAAATAATTACAACATAACGAATAAACTAGACTGTGCACGGGTCAGGTTGACCGTAAAAAGAGTGAAACCGATGTAGTATTATTCGGGTTGGGTTAATTATGCGTCAAAAATAGAGGAACTAAATTGGACCGAACCAACTATTTTCGCTAAACCATTCTTTAAAGGAAACAAAAATGCCTTTCGAAACTGGAAAACTGTTGTCTGCTACCTGTATTAATATTTTGCACCAACTCCACATATAGTCTGACTGAAAAATAACAAAACCAAAATAACAAATTAATGGTAATCTGGTTGTTGTGACTATTCCAATATATATATATATATATATCATAATAAACATATCAGTTGTGTCCAAACCTGATGACCATTCATCAAATCTGAAGAATTCAGATTTTCACATTTGTGATATACTTCACAATCATGCCAACAATGTCAGATTGAACTTTGGAGACTGATTCCTTCAAACTCTTAATCTTTGTTTCTGTTTCTTCCTCAAGTCTCTTTAAATTGGATCCAGAACTCCCACTCGTCTACATATGTTATATAATATATGTAGACTAATCAAATAGATCATGCTATGGATATTCAGAGGATCTTATAAGAGAAAGAATGTCTTGTGATAAACTCATAGTCATAGTTAAAAGATCACTTGATACCTCCGTAAGTTTGTTTTGGTACTCTGCCTCCATATGTGTGCGGTATTGTTGCACTTCCCTCTCAGCTTCTTCTTTAGCTCGTCTCAAACGTGTCGTCTTTGCTATAGAGAATGAAAGAATTTTATGCAATACACATACAAATGGTTAAAAAGAGATCGAAACAACAGATTATGATATGAAAAATACAAATTAAAACACAATGGGGATCAGTTAAGCATCATGATGAAAACTTATTCAATTATCATGATTTGTAAGTATGCGATCATGTGCATATACAATTTCTAGCATTCTTAACAATGTGTTGAGCTTCCTGCTCTGCTGTTAGTAGCATCTGGATGCCTCGTCCTCCTCTTGCAGAGTCCATGGTTGTGCTCCCTAAAATGAAAAAAGTACCGAATTAATTGCTTTGATCAACAAACATCTCACACATTCTCAACTCGCACTAACTCAGATCTGTACCATTTTTTGCAACTAGCTAATCAGTTTACAAAATATGTTCCGGAAATTGAGTCGTAGACATGTAGTAAAGTAGTTAAGTACTCCCAATTTAGATTCAAATCAATAAGAAACCCTAAACATACATACAAAACGATAAGCAGATTGAAGAAATGTATGAGACTAGATTAAATTGCATTGTTGCATGTGCGATCAAAATGATAACAAATGGTTTTTTTCAGTTGCAATGGAAAACAAAACATGAACAAGTACCTGAAGGAAAGGTTCTGGAGAAGAGTTGTTGATTCAGAAATCTTTTTACCCAAGTAACAAAATGAAAGCAAGTTTTTGGATAAGAGAGAGATCGAGAGAGGGAGAGGGATAGGAAGATTAGGCTGTAGTGTAGGTCAACCAAGGATTATTTCCTTCTCTTTTATTGAAAAACTATCAATCAGCCTAAGTTTAGTTTTACCTCAAATTACCTCAAAATAGTCTAGGGTTATTTGCCTAGGTCGTGACGGGTGGATCTGATTATTGAACAAGCAGTATCAGCAAATTAGATCATTCTAACTTATTACATCTCGATCAATTTTCAGAAGGGTCTGGATCTAGGGACACACTTTTATACACAATATTTGACACATCTTCTAAACCTTTGGATTTATAGACATCCAACAATTAAGATCTCTTATTATCATTCAATTGTTACATTATATATTTTTATCTTCAATTACATATTTTCAAATTACAAAAACTAAAATCAATATATCTTCTTAAATCAGAACCTGAAAACACAATCCAACACAGCCTTTGACTTTGTGTTCTTGATTTTCTTCCCAACGGCGAGTTCCCAGCGAGTGAAAACCATATTTATCATCCCAGTCGTTGTTGCTTCCTCTAGAAATTTCAAATTCTAGATTGGTGTCATTCAGACATAGAAATTTCAAATTTCCTCTCATAGATGCAATAATTTCAAGTATGTCATCTCCTATCACGATGAAGCCGATATCCAAGTGAGTCACACATAAGCTATTCAATAACGAAAGTATGATGACCTGCACAACAGGGAGCTAATCAATGGAAAAGGTGTGGACAAAGTAATAGTAATTAGTACTTTGAACATTTAAGGGGATTTCAGAAAGATCATATGAATGACATCCCAATGTTTGAAAGAACACCCAGATCAAAGCCTCTTTTCTGATCTTATTTTCATTTATTTTTACTGTCACTCATTCGCATCGCCGAGAGCTTCGTCAAAGCTGCCGGGATCGGAGTTATTCAGGCTGTATCACGTGAGACTTATTTCACTGCCACTGAAGCTTCAGGTAATTTTAGCGGTGGAATTCCGACTGAACATCAAGCCACGAGAAAAAGAGATTCTCGGTCCTCAGAGAGGAAAACAACAAAAATTTCTTGAAGCTTTGATGCAAGAGCAAGGAGGAATTACCGGTGTGGCTTTGGCACTAACATCAGACAGTTCCTCTCATGAGCAGATTGTGCAATGCGTTATCCCTGGTGTTGTCATTTCCTCTGCTACAGATCTTCTCTCTGGTTGATATATATATGTTCTTAGTTCGTAGTTTTTTTGTTAACTAAGCTTCTGGATCCAAGGAAAAATAACTATTGATTTTAGTTTTACTTTTATTTTTGTAAATTGAATATATGTAATTAAAGACAAAACATAATGAAAAAATTAAATTTCAACAAGAGATCTCAGGCATTGAGAGTCTTTAAATCTAAAAGCTCACAGGATGTGTTAAATATTGTCCCCCAGGTCCCTTTTCTGAAATCATAAAATCAATCATACTCCAATATTTGATATAGACCCAAAAAAAGCAAAAATATACCCATTTGTTACTATTTATTAACACCGTTAATCATTGTTTGTTTTTTGAAAATATGTCATCTAGCATAGTGAAGAACATTAGATATTTTTTTTAAATCCAGATCAAAAGTTGAATTTTTTTTAGGAAAAGAAGATCTTATTAAACGACATTCTCGGCTTGAATAGTACATACACAGCTGGAAAAAAAAATCATACCTTTAAACAAAGAAGAAGAAAACTAATCAGAGAAAATACTACTCTTTATAACTCTAAGCTCAAAAAAATGTCAAGCTTACTTGCATCTTTCGCGGACCAACAAAAAACATAGGAAACAGAAGGTGAACGTACCCTTGAGCACGCAATTATGGTAGGTGTATGATCTTCCATGTATTCCGCGGCCCATGAAAGATGTAATTAAACTGGCACTAACTAGTGCCTACACAATCTTCTCCTTGCCCAACACTAAAGGGCTGGAAGTCGTCATCGGATAAGTCAACCAAAGGGGTTCTTTTACAAGCTTATGTTTGTTCTTGACAGGTTTCCCAGTTCCTTCAGTAGATGTCTTTGTTCCAGAAGCAAGCACCTTAGGTTTGTTCTTAGAACCAAGTTGACGACCCGATCTTTTTTTCCTTTGCACCACCACATCCTCAGATGTCTCAGCCAGGTCAAAAGAAGCTACTTGAAGCCTATCAGGAAAAGAGGGAAATTCACTCTTTTGACAAAACCCAAAGCTCCATGATTGATCTTAAACTTTTTTTGTGAGATTTTGGCCTTCGAATCCCTAACACACTTGCAGATTGCAGCTTCTACCCCAACCAAGTTAAGACCAACTTTTCCAACATCATCAGAGACCTCCATTGCACTTCCTCCTATCCTCTTGATGATAATCAGCCCGACACGTTTCTTCTTTGCAAGCATATTATCCGAAGGAATAAAGTCTAGAATAACAGTTTGGTTCTCCCATAGTGGAGGAGCATGCACACCAAACCTGAAATCTCCATTAGTAAAGCCAAGTCCAAGAGCCTCCCAAAAACTAAAACCAAAACCAAAATCAATTTTAGGGTTAGCTCGAGTAACTAAAGCCCTAGAAGGTTCGATATCATTCACCACTGAGTGCATCACTCCCTCATTTTCATGGAAAGATTTTCTAAAAACCTTGCCTTCCTGATGGAAGGTGATGCTTCCACTCATGTTGTACTGTTGGATGAGATAGAGATAGATGGAGCCCTAGTCTAATCCAACTTAGACCTACCAGACTCATGAAATACTAGACCACAACGAGCACAACACCCTTTCAGATTTTCAAAGAAGTACTCAATAGTTTCTTCAATGCCTGGAGCCAATTTCAATTGTTGCTTGAACAAAATAGGGGCAGCCACAACATGCAAAATAAGAACCCTATTCACTCCTTTTTTTCGAGCAATCTGATCCAGCTCTAGGTACTTTCCAGCCTCCTCCACAAAGATTGGGATGTTCTCATCTTTGTCAAACAAAGGTAGGATGTTTAGCATGCGCACCCAAAAAAATAAAGAGTCAAATCAAATATCAGCAAGAGGAGCCGCACCATCATAGTCAACAATCACCAAAGGCGCTTTCTTGTAATGCCAACGTCTGCCACGGAGCACCTAGTTTTTGTCACGCCTACAATTGAATATGTACAATAGAATTCTGGCAGGTCTCTCCTTAACTTGGAAGGATCTCTCCAGGAGCCACACTCGACGAAATTGCTGTTTAAACTCGCGGATGTCCGCCGATTTTCCAAGAACCTTCCCGGCGAGAAAAACTTGTGACACTTGTGGCAAAGATCCACCCAAATGTCGACTAGCACAACGCTAAGAGTCAGCTCAGATGTGAAGGAGGACACGACTTGATCAATGGATTCTGACATACTGGACAGAGAAGGAAACGATAGATGAGACAGTGAACGTCGGCGCTACAAGGAATTTTCTTTCAAGAGATAAACTAGGGTTTAATTAAATGTTGCATTATGATGTTAATACTTCGTAAAATTGAGATATGAAAATTTAAAATTAACAAAAAAAATTAAGTTTTTGTTTGTTTGTTTAGGACGGTGAACGTTAGTTCCATTAATTAAGCAAAAGAAAGAACAATTACAACTACACTTTGAAGAACACAACAGTAAGAAGACACAGTTTAAGCGAACAAAGTGACAGAAGTCACTAACTCACTCAAATAATCGA
Source organism: Geum urbanum (assembly GCA_946800695.1). NCBI lineage: Eukaryota > Viridiplantae > Streptophyta > Magnoliopsida > Rosales > Rosaceae > Geum > Geum urbanum. Next base: position 32,401,946 of record OX327006.1, read on the forward strand.
ACCCTAAGAAATAAGATCAAAACATAGTAATTAATTATATTGCGGGAGAAAGGATGGTAAGAAATACCTATTGAAAAATGTTTGAGATACAAACATTTCATACAAAAAAGTGATACCAAATGAGGTGACAGTTGCCACCTTAGTGCCACCTTAGTGCCACCTCATTGTTATGTGCCAATTGTTTCCCATGTGGAGTTTTCTTTAATATTACCATTATTAAATATAATTCAATAAATTAATTAAAAGAAAGATTGTGGTTTAACTTTCAAGGCCGAGCGGTAAGAGCAGACAAAGCGGAGGTGCCGGAGGACGGTGCAAAGAAAGAGCATAACTGGGGACGGCGACGATCTGGCCACATGGACGAGAGCAGGCCGTCATGGGCGAACTCGACTGGCCTCTATGACATCCTGCCATGAAACTACGGAATAAGTGATCATCTACCATTACTAGATGAGGTGGCGGCGTTGATGGACGAGACTTGGTTTTTTCTTCTTCGGCGGTGGGGATGTGGATACATCTTCATTTGATATGGTTTTAGATCAGTCATTGACTCGTTGGTTACATCAAACCTGAAATTCTGAATATAGCCAGTTAGCCACCTACTAGATTTATTTGACTCCCTTCATTTTCACGGTCGAGCACGTTTTATCAGTGAAATCATCAAATGCTAGAGTTCGCAATAATTCAATGGCTTCCCCGCAGGTTCTTATTTGTTCTTATTTGTAATGCCACTTGTGTAAGAGATCTGGGATTCTAAAAGTGAAGGGTTAAATCTCATGAACCAACTAAATAATATCTATCTTTGTGAAGTATGAATTGAAGACGTGAAGTTCTTCATGGTGGCTCTTTGAATTATTACAATCATGTGCTAGTTTTTTTGATATGGTTTCCATGGGCTTAACGATGACGGTCTCTGCTTCCCTTTGGTAAAATTTGGGGATCTAATTTCTTTATAAGCTTTCTTGGGATAGATTTCAGAAGAGCATTTAATTCTACCTCCATTTAGTGTTAGTTTTGGTTTTGCTTGTGAGTTTTGGACATAATTGCAGACGGCGGCTATGATTTGGATGATAAGATGGAGGCAACCAACGATTGAGGTTTCAAGAACATTGGGCTACGAATTTTTTTATTTTTTTTAGTAAAGAAGGAAATTAGATAAGTATAATCAAAAGTTATAATTGAATAAAATAATAAAAATAGTGATATGGCAATTGCCACATCATTTGGTATTAGTTTTGAGAATTTCTGTTGGAACCTCCAATTTTGCTCACTACACCTCATTACTCTTCACACCTCCACTTTTGTTTTGATTTTATGAAATTGCTCACTGGACCTCTTATAAAAAAACCCATTTTAACCTTATTAGTGTAATTCATCTATAACCCATTAAATTTCTCACTACGCCTCTTATTTTCTCACTACACCTCCGATCCTTATTTTATTTTATTTTTTCAGATAAAAAACTAACTAAATTTTTCATCGATGATACGTACAAACGGTCCTATTTTTATTTATTATTCCGAACAAAGCACTTATGAGGTGTGTTTCCAAGAAATAATGAGTTGTGTGTTTCTGGCTATACTAATGACGTGTGTGTTTCAGGCTACAGTGATGCAGACTGGACTGGTGATCATACCAATATGGCATCTACTTCTAGTTACTTTACTTTATTGGTGGAAGTATGGTAACTTAGCGCAGTAAGAAGCAGAATGTAATTGCTCGTTCTAGTGCAGAAGCTGAATATCATGGGATGGCAAATGGAGTATGCCAATTATTGTGGAGCAAGAATGTGCTTAAAGAGTTAGGTTTTAGGCTTCCAAAACCTATGGACTTATATTGTGATAATACAACTGCCGTTGAGATTGCTCATAACCCAGTACAACATGAAAAAACTAAACATGTGGATGTGGATAAACATTTCTTAAGGGATAACCTTGACAAAAAGATTATTCGGTTTTCCTTTATGTCGTCTGAGGAGCAGTTAGCTGATGTTCTTATTAAAGGACTGTCACATGAAGGCTTCAATAGATGAATGGTCAAGTTGGGCATGATTGACATCTACGCGCCAACTTGAGGGGGAGTGTTGACAAGTATTATTGTAGATATTCTAGTTTCCTATTGTAATTAGAACTGATTCATTCTTTATTGTAGATATTCCTTCCTATTAGGAATGTGTCTTGTAAAGCTGTATAAATACCTGATTCGGGAGTTAGTGGAAGTATTATATTCTACCCTAAACACTTTTTACCTATACTTTTCAACTAAATTTTTCATCGACCCATGACGACCTGATGGGGACCCGACCAGAACTTCGATGAAGGCCAATAAGAGCGCATCTTGAATATTAACAAGATTTTTTTGTTGAAGTAGATTAACAAGACTATTTTTAAGACCTATGAATTCAAACACGCACCAACAAATACAGAGTGCGAAATCAACCACTGGTTCTAAGTTGGTTTCAAATAAGCAAAAAGTAAGGTATTGTTGAATTTTCTTTATTTAAAATGAAAAATAAAATAATAAATTATAAGGAATATGTGGACTCATGGATTCAAAAAGAGAGAAAAAGAAGACATAAAGACTCGGTGTAGAGAGGTGTGTGTAGGGATGACAAAATAATTCAAACCCGTGAGTGTCCGCCTGACCCGAACCCGATTTTTATGGAAAAAAGTCATGTATTGAGTATTTACCAACCCGAACTCGACCTAAATATTGACGGGTTCGTTGGGTACGGATATGCATTTACCGAATCCGATCTCAGACCCGAACCCGACCCGCCTATTTTTTATAGTCTATCTATTATATTTTATGTTTTATCATCTAATTTTTAATATTATTTTTTATTATAAAATAGTAACATTTATAATCTATTTTTTATATTTTTTATATTTTAACTATTTTTGATTCGGGTAAACGGGTCGGGTTCTGGTATTACATATCCGACAGGTTCGAGTCGGGTAAAAACTTGAACTAAAAAATTTCAAGTTCAGGTCGGGTTTATTTCGGGTTCAAGTTCGGGTACTCAAAACCCAATCCTGACCCGACCCGTTTCCATCCCTATGTGTGTGCCATTTCTCAGCCATTTACAAAATCCAAGTTACTCTCCTAGAAAGGCAAACTGAGGGCATCTCCAATGGGATGGTTTTATCCCTATATTCTTGTGAGTCTTAAAAATCTGCATCTCCAATGGTTGAACTTTGTGGTTTTATCCCTATAAATTTTAAGACCGGTCTCAAACCAAGTCTCAAAACGAGACCCAATATAAGACCAAGTCTTATAAAACATGAGTGGACCCTAGAAGGCAGATGGCGCAGACCGTATAGGAGGGAGACGCAAGCGTTGGCAAAGTACTACGCACTCACGAAAAAAAGACACAAAGATGGGAAAGGAACCGTCACACGCGACGCTCAGTTTTGTTTCTCACAATAGCCATCCACATGTTCTTGCCAGAGAGAGTCATTGATCTCTGCCTTAACTAAACAGACTTGAATGACCCAGATTTTTTTAATTTGAAAATCTAGGGCTGTAGTTAAAATGTTTTTATTTTTTTCGGTTATAATTTTTAATCTCTACAGGTTTTTAAATAGAAGTAGTGAATTTTTTTGGATAAATCTAATGACTGCAGTATAAATTATTTTTAAATAGAAGTTATAATATAAAAAAAGAGTTAAAACTTTGAGATATAATTTTATTGTTGGTGATGGATAGGTCTCATTCATGGTAAAATGAGGTCTCATCGTAGACATAAAAACTTAATATGAGACCTCAATGTTGGAGATGCCCTGACAACTCTCTCTCTCTCTCTTCATCCTCCTCCACTTTTTCATCGTCGTCGCGGACCAGTCTTTGTCATCTTCATCAATCTGGGATACTAGTGCTCTTTCTTATAACCAACCAGGTGCCACACTTCGTGTTTTACTTAATGAACTGTATATGAATAAAGCTGCTAAGATTCTCGACTTGAGGAAAATGGGTTCTATTCATTGCTGAAACTTGTTTGCTCTGCTGAGTGCTGACCCTTTAGTATAATTGAATGTTGGCATACTTGCAGATAAACCCATAACGCGTAGTTTGAGTTGGCCTTTTACTATTGATTTTGGATTCGGTCGTGGGGAGGCTCTTTTTTATTTGTGTTCAGTTGTTGAGAAAGATTTTATTCTCATTGTTAAGGTAGTGTTTACATTTCTAATCATCTTATAGCATTTAGTCTCTTCTTAATGCCTCATGCAGTTTCAGTGTTCATTTGGCTTTGCTTGTATATTGGTTGTGTTGGCTCTAAACATTTGAAAATTGAGTTGAAAAATTTATTTGTGGAATGTGCTCTGAATTTAATGGGACTTCTTGGACTTCTCTAGATTACTAGATCATTTTTGTTAAATGTTCTTTGCAGCAATGTATATGCAATTCAATTCAATTTTATGTTATATGTAGAGACTTTGAAGTACTTGATCTCTTTGCAGCAATGTATATGCAATTCAGTTCAATTTTATGTTATATGCAGAGACTTTGAAGTACTTGATCTCATTGAGTCAATTTTTGCAAGCTAAATGGCTGCTTCATCAACGTTGTTTTCATGTTCGATCCAAGGGGCAATGTCATTTCAAAAAACTAAGACATGTTATAAAGACTTCCAGTGCAGTTATTCAGACCTTGTCTGTAAAAAATTTGGTCATTCCAACTGGATGCACCTGGCACATCCAAGGTCGTTACCCTGTGAGAGATTCTCACAAAAGGGTGAGCGTCTCTGCTGGGCATTGAAAATGGAGAATTCACCTGCATTTTCAGTGGGGAATAAGTTTCAACTTGAAGATGTCATTGAAGCTCAACAGTTTGATAGAGATATTCTTGGTGCTATATTTGACGTTGCCCATGAAATGGAGAAGATTGAAAAGAAGTCACCAGGAAGCCAAATTCTTAAGGGTTATCTTATGGCTACTCTTTTTTACGAACCCTCCACTAGAACTAGACTTTCTTTTGAGTCTGCCATGAAGCGGTTAGGTGGAGAAGTTTTGACTACTGAAAATGCAAGGGAGTTTTCTTCTGCAGCTAAAGGAGAAACACTTGAAGGTATGTTCTTCTTCTACTTATCAGATTTCTAAATATGGTTTTGCAACTTTTTTTGTGTGACATGGACCCTTCATTTTTAGATAGTATCAGAACAGTTGAAAGCTACTCAGATATAATTGTGATGCGCCACTTTGAGAGTGGTGCAGCCAAAAGAGCAGCAGCAACTGCTGGCATTCCTGTAATCAATGCAGGTGATGGTCCTGGCCAACACCCAACTCAGGTGTGCAAAACATCTTCTTATTGTATTCATCTTAGACATGGTGAAATAGTTCATGGCAATGTAGAAATCCTTTTTTACAATCATGAATGAATGTGTTGCTTCAATTAAATGAGAAAAAGTATGCTATGTCTTATTGTATGTAGAAATCTCTATTAGAGTGTAGTAATTTTTAGTTTAGTATATAAGAGAGATTGTAGGGAAAAAACAGATTTGGATAATAGAGGAATCCTCCTCTGCTCACTACAAATGCAGGTCTAGGAGCATAATGGTTGCGTCTCGTAATCACCATTTAGGTCATGTTGTTTTGAGTATCTTTTTATCTGGTTATCTGATTCATATAACATAATGAGTTATTTGTTTGTCACAATAGGCTCTTTTGGATGTCTATACTATCGAAAGAGAAATAGGAAAGCTGGATGGCATAAAAGTTGCCCTTGTTGGAGATCTTGCCAATGGAAGGACAGTGCGCTCACTTGCATACTTGCTTGCTAGGTATAATGATGTGAAGATCTATTTTGTCTCTCCTGATGCAGTAAAAATGAAGGTGAATCCCAAAACAGGGTATCACTTTAATTTACTCATCTCTCAGCCTTCATCATATTATGGGAAATGACGGAAGTCTTGAATATTATGTATACTATTCTTTGAAAGAAGCCACGTTGTTTCCCCTATTTTCCCAAATCTTCCAATTATAACCTTATTACTTTGATCTATCTAAATATAGAGGACATTTTAGTAACCTCCAAAATAAGCAAAAATTAAATAAAAATAGAGAACGAATTGAAACTGTTTTTTTGCAGAAACTGCTCTAACTTATCGAAAAGAAAAACTGCCTCCACAGCCATCGGGTGTGCATTTTGTCTAGTGTGATATAAGGAGATTAGGAGTTTCACCATCTTCATATTTGAATGCAGAATGATATAAAAGATTATTTGACATCAAGGAGAGTTGAGTGGGAAGAAAGTGCTGATTTGATGGAAGTAGCTTCTAAGTGTGACATTCTCTATCAAACTCGCATTCAGCGTGAGCGGTTTGGCGAAAGCATCGACCTCTATGAAGAAGCTCGAGGCAAGTACATTGTGGACCGTCGCGTGTTAGCGGTGATGCAGAAGCATGCTGTGGTCATGCACCCTCTTCCTAGATTAGATGAGGTCAGGATTTATATTCTAATTTTTCTCTCTTTAACCAGGTATTGAACAGCTTAAATTCATTCTATCTCTGAATGTCATGCAGATTACTGTTGATGTTGACGGAGATCCAAGAGCTGCCTACTTCAGACAAGCAAAGAACGGCTTATATATTAGGATGGCTCTGTTGAAACTCCTACTTGTAGGGTGGTGAAGGAAACATTTGCTGTCCTTTTTAATTTTGAAATTTTCGGATTTTTTAGGGTGATGACGAGTGAAGCATTTCTCCGATTTAGAAGTTTTCTCTTTTCTTGGTTATCTTGGTAAACTTTGGTTACAAAAATAACAAGTTAGCTCAAATGAAGGTTGAATTCTTTTGGCTAATTCTTTGAAGCCCTTTTTGTGCTTCCCATGAAGTCAAGTGATGGTAAATAACAAGTCTCAATTAGAGAAAGCGATGCATTAAATCCATGATGGTAAAATGGTTTTCCTTGGACCCAAACAAAAGTTACAGGATAATAAAGCCCCTCTTAAATTACTAATGCCATTTGTTTCGACTATGGTAAATTCATAAACAGGTATTACAAACATCCTTCGTAATGAAGAGATTACATAACCAAGTAACGTACAAAAACAAAAACAAAAACAAAAAATATTAAATGGTACACGAGTCTGAACTTGATTTTTTGCTAGTAAGTAGGTTAGTTTGGATCCACATCATGGGCCCACGCATCCGGTCCTCCAATGATGTCTTTGGCCAAGGTGAAACCCAGTTTGTGTAGACTCAGAACAGCCCTCTGAGAATCATTACCTCTTCTACATACTACATATAATTTGGGATCAGTGCCACTACTCTCCTTTTTCTTTAATGCTAGAGAGATTTCAGGCAACCGAGCCTCTAAACTTGGGAGCAGAATGTTCAACGAATTCGGAAGAGAAACAATCTTGAAGTGTTGTTCTGGACAAACATCAATCAATATGTGCGCTTCCCCATTGACAATTTTTTCCTTGTACTCTTTAGTATTTATTCTGGAGTCGGGCTGTGGTATGTTTAACTTCAAAAGCGACTGCATGTCATTAAAAAGCAAGACGACATGAGAAAAGCCGGTAGAAATGAAATGTCAACTATTATGTATCTATAAGAGACAATTTGTACCGAAGATAATGGAGACTGAGTGAAATTTTCATAATCAAATTCCCGAAATTGCTGCTTAGAGAATGTCATATTTTCACCACATGCTACACATTGCAATGACCTTCTTCGGATCTTAACCTGCAGTGGCAACAACATTTCTGAGCTGCATAATGGCTAAACGATTAACATGAAAAGTCAAATATCCATAAATCATAAAGAGATACTATAACTCCCCCAGGAATCAAAAGATGCAGCACTTAGAGATTCCTAATAATTAAAATGGATATGGGGGAAGGCTGTTCATGGTTGTGGTGGCCACACCATAATACAAAATAAATGTATAACAGCCAGAGGTCACTTGATAGACAAAGTTAGTGAAGCTGGATATGTCTACCCAAAGCACTGACTTCAATTAGTTGCACCTTAAGACTATCCCAAACAAAACAAAGAAGAGAATATGTAAGGTACTTACCATAAAGCATTCAGTCTGAGAATACCATGCAATATATATACATATGTATATGTTTGGATAAATTTCAGTTTAGTTCCCTGTGGTTTGGATTGTTCTTCATGTCACTACCTGAGGTTTTAAATTTTTCAGTTTACTACTTGAGTCTTGAATTTTTCTTCATGTTACTACCTGAGGTTTTTAATTTGTTAGTTTAGTACCTGAGGTTTTATTTTCTCTTCACTTTTTATCTTTTCTTTAAAAAATTATTTAAAATGGGAGGGTATTTCGGTCAATTTATCTATATTTAATAAAAAATAATTTTTTAATTTTTTATTTCTACCAAAAATAAGTTTTTTTTTAAATAGTCGGTTGACGAAATATACCATGTTTATCCTTGGCTGTTTAATTAATGTTGTATGGATATCAAGACATATAGGTTGGCGACATAATTTGTGAGAACTCATAAGGCCGACTCACTTGGCCGACCTTTACTTTTAAAAAAGAAAATTTTAATTCTTTTTCTTAATAGCCACTGAGTCACCATTTATATTTGACTATAAAAATTTTATGAGCATGGTTCAATTCTTTATTATAATTAACAAGTTTATCAAATTACTATGAGCATGATTTTAATTTAGAAAATTAGTATCACTTAATTAGTTAAGAATAACTTTACATTTTTTTTCTATAAAATAGTTGAGGGTTAACCAAGCGAGTCAATCTTATGAGTTCCTACAAATTATGTCACCGGCTCATGTGTCTTCATATTTATACGGCGCTATACAATCAAGGGTAAGCATGACATATTTAGTCAACCGACAATTTTATATAGAAAATTAATATAACTTATTTTGATAGAAATAACAATTTTAGAGAATAAAAACTTTTCTTTTATTGAAGATAAATAAATTGACCAAAATACCCTCCCTCTTTAAATAATTTTTTAATGAAAAGATAAAAAGTGATGAGAAAATGAAATCTCAGGTAGTAAACTGACAAATTTAAAACTTCACGTAGTAACATGAAGAAAAATCTAAACCTCAAGTAGTAAACTGAAAATTTTAAAACCTCAGTTAATAACATAAAGAACAACCCAAACCACAGGGTACTAAACTGAAATTTGCCCTATATGTTTTCTTAACAATAAAAAAATTATTACATACCTACACCTAGTACACCGCTATCAAAACACCTTTGACATGCTATTGTAGGTGGTGGAGTAAGAAACAGACATCGATAGCATGGACCACCTTTGTAATTGTACACCGTGAGCTACATACAACAAGTTCAAACAAGTACTTGGAATCTTATTCTTATTAACATGAAGAATGGATGAAAAATACAATTTGTACCTAATAGATATTCTTATGCTTCAAGATAGGACAAATTACCAATTCATTTTAGCAAAACATACCTGCCCTTCAAATCCCAAAGCAGCACCAGATACAAGGGGCTGCAAGAATAAACATAGAACCAATTAAAACTTAAAAAAAAAATTAAATAAAGCCACGTGGAATAATTAGCAATCACTATGTTAAGTCACAGCTTGTAAAGATAGGGCGACTTTCAGCATGAATAGAACAAGGAAAATAAAGGAGAAATTCAGATATCAGAGTGACTTTGCATGATAAATGAAATAGCCAAACTACCTTCCCTAGCACCACACAGCAATCGCTAATCATGTAACGGCTAGGAGCATTATCCGTGGTATCTACTATTATATCATATCTTAAACACGTTGATAGTCAAGGAAGACTGGTGTTTAAGCAAATGTGAACAAAATTTAAGATTTTAGAACTACATTATTATCTCCAACGTAAATGGAAATCAAAGGAAAAGTTCAAGGATACGAGCTCATGATTTTCAAAGCATTGGATGTGCGCAGTGCTTCTTGGCACTCCACAACCTGGATAATGGAGTTAATCCTAGGAAAACAAATTCATGTTAGAAAGAAGCAGTACACATTAATATATAACACCTGATTCAAAACATTCCAAAAGAGACACGTACGATCGACAAGCAGCTGCCGCAGATCTCACTTTTGGCTGACCAATAAACCCTTCAGTGTGGATAATCTGAAATTGAAAGAATGCAACATGATCACTCAAGATTGAATAAACATGCACATAACAAAAAACACTATGAAAACCTCATCTGCAATCATTTCATTAAATTCACCAATCAGCCTTGCTAGCTTATAAGATAATCAATCTTTAACTAAACTAATATGAAGATTCAGAGTGGCATACTGTTTCCGAACGCGTACCTGCCAGTGCATATTATGGAGCTCAACCACATCATGATCAACGATTCCCAATTGGCCTATGACATAAACAATAAAAAAATTCTTCTTAAGCAATCAAATATATAATAAACACCGCTAGCTTAGTAAATATTCAAGATGAATTAGGTTGAAGCTCTTACAAACACCACAAGCTGCGATACAGCAGCGCAGGCGAACCCAGCCCTCCGGCTCCAGCCACCGAAATCAATGACTTCAACAACTTCGACTGAGCTAAACCAATCACAACATATACAAGTTCAATTAGGATTTGTCTCCATTACAGAAATCAATAATCACTTAATGCATTACAATGCATCAAATTTCTTTACACACTTGTTATTTATTGCTCAATTCTAAAACCGAAATGATACATCAATTATAATTAGAAATAAGTTCCAACACACACAGACCTTGGACTCCGAAAGACGGAAGCAAGAGTTGGCGACTGTAGCGGTAAATCATCTCCGGCGACAAATCGTGACCGTAGACGGAATCAACGGACGGTGTTTCAGGAGCACAAGAGCCATCGGAAACGACGCCGTTTGGCTTCGAGAGCTGAGATTCGGAGCTCGATTTCGGTCTTACCCGCCTTCAAGCTCTCGAGGTCCCGAAGAATCCGACTCGCTTCTCCTCCGTCGGCGGCGTCCATTGATTGATCTGCAGAGAGTGTGAGCTTGAAAGATAAGCTGAGGTTTTTGAGAACCCTAAAAAACTGAAGAATCAACGATCGCAAGAGCGCGAACGCTTCTTGGTTGGGTCAAATGTCAATGCTTCTTCTTATGGGCAATATTGTCATTTATTAAGACATAATTCCATAAGAACAAAAACTTGTCCATTCCTGTGCTCTCCTGAAACCCTTGAAACACAAAGCTTAGCAGTTATGGAGGATTAGAGTGGGTTTCTGGAGACTGCGAAAATTGCAGAGTAGAACCGGTGAGTTTCTCTTATTCTTTTTTCTGTTCGACTTTATATTCCGATTCACAAGCATGAAGGAATCAAATTTGGTCTCAATTGAATGAATAATTAGGTGCGGTAGAATTTGTGGAGTTAATACAGCTTGTCTGTGTATAGAAACTGTTGTTTTTATACTTAGTTTAGGTATGATCCCTAGATTATATATAACTGTTTCAAAATGCCTGCTTTTACTGTATTGATGCTGTTGTCTTCCAGTTGGGGGTGTTATCTCGAAAGAATGTGAAAAAGGAGTGAGGAATGTGTGTTTTTGCTTCAAATTGTATGAACTACCAGCTGAATTTCGGTTGGAATATTGCAGAGTATTGATTTGAAACATGTGGTAATGAATTAATTATAGCTTGTTTGAATTCTTTTGGTTGGAGTGTTTAAGATCAACACTGTCGAAAGGAACCTCGCATATCTTGGTGTTGAGATTTTAGGATTTAAGTTGCTGCCTTGTGAAATAAAAACCAGCCTTCTTCGGATGTAATAGTTCTCAAAACACATGATTAAGTCTTTCAAGTGTCGACAATTGAAAATGCCTCTCTTTAAATGTAACTATTTGCTATTCTCTGTGTTTGCTTGAGCAGGACCAATAACAACCTGCAGAAGCACTAGCCCTTTGCTATCTTCCATTTGGTTCATAGTGTTGAGCAATTGGTAAATATTCATCTGATTTTAGTGGTGAATAATGCCTCGATACAAATATGAGCCTCCTACTGTTCGTGTATACACAGTCTGTGACGAATCAAGGTCTCTTACAGTGCTTTTTGTTGTTCCCGTTTGTAAAATCTAGTTGTCAATGTCTTATTTGTACATGTGTGGCAGGTATTTGATAGTGAGGAATGTTCCTTCTTTGGGATGCGGTGATGAGCTGTTAAAACTTTTCTCATCCTATGGAGATATTGAAGAGTAATGTACTTCATTTTCTTTTGAAGATTCCCATTTTCATAAGCAAAATCTTTGTCATTTGTTGATGTGTCAATGGCTTTTTGCCATGTTCAGGTGTAAACCAATGGATGCTGAAGATTGTGAACAATTCACTGATGTTTATTGGATAAAGTTTCGTCTTGTCAGCAATGCCAGGTGAATATCAGATGAACTTATTCGAAAGCATTTGCAGCTGTTATCAATACTAAACTACAATGTTTTATAAGTTAGGTTTGCAAAGAGGAAATTAGACGAGTATGTTTTCCTCGGGAATCGACTCGGGGTTGCATATGCTCCCGAATTTGAAACCCCTGCTGATACAAAGGACAAGGTAGAAGGCAGGAGAAGAGAAGTTCTAGGACGACTGAACCGTAAGTTTTGTATAGGGTGACAACAATATTGATGTTTCCTAACCAATTGGTCAAATAGTATCTCTCTGAAACATATGATGTATTTATGATATCAGCTTGTAAATCTAAAGGGTCAAGAGCTAGCAAGTCAGATTCCTTGACTGAAGTTCCTTTGGGTGGAACCCCTTCACAGACTTGCAGTGATCCCCAACTTATAAGCAGTAACCCAAGGTACTAACTACCAAGCTTGTTAAACGTTCACTACCTTGTCAACAAACTTATTTGAAGCTTAGCCGACGTATTGCATTTCCTTTTGTTTTAGAAACTATGGACAATTACAAGATACTGAGTGCGTCAAGAATCCTCCCATTACAAGGGTGTCCTCTGAGAAGGTTCGTTGTTGCTCTCAAATGTTAAAAGTCTTGCGCTATTGTTATAAAAACCCTTCAATGTCTACAGAGCCGCTAATTGGTGACATTCAAGTAACCTCCAATGTGGTTTGGTCGGAATGAAGGCCAGTTAAAGAAAATCCATAAATTTGTTCTTTTAGGCTGTATTAAGGATGTGTTTTGGGGTAGAATGTTGTTATAAGTTGAGAAACTATGCTCCGAACACATTGTGAATTGAATACTGCTGACATAAGGTCCTGTTGTAATTCATTGAAGGAGTATTTTGCTTCACCATCAATGAACCAGACTGTCCAGATGGTCAGGGAGAAGCTAGATAAGGTGAGAACCTCAATAGCATGTATTGTATCCTTTCTTTGAAGCTTCTACACATCTGTCCTTTGATGTATAATGCATTATGCTCTCTCCATATTAGATTCAATCAAGTACTGAGCATCTGTTAGAAGGACATACATCCAAGAAACCAAGGGTGGACAACAGAAGGAGAATATGATGCAACTTGAGAGAAGAAGCAATCCAAGTGGATCTGATTTTTGTTATGGTCTCACGTCAGCTGTTACTAAACATCTGGTCGATGTTTCTGATGTTCTTTTCTGTTTTAGGAGATCCACAATAGATCATGTAAAGTTACACATATTTGAGTATTTCTCGTAGAAGATGATTACTCCAATTTTACTCGTGCTTATTGCCAAAACAGCAATGGAAACCATACCATCATGACGTGTTCAGATAAATGAATACAATCAGGTGTGATGGATATGCAAATCTCATATCATGTCCAAATCTTCATCAACCAGCGCTTACTGCCACCAAGGTAGAATTCGACATAAACCAACATTAATACCAAGTACTAACTCTACACTCCTGAGTTTACTCAGCAATGAACACGAAAATAAAAGGTGTTCAAGAAACAATACTTTCTCGAAATCAAAATTCCAAAGGAAGATGGAAATCACAGTTCCTCTTTCAGTGTAGTGGCCGCCTTCTCATAACGTTGCCTGAACTTGGCAACCTGCCCAAGGTTCTCGGCCATTTGGCGCTTCGCCTTCAAATGGTAAACCTTACCAACATGGTGTATCTTGGTCATCATAACGTGCATCAACCTCCCACTCTGTGTCACATAGGACACCCATTGCATCTGAGGGTGCAATCCTTTCTTCATCTCCAAACAATCTACAACTTCACAGACAAATAATACAGAAAATGACATTATACTCTTGCTCTCAAGAACTGTATGTAATACAACGTGAAATGCTCGACATTATTAAGAGCTATAGCCACATCTTAGAAATAATTTTTTTTCTTCGCTATTAAGGCTGCTGCTTTCAAATTACTAAAAAAACTAAACACAAGTATCACAGTGGACTTTCAAAACAAGGTAGCAATTTTGAAAAGAAGATGATTATCGATAACTCCATTTTATGGCTGAATCACCATCAGAGACAATAGTACTGCAGAACACATTAGGCAAGCTTACAAATATCCTCATACTCAACGGCTTTAAGCACTCTACCATCATACACCCCCTTCTCTATCTGCACCTTAGCACAAAACTTCTCTGTGTCCACGGCCAGCAACCTTGCATTTGATCCTCTATACGCCCCATGCATTATCTTGACAAGACACCCAATCTGCGGAATCACTATCTCAAGCTCCTGCTGGTCAACTCTCAACACATGCTTGCTATCAAGCATCTCAATCTCCCCAACATATTTGTCAATTACCTTCTTCACAACCCCTTTCTGCTTATAGTACCCCTTGTCTGCCAAAGCTTTGCTCATAACTTTCACAATGATCCCCTCACACACCCAATAGTCCTTCCTATTAACCCTCTCTTTCTTCCTCTCCTCCTCCTTCATCAAATCCTCCAATGCATTGCTCTCGGCACTGCCACCCCCGGTCTTCGCCTTCTTACTCTTCCTCTCATCCTTATCCTCCACCTCCTCAAACACCAATTTCGAACTCTCCCCTCCAATGCAAATCCAATTTTCACACTGCTCTCCGCCCTATTGAGCTCCGAATTAGCTACATTCTCCTCTTCGGCAGCATTGGCATTGTCTGATAAACCCTCTCGATCTGCTTCTCCTCCTCCGCCAAATCTGCCTTCACCCTCTTAAGCTTCTCCCTCTCCTTGAACATCGTCTTCGAATCTCAATCAATGTACCTGATGAACCACCCTATCGGGGTCTCATCCACCTTGCACTTCCCGGTGCGTCCCAGGTGCTTCACGAACTCAGTGAGGGTGGCCCACTGTGTAGAGTTCATGTGGAAGTGGTGGCGGTCATTGATGTACTCGTTGTAGACGAAGGTGGCGGCAACACGGCTGAAGCGGTGGGCGCGCTTCATGTGGTCAAGGAAAGTGGTCTCGAACTCCTCCGAGTAGCCCTCGACGATGTGATGGGGGTTCTGGCCGAAGATGAGCATCTGGCGCTGGTGGCTCTTGCTCATGCAGTGACATTTGAAGCCATTCTCGTCGTGGCATTGCGTCCGACACATCTGGCAGTACCAACGAAGCTTCTGGAGCCCTTTCGCTTTGATTCGGTTCGCGATTGCCTTGGGCGTCAGGAAATCATTCTTCCCCATAGTGATTATGAAAAAAAGTTTACGCGGATTGGGATTGAGATTCAGGGGAATGGGAATGGGAATGGAAAACCTAACCCTAAGATTGAATCTTTTTGCTACAGGATTGGGAGCGGAAGAAGATTAATAGACACAATTAGATGAAGGAAATACAAGTCTCTATTTATTTTCATGAAAACACTAGGAGGACCTAAAAATTGTGAAGAAGTTTTTGAATGGAAAACAAAATCATGGATCGAGTAATAGCAGTCGAGCCAAGAAGAGCTTACCTTGAATTTAAGGTGAGATGAAGTGCTTTCTTTTACGCTTGAAGACTTCCACAACAGATTTCCTTGTTTCAACGCTGAAATCGAGCCTACGATCAGAGACGGAGTTGTGGGTAATTACTGAACTCGAAGAACCGAAGAAAGAACGACGCTGACAGTCTGATAGCCTGGAAGCAACAACATGCAAATATATGACAACTGGGTGGTGGGCTTGATGGGCTTTAGCTGAGAAAGATGGGCCAAACGTTAAATATTATGGACGTTGGACACCGAAACCTCATTTGTTTTTTTTCTCGTTATTTTTGTCCTTGAGCTTGCTTTCTGTTTAACAAATGGTCCTCTTACTCCTCTACATGTGTTTCTGTTCAACAAATGGTACAACACCATGAGTTGTTAACTTGGAAGTTGGAACGATACAATAGTTTCCAAAGTGTTTTCTGCACTAGTCTAGAGAGAGCCGTCATCATGCCCTTAAGTCTAAGGTGATCAAGAGCTAGCTTCAAATTGGTCCCTTTCATCCCAGGTACGTCAAGATGTGGATGTAGGTAAATTTGTCGCTATTTATATTTCCGGAATTGTCTTCTTAGTTGATCGACATCTAATTTTCACGTTTCTCAAGAGAAAAAATAAAATAAAAAATTAACCAGATTGTCTATCCCACAGTATAAGCTCGATGATGGAGGGCAAGTCCCGGTTCCAGACAGCACAGTAGTGTGAAAATTCCTAAATTCAAATGTGTCATCAAAGGGGACTTGCTCTTCTTATTAGCACAAATTGAAACCGAAGGATTGGTCAGGGCCTCTGTTTGGCAGTTAAGCCAGTGTTAAAAGTAAGCTGCGACAACAAATCGTTATAAAATTAAGCATAAAATTTATTGATCATCCACAGTAGCAGCAACTAAAGAGTATTTTACACAGTACCCATAAAGCACCCTAGGCAAATAGATCAAAGTCGTCATGCAGAAAATACAAACTGCAAACGTAAAGCTGACTATGCAAAACCAGTTTTGCTTATTTAGGCGTCGGCTAGCATCCAATAAGGTACAGACATTAACCCAAATGGCAAACTGAAATACTAGATTCACAGAGATAAAAATCTGCTCATTACTGCATAACAAGACATTCCTGTGTCCCCGGCACCATATCGTGACGGGAGCTTTTGTTGATGACATTGACTTCTTCATTTGGGCGAGGCTTCACTTCTGGATCCTCAAGTGTATTTGCATTCCCATCATCACCACCACAAGCAATGGCTCCAAATATAAGCGCATTCACTTCTTGGAACCTCTCTTCAGACAGGGATACCTCAGCAAGGAGCTTCCAAGCATTTTCATCAGATGCCTCATCATAGTCCTTCTTCCTCTTTAAGACCATATGTCCACTGATTTCCCACACAGCTGGATTCACCTGAGTATCCAGAAGCTCTGCTCTAACTTCCCCAAGAGCTTGTTTCTCAGCATAACACTGCATTTTGCAAATACCAGGGTGAGTGAGACAGCCTATGAATAAAAAACATAACACAAGTATCATCACACATTTGAGTTTTGATGACTTTATACCTGTGGCATGAGAAATATCCGCTTTCCACAGTCGGATATGAGGACATTGTAAGGAATGTTGTTCTCTTGAAGGCAAATGCAGGCATCGGAGACTGAGTTGGACAAATCTTCCAGAGTATTTCCACCTTCAAAAACTAGACCTCTGACAGGATAGTTCAGAAGCTCAGAGATCTTCACCCCAACTTCTAAAGTGGTTATCTTCTTGGTAGGAGCCTTCTCAATGGGAAAGGTTACAGCCAAGTAGTAAGCCTGGAATGGAAATAAAATTCAGCAAACTGAAAATGTTGACCAATAACTATAGATAGTAGTGCATCCTTTCAAAAGATGTAGCAGAATTATAAAGGTGTGCAGATAAATACCTGGAAGTGAAGGTGATTGATGGTAGCGAATGCACCCAAGCTGTTGTAACCCAACCGGAAGTAAGGATTCCCTGCTTCTACTGCCATGTGCAGTGCAAGCAAGAAGCTTTCGCGATCAATCCTTTGTGGCAATGACTCAAGAATACGAGGAATCAATAGCACATGCCCATATTCAATTGGACTCACCTGTTGAATGGTAGATAGTTAATGATGAAAATCCTCACTCAATTAGACTTAAAATGAAGAACGCACGAGAAAGAACATACATTGATGGCAACAACGCTTGGAGAGCTTTCAACATCAACAGGTGCATTAGGGTGAAACTGAACTTCACCATCTTCACTCGCTTCAAACTGGAACAGAACTTCCTCTTGTCCAACTTTGGTGAAGTTGAACTTGCTGCCATCAAAGGGTTGAAGAACCTTATCAACTCGAAACTCAGTTGGTCTCTTCTTAAGGTGGCGGCCCTCATTCAGCTGGGCAATGAAACCAAACTGGCCCGGGATCACCTACACCAAATTATCAAAAAGTTGGTACCCATATCTCGAATGAATCAGCAGGCCTATGTAAACAAACATCGAAGCTGAGAAAATACTGACCTTGGTCTCGCAAGCAGTGACATCATATCGAAAGAGCCCTTTCTGCATGCGATCCTCCCACTGAAACGGAGTAATAAAACCATTTTAGGTCAAAACACTAAGACAATTAACAATGCTTGTGATTATGTCTTCAAGTCCTACGAATAACGTACCTGGCCAAGAACTAATGAATCCAGAAAAGCAACGGGGGCTTCAACTGAAGCCTTGTCACCAACGGTGTTGTTTTGCTTCTTGAAAGCATACAAAGGAAGTTTTGCCCCTACACAAACGCAAATAAGAAAGATAACCCCATCAAAACACCAATTATCTAACTAGAAGGGTTAAAAAGCTATAAAATCAGCTTTACTCTTACTCTAACCATATTCGCCAATTCGTCAATCCCCAGATGACAATCAAACCCCAAATATTATTAAGCAAATTCTTAACATAATATACAAACAGAATTCCAGGCACACATTGAAAAGTAAGGAGTTGAATTCAGCACATACCAGTAATGCAACATTTGTTGAGGCAGTTGCGGCCGCAGCCCCCAACTCGGCGACCCTCGTCAGCCTCGTCTTTCTGGTAATTCGAAACCACAGTAGGAACCCTCTTGATCTTGAGCATTGTCTTTCTTTTCTTTTCTTTGAATCGTAAATCAAACTGGGTGTGCTTTACAGACTACTAGAACTAAGAAATCTTCTTGAGCTAATAAATGAACAAGATGAGATGATGAAGAAGAAGAAAGCTAAGAAAAAAGCCTAAAAGAAAAGTTGAAGGTTGGAGGAGGCAGAACCACCACCGGCAAGGAAAAGAAGGTCAGAAGGACTTCCTCCTTCAGACGGCAAAGCACCACGCCCGCCGTGCGGCGAAGGGTTGCTCTCAATTACACAACCCTTACGTCGGAGAGTCCGGCGGACATGAATGACTGGCCGTGAAGCTCTGTGTATAGCCGTGATGTCTACAACTCCTCGAACCTGGGTTTTACCCCCACAAAAGATGAAACAAACAAGACTCGAATCACGTAGAAGAGAAAACCCAGATGGGATTGGGATCGGTTTTAAGTTTGAGTTTGAGTTATGAATTTGGGGGGCTAGCTCAACTGGTTTGGTGTTTCTGGTGGTGAATTTGAGAGACCCAAGGTGAGATGAGAGATTGTTATATAGATGAGGCCCTGAGATGGTGGTTGTGGCTGAGGATGTGCCGTGGGGTCTCTTGTGACTTTCGTGGTCTTGGTTTTGTGCTCTAATACAATTTTGTGTGTAATTAAGTGAATTGATATGAGATGGAAACACGGCGAGAAGAGGACTGACTAGTCTCTCTCTGATTAGAACTGATGGGAATTTTTTAGCCCAGTTGGGTTTTGGCGGAAAGGGACCAAATTTGAGGTGTACGGGCGGGGGGAAGAAGCGGGACCTCCGATTTCCGTTTTTATAAAAACCCCCAGAGAGAGAGATTAGGCGGTTTAAACATCCGTCTCCCAGTTAATTGGGGGAAATTAGAATCCTAATAAAGAGTTATTGGCCACAAATGAGTCATCATGATCTTTCTTTTTCTTAACTGCTTGACATGCTTATATTGGTTGGTTGAAAATTAAAATCACCTTTTTTTTAACGAAACGAAAGCATCATTAAACAACTTTCGCAGTGAGAATCATTAAACGACCTTCGCAGTGAGAATAATACAAACTTGACTTAAAAAACAACTTTATTCCACTAAAAATAGACGAAACTAATCATAGTAGATACTATTCTTTAAAATGTTAAGCTCAACTGTTATCGAGCTTACTTGCATCTGCAATAGTTAGATGACCCACATATGAACGGATAGATATAAGCATACTCTTAAGCATGCAATTGTGGTAGATATGCCTCCATGTAAATCGTCATCTAATGAAGATGCAAAAAAGCCAACACCTTATATGTGCCTAAATAATCTTCTCCTTGCCCTTACTAGATAGGCTAGGAGTCGCCACTGGGTGGGAGGCGGGGTTACCTGCGAAAAATACTCTGATGCTCAGATCAGTAAGAGCTTTAGTGCAAGTATGTTCTGAGTAGAGTCTTACAATAAAACATACTCATTTCTCCTATTTATACCACCTGAGAGCCACCAAAATAAGAGTCATTACCCTTTCTGCCGAACTACGAAGTTCATGCCCAGAACTTTGATCCTCGAACTTCGGCCTCAACCCCAGTATCCTCTTATTTCAGTGCCACCTTCCTAGGCTTGCGCCTTACTCCACGTTTAGTGCCCCCTTTTAAGGGCTACGTGGGCTCTTGGCATACCAAACTCGATCTGATCATTGCCCCTCGCTCTGGGACTCATGATCCATTCATTCCACGTAAGGGATATTATCTGAATACAAATATCAAACTTTGAGACTCATCTCGACCTTCGATATTCACCCCGAAGTTCAAACCTCAAGCAACACTTCCAAAATCGAACATCGACCTTCGACATACTCTTTGAAGATCCAATTTTTGACGTTCTTATCATTCGACCCACCTCGACTTCATGTTTGTCGATCCTAAGTTTGAATCTAAAAATTCTTGTTCCCACAAGGCACAATTATCAGACCACTACGAGTTTTTATAGCTGTCTCCTTGATACAAAGAGCAACAATACGCTCTTCCGGACATGGGAGTTTGATGTGACAATCCGACCCTTGTCGAAAATAGTCAAAATGAACAAATAAATAGGTAAATCGAGGAAGTACTAGATCTGAAAACAAATTTTAACTAATTTAGTTGAAGAACGTAACCGATAAACTTGTTACAACAAAACAGTAGTAACGATATAAGACAAACTTAATTTCTTCTTCAACCACACCGCTACTGGTGGCAAACCCCATCACCACTGCCCACCCATTGGGTTGACGAAGTCTGAATGGCAGATTAACCTCACAACTACCCGTTTCAGAAAATAATTTTTCGGCCACGCGTCGCCATGAGCTCACGCACCACCACCGGAGGTGGAGACTAATACCCCGTTCGAAATCTCTCATCGAGCTCAACCAATTATCTCAGAGGACCTTAGGCAGATTCCAGCTAACTTAGCCGAAATCGGCCCCGAAACATCCTGGCCAGATTATCTTTACAGCGTTGATTCTCCGCCGTCAAGCCACCTCGTTGATCGATGCTTGACCCAATCAACTCACGAGGATGAAGGGAGCATAACCCCTCTACCCTAGGTGGCCCAGAACACCGACAACCATCGTACACAGTGGAGGCCGAAACTGAATAGTACAAAATCAATTTTGATTTCGACGACTTAAACCTACAACCAAAATTCTCAACACAAACAACAAGACGATAAGGAGGAATAAAGTATTCGAAACCATACCAAGATCAACGGGAGATTGCCGGAGTTGTCATCGTTGACGGTGGTGATAATTACTCAAAACCCTAATGTTACTCGCTCTTGATTCTCCCTCCTCAAGCCTTAAACCCTACAATCAAAGCTAGTAATAGGTAAAGGAAAAGGAGGCCGGTTGAACCCGACCAGTTTCACGACCGAAGGTGGCAAGACGACGCCATGTCGCCGGCCGACGGGTTTTGATCCCAAACGGGTCGAGCTAAGACAAAGAGAAGAGTTGACCCTTGGTCAACTCATTTTTTTTTCGAAATGGGAAAGTTACCTTTTTCAATTATGGAAACCACTATTTATACTTCGATATTTACGGTAATGTAATTTCTGATAAACATTCGTTGATCATAACTTTTACGTCGTAACTCCGATTTTCACAATTCTCAAGTTTGCGAACTCGTCTCGACAAATTCTACGATTTTCACCTAAAGTCAACCAACTTCGACAATTTGATAAAAAATCAACTCGATACCTCTCAATATTTATAAACGATAAAAATATTTTACCGTAATCACTAAATCAAACTCGAACTTTCTATAAATAGTAGAAATTATACAAAAAGGTCGGGGTATTACACTTGAGACCCAAACACAAAGTCCCCATCTCCATCTCGAACTCCTAATCCTAAGCCCTCTTGAAAGCCGAAACCGAGTTGAACTGATAGGAGCCTTACTCCCCCTAGACGATGATGTCTCAGAAACTACCTCGTGTGTTGTAGTACTCAAAGTCAAGTTCGACGCCAACATTGCAACCTCCATTGCTGCTGTTCTCAATCCCAAACTAGCAAAAAGGACACGAAAATCACACTCACCATGAGGGTGAAAAATCAGGCCACGCTTGCCACATCTACCTGATAGATTCTCATAGAAGAACTTGACTTTTCTCACTATCCCAGGCGCCATGACCAACTCCTTCTCAAAAACTATTGGATCAGCTATCGGATGCGAAACCCTAACCCGGATAATACCCTTTTTCTGAGCTGTGAGATCATGCTCCAAGAACTTTCATGCTTCATATGCAAACTCTGCAATATTCTCATCCACTTCAAACAGAGGAGTGATCCCCGAAAGCCTAACCCAAAAATAAAGGGCGTCGAACGCCACCGCATCAATATTCGAAGCCCCGTCGTAATCCACGATCACCAAAGGAGCCCTCTTATAGTGTCAAGGTCCGCTGCAACGCACACGCTTCTTGTCCCGGTTGCCTTCAAACGTGAACAAAAGAATCCCATTAGGACGTTCTTAAACTCGGAGAGTCCTTTCCAACAACCACACATGTCGTAATTGAGATCTGAAATCTTGGATGTCCATTGGATTGGACGATAGCACCTTATCAAGAAGAAAAACTCGCTTGGCTTGGAGTAAAGTGCCCCCAACCGCTGCGGTATGTCCACGGGTGGTGCTCCCAGTGCTAGGGCAGAGGAGAAAGAGGCTAAGACATACTCTATGGTGTCCGACATGGTGAGATTCGACGAAAAAATAACTAGTTTCGCGTTTGGCGGCTAGGGTTTTCTCACAGGGAGAAACTAGGGTAAATTAAAATCACTTTCTAATCAGGCAACTGGGAGAAATATCACTTTTGGTATGATTTTTTTCCTAAAGGAATTATGCAATTGATATTAAAGACGGGTATGTAGGAGAAAATAATATAATGAAGATCATAGTTAATGATAATTAATAACTAGCCACGATTCGTTGTGATACTGTTAGCCCAAGGCAAACACCACAAGAAATTGCCATTTCCAGACAGAGTTCACGCTGCATCTTTTAGGTTGGTGGAGACTCCGTATTCTGGTTCAACCAAGAAATGAAAAGCTTGGAAAGAAAAGAGCGGGAGGCCTTTTGGTGCACTTGAAAAGGACCCTACGAAGCGTATTGCCCCTCTCAAGTGGACCTATCATGTGAGGAATCCTAGTCAGTATGCTTCGGAGAAGAAAAAACTTGATTTCATAGTCGTTTATCAAGTTTAACTTTATCTTTGGATGAATCTCAAATATATTTTTTAAGTTTTAAATTACCATGCCACAATTACGTATTTGCATATTTAAATACTTTGTTAACATATTTAGTTTGGAATTATATATATCCATTTTGTTGAGATGAACTTGACATATCTTAATTTTATTGATTTTGATTTGTAAGACTAGTGTTTATTCTTTAGGGATTATGCATCTCAGGACTAAACACCCAAAGTAACACATGTGGTAGTATAATTGGTCAGTTTTTCAAATTTTTTTAAGAAGGTGGCGGTGGCTAACATCGACAGATGCTCGACGAATGACGGCAAGGAAAGTGCGGCGGCGCGACGACTTCTACCGAATATTGTGAGGGAGAGAAATTGTTTTTAATTAATTGAGGTTATAGTAAACTCAATTAATTAAAAACAATGACAAAATAAAACCTTTTTTTGCTGACACGTGTCAAAATAAAAAACAGCAAGTGGAAAGCGCAATTGAATGCCATGAACTATGTGGCCAAAGCTCATCTGCCCCTTTGACAAAAAAGTACGCGGTCAAAAAGAAGTCCCGTTTGTC
Source organism: Geum urbanum (assembly GCA_946800695.1). Classification (NCBI taxonomy): domain Eukaryota; kingdom Viridiplantae; phylum Streptophyta; class Magnoliopsida; order Rosales; family Rosaceae; genus Geum; species Geum urbanum. The sequence continues at coordinate 32,426,111 of OX327006.1, forward strand.
AATTATTTTATTTATTTAAATATTTATGTTTTTGGAGCATAATATGCAACGTCCCGCATAGCATAGGGAAATTTCCCGACCGCAAGACAAAAAAATCTGCCAAGTCTCGCTCTCCTATCCATTCATCTCCACGGCTACGAAGCTTCCCTCCAATCGTCAGGAAACAAATTCTGCAAGTGGGGCTTGTGTTCAAACTAAAAATATAGAAAACTAAATAAGTTGCTAAATTGGGACCCGCACGTCAGAAAAGTTGCTATATTATAACACCCGGAAATGAGCACGTGAGTCGTTACATGGACAACAGTGATCTGTTTAAGGCCAAAAAGAAAAGGTCGTCGGAGAGAAGGATTCGGGATCTAGGTGCATGCCCAGGCCACCACCAAATGTATTGTGTACTTTTCTGAACCTAATCTAAATTGTTCCGAAGAAGAAAATGGTATAATTATCAAAATTATTTGTTTTAATTTTAGTTGACGCTGTTAGTTTTCAATAACAAATTTTGTAACAGGGCTGAATTGGGCCGTTTCCATTAGGTTTAGCTATGGAACTAGTTCAACAAATGGTTGGGTATGTGAAGTTTTCTTATATACAAATATACCACGGTGTTGCTCAGTCACTCTCTTTCAAACAGATATTAGATGGAAGTCCTAGCAAAGGACATGTAGCCGTTTCTCCAAGGACGAAGACCTTCTCCTCATATCCAACACCATGACCTGACGCATTATGCTGTGCACAGTGCACCTACTAATTTAAAAACACACACACACATTATTATTATATTTTCTAAAAATTTCAGTGCCGAAATTCAGTTTTATAGTGAATTGAAGTCTGACATCTCTCTTTGTTATAATTTTTTTTTCTTTTGCAGAAAATCTGGGTAGTTAAGTGTCTAATGAATAAATAAATAATTAATTATTTAAAAACTCAAAAACGGATAAGTTTTCTAAAAAAAAATCAATTTATGACATTAAGGTAAAAAATGTCTAACTTATGGCACATTTTAAAAAAAAAAATTCAGCTGACATCATTTTCTCCCAAAAATGCCCAATAAGTTATAAAACTCATTTTGTCATTCCAATTTTGCCCATTTGCTAGTTAGTTAGCTCATCTCCTTCTATTTTGGTCAGCCCTCATGTATATAATTTCTCAAAAAAAAAATCTTTTAATATATATATATATATGCATGTGAATTATGTAAAGTGTAGGGTAGTATAGGACGTAAATAATTCAAATGAAATTTATTTTTGAGACAAAGCTACACAAACAACTATTTAGATAGTTATCCAGACAGACACTTAAACAACTACTTTAAAAAATTACTCACACAAATACTTACACAACTGATACACATGTTAGACCCTTCATTATACAAACAATCTACGAATTTAGGTGCAGGGATTTTGAGAAATCACCGACTTCCCTGTAACCATGATCGGAAATCAGCTTACTGACCCCATGGAATTTCCCGGATTCTGTTTTTTCACTGGCTCACTCTGAAGATGAACGGATTGTGCTTCCATTTTTCTTCAGTGCTCTAATGGCGATCTCCTTCACCTTTGTTCCTCCCCTATCTTTGATCAGTCTCTTCCTCTTCCTCTTCTTCTTCCTTTTCATATCCCTCGAGCTTTTTGAAGCCTGAGAGGAGGCATGCTGTATTGGCGAGAAATTGGCGGCGGCCGGTGGTTAATTATTCGTCATCTCCAACCGAGACTGGCTCGATCTGACTACACGAGTTGAAGGTATAAGATGGGTAGTGACCATGGTTTGATTGATTTCTAGCTTATTGCTTCTGTGGTATAACATCAATTTGGTATGCCTAGAAGGCGTTTGATGAAATGTCTGAGAGAAGAATTTGTAATTCTACGTCTACTGTATACTATGACTTGATGTATGGGGTGCAGTTGTCGTGATTTGCAGATAACTTTCTGCAGTTATGCATTTCCTGTTCTTTTGTAAGTTTGAAATCTTACTCTAATTCTTGTCATAAGACTTACAAATATACATTCTCTTCAAGGTATGCTGCAGTGGGATTTCTCAGTGACCTTACCGCTTGATGCATACTCTGGAGCCAGGCACCTATATAGTAAAGAAACAAGTTACTGAGGAAATGCATCTAACAATAGTAGCGAAAGCTTCTTCTACATGACTTTAGAAATCTAGATAGTTATTGAGCTTGTTACCCAAATGTTCCCACTACTTGAGTAGAAAGGTGAGTCATGTGAGTGTTGGTACCAGAGAAAGACTTTGCCAGTCCAAAGTCAGAAACCTGAGCATAATCCCAAGTTCATTCTCAAAATTAGAAAAACTAGCAAAGTCTGCTGCACCTTATTACTTATTACTAATTCTCCTAGTTTTGATGTTTCCAGTCAAACCACCTATCAGTATACAACTTCTCCGGGAATTCATACTATAACTCCCGGCAGTATGAGGAAGACTTGAGGAACTCCACGGCAACTATGCCGAGTCAAGAGTATGGCATTAGTAGGTACACTGAGACTACCAGTGAGTATGGTCTTAATCCCTCTGGCTCCAGCAGCGAAACCCAGGATACAATGTGAAAGTTGAGATAACAAAGTTACTACTACACTAATTATTGTGGTATATAATTTACATTAACTGTAGGTCCTTCGTTTTTCTTTCCATTTTTATGTATGATACAGTAGCTGTGATTTACTAAAAAAAACAAGACACTGAATGATCTGAATTGATATTGATATTGATATCCTGGTTCAGCAATCACAATACTGAGTAGTGTACTCATTAGCTAGCTGTTGTAAATAGTTTTACTCGAAGGCAAGACAGGAGAAAACTCTCTAGCAAAGAAATAAAAAATCAAAACGTGTATTGACGAGGAAAATCAGTACCACATTTCCATCAGTCCCATTACTTCCTGAGTCCTAACTTCCTGGGTTAAGATTGTAAATCAAGATGGTTGATCCATGCGGTCTAATGATTATTCAAGCATTTCCTGCATTGGTTAGGTTTCCTTTGTGAAAGGAATTGGGATAACATCGAACTATATAAAGATAAGACCATGTGCTGGTGAACATTTAGAGTTACATTGAGAATCGAAGAGCTGAATACATACAAGTGAACCGAGATACGATTACTGTGTATTATATAAGGTGAACGATAGCGATAGTGAAGGATCCTCCTTGATCAAATACAATTTTGCTACACGCAAATACATCTCGTCAGAGAAACTTTGTAACTAGACAATCAAAGTGCTTGTCACCTATTGAGTGAGAGTATTGAGATGCAAGGAAGCAACGCAACTAGAAGATTGAAGAGTTTGTCACCTATCAAGTGAGAGTTTGTAGATCCAAGGAAGCAAGACCCCAGTGTTCTCAACACTTCATCAAGGAGATTGCTCTGCTTTGCACTTACAAAGAGAGTGTAGAGTATCGATTTCTGTGGCTCTGCTAGAGACATGAAAAACCCAAAGTTCTAAGACACTAGGCAAGAAGGATCCATTCAGGCGAGGTTGGTGTTCTCCCCGCCTAAATCGCTTAGTTAATAATTCAGGCGACACAACTACACATTCACATTCCATCGCGAGACCGTGGCACGCCAGTACACGAAGCATAGTAGGATAAAACCGATACCTGCGGTTATATTATCCAAAATCTATAAAAGAGACAGTTTACAAGAGGCCCGGTACTCGTTCCTCGCTAGGGAGATTTTGGTGTCAAACACGTATCTTGCTAGATATCTGCTAACAACTTACCTTCGTTTTATGATGAAATTACTATAAATTACTTGCTCAATCTAGCTCTAATTAACTAGTTTATATATTGGCCAAATTAATCTACCTACTTGATTATCTAGATAAATAAAACTAGTTTACCTATTAGATTAGTCTATCTATTGGATCATTTTAATTACCTACACATGCATTAATCTACCTAGCTAGATTCCTAATCTGAATATAATTTACCTATGATATATAAAATTAATGAATGATTCATCTATAATATTATTTATAATTTACCTAATTATTGAGCTTATCAAAAACAAAAAGAAATCCTCTATAATATTAATTATAATTGACCTAATTCATATTACCTAATTTTGAAAATTAATTTACCTATGTAATGACTTATTATTTTCTATGAATTCACTCATAACTTACTATATATTATATTGTGATTTATTATTTTTTATTTATTCTCATTAATTATCATAACATTTGTTTAAAATCACAAATATAAGTTTAGTACAGGGGTTAAAATTAATTGCTGGTTTTATATTCAGTTTTTTCTAATTGTGGCATAAGGCGTAAGTAGTTTGAAATCAAGGTACTGTTGTAGGAGAAAATATGTAAACGGAAAAAACTGTATCTCTTTCATTGATAGAATCCCTTAAATATAGGCTGATATAATCTGTTACAATAAGTGTCCCGATATGATAGAGATTCCATGTATCTATCTAATTAATATCCGTATCTAACTAGGACAAGACACACACCGGAAATTATGGAGAATTAATCTCCTTAAATACTCCCCCTTTTGTCGATGGCCATAACAATAATGCATGATTTGTTGTCTCATTATAAACCTCGCCAAGCAAACAAAAACCTCATGGGTAAAACAAAAGCTTGATCTAAAGGAAAAAGAGTACAACACACCAACTACTAAAGCTACTACATGTGATGTAGACTCCCCATGATGTCTGCAGAAATGTAACTCCCCCTGACTGTAAACTCAGTCTAGGGGTTCTGATAACCTGCGCATACCAATGCATGCTTCTCACATGTTTCACAAAAGTAGATTTATGAAGTGACTTAGTAAATAAGTCCGCAGCATTATCAACGGAACCAATCTGGTTCACTTGAATATTCAACAGCTGCTGTTGTTGCTGATTAAAGAAAAACTTCGGTGATATATGTTTTGTATTGTCACCCTTAATGAAACCCAACTTCATCTGTTCAATGCATGCAGCATTATCCTCATAGATGCAAGTGGGATCAGTAACAGTAGATTTCAATCCACTAGAGCCTTGAATATGACCTATGATTGACCTGAGACAAACATATTCTCTAACTGCTTCATGCAAAGTAATTATCTCAGAATGATTCAAGGAAGTAGCAACAAGGGTTTGCTTTGTTAATCTCCAGGATATCGCCGTGTTTCTCATAGTGAAAACATAACCGGTATGTGAACAACCTTTGTGTGGGTCAGAGAGGTACCCAACATCAGCAAATCCAACCAACATATCAACCGGTGTTTTGGAATAGGAGACAGCATTAAAATCACTTACAACAGCTCCATCTTTCTATGGGTCTAACAACTCCTTCGATGGATCGAAGAGGTTACTCTGATCCGTCCAGGAAGCATCCTTCGATGCATCGAGGAAATCCTTCGATGGATCGAAGGGCCTACTCGGGTCAGCACAGTTTAAAGCATTAAGATGCTTAGAACTCAAGTGTTGTGATTCAATATTCCCTTCACAGGGAATTGCATGCTTCTCTCTATCTTCTTTATAAGGGAAGAATAAACCCATGTCAATGGAACCTTTCAAGTATCTGAATATTTGTTTTACTCCATTCCAATGACGTTGCGTAGGTGCAGAACTAAATCTGGCCAACAAGTTCACTGAGAAGGCAATATCTGGACGTGTGCACTGAGCTAAATACAACAAAGCTCCAATAGCACTAAGATATGGAATTTCAGCTCCCAAGATCTCCTCATCGTCATCTAGCGGACGAAACGGATCTTTCTTGGGGTCCAGACTGCGAACAACCATTGGTGTGCTAACAGGGTGTGCTTTGTCCATATTGAATCGCCTGAGCATCTTTTGGACATAAGCAGACTGGTGAATAAGAATTCCACCAACTCGATGTTCCAGCTCTAATCCGAGACAAAATCGAGTCCTACCAAGGTCTTTCATTTCAAACTTAGATTTCAAGTGCAAACAGTCTCATTGATCTCTTCAAGAGTTCAGATGATATTCATATCATCAACATAGACAGCTACTATAGCAACTTGAACTTGTTCTTTTAATGAACACGCAAGGGCATAAATCATCATTCTTATATCCCTTCCCAATCAAGTAGTCACTGAGGCATGTATACCACATCCTACCTGATTGCTTCAATCCATACAGTGAACGTCTCAACTTTATAACATGAGCACTCCGTGGTCTAGAGTTACTTGATTTGGGTAGAGCAATGCCATCTGGCACTGTCATGTATATCTCTGAATCAAGATCACCATAGAGATATGCAGTAACCACATTCATAAGCTGCATGTTAAGCTTTTCGGACACTACCAAGCTTATTAGGTAGCGAAAGGTGATGATGTCCATAACAGGAGATTATGTCTTCTCATAATCAATTCCAGGGCGCTGAGAGAAACCTTGCGCTACAAGCCTAGATTTATAACGCAAGACCTCATTCTTCTCATTATGCTTCCGAACAAAGACCCATTTATGTCCAACTGGCTTTACATTCGGTGGGCATAGCACAACCAGACCGAAAACTTGCCTTTAATTCAGAGAGTCTAGTTCAGCCTAGATTGCTACCTTCCATTTCAGCCAATCTGCTCTACGTTGACATTCAACAACAGAGCGATGTTCCACTTCATTGTCGTCAATAATTTCCTGAGCGACAGAATAAGCAAACATATCATCAACTAACATGGAAGATCTATCCATAAGAACGCGCGTATCATTTGTTCTAAGCGAGATTTCTTTGTTCTCTGACATCACAAAAGGTTCTGAAGCGTCCCCCAGACTTGCCAATTGTGATTCAAGGACATAATTGTAGTCAGAGACAATTTCATGTGAAGGATTCACAATGTTGATGATTAATGGATCTTTTTGTGCCTTGATGGCCTGCCTTTTAACTGACAGCTCATCAGTGGATTTTCTTGGTCTCCCCCTTTTCCTGGTGGGAGCCGAGGCCGATGCAACACCTTCCACATGAGCAAGAGGAATGTCTCCTTGCCCAGTGTTGCTACTAACGAATCCCTTTTTCGGAATTTCCAACCTTATAGGAACATTTGTAGCAGGTATATCCGATCTCGTCACTTTAGCGATATCAGCAAATGAGTCAAGCATAGAGTCTGCTACTTGCTGAAGATCAAGTATTCTTCGCGCTTCCGTCTCACTCTGAGACGTGCGAGGATCATGAAGAGACACAGTGGGATTAAACCACGTCAATTCCTGACGTTCCACTGGAATGGAAACATTCATATCTCCCTCTAATGGCGGGAAATATGTCTCTTCAAAGTGACAATCTGCAAATCTAGCAGTAAAAAGATCTCCTGTCGAAGGTTCAAGATAGCGGACTATCGTTGGAGATTCATAACTAACATAAATGCCTAATCTTCTTTGAGGACCCATTTTAGTGCGTTGTGGAGGCGCAATTGGCACATAAACCGCGCAACAAAAAATGCGCAAATGTGAAACATCAGGCTCATATCCAGTTACCAACTGGTACGCACTGAATGGTTGGCGGACTACAGGTCGAAAACAAAGAAGCATTGCTGCGTGTAACATTGCATATCCCCATGCAGAGACTGGTAAATTTGTATGCATTACCAAAGCTCTAGACACAAGCTGTATCCACTTAATATGAGCCTCTGCTAAACCGTTCTGAGAATGAACATGAGGAACGTGATGTTCAGCTTCAATCCCAAGGGACATGCAATAATCATCAAAAGATTTTGATGTAAACTCTCCTGCATTATCCAATCGAATAGACTTGATTAGATGATCTGGGTGGTGAGCCCTAAGCTTAATAATTTGAGCCAGGAGTTTTACAAACACAGCATTCCTTGTGGATAGCAAAGCAACGTGTGACCATCGCGTTGATGTATCTATCAAAACCATGAAATATTTAAATGGTCTGCATTCGAGTTTGATAGGTCCACAAATATCACTTTGGATCCTTTGTAAGAATGGAATATTGTCATTATTATCAACAGAAAAAGAAGAACAAGCCGTCAATTTTGCTAAACAACAAGCTTTGCAGAATGAGCGTTGTGCATCAGAGATTGCAACATAAGAATCTAGAGGGATAACGCACAACGCCTCAGTGGTACTTTGCCAGGATGATGCTGCACTCGTCTTGGAGACCGAGCCAAGAACGAGAGGAGTAGTCTCATCCGCGCCATCTAAACCGATGGAGATAGATCCCACATGTTTTTTTGCTCTAAAGAACGGATGACCATGAGTATTTTTTAAGATTTTGATCATCATGTCACGACCTGGGTATCCCAGTCGAAAATGCCAAAGCTTGTATGACACAGAACCACACATAGTAGTGTGAGTCATGACATTGGATTCAATTATCTGAACTGTAGTTAGATATAAACCACTACGAATAGCCGGAAACTTCTCTAGAATGCACTTGCGGCCACATTCAACAGAGGTTATACACAATAATTCTTTTCCATTCTCACAATAGGTTTCCAAGTGAAAACCATTGGCACGAATATCCTTAAAACTTAGCAAAGTTCAATTGGCCTTTGGCGCGTATAAGACATCAGTGATATATAATTTTGTATCATGGGGCAACAGAAACTCTGCAGAACCACGCCCTTGTATAATGGGCGCTGCACCAATCATGGTTCTCACTGAGGATTTGTATGGAAAAAGATCCACAAATAGTTGCCTATTCCGCAGAATGGTATGGGTAGTACCACTATCTGCTAGACACTCAATTTCTCCTTGAGACATCTACACAATCAATATAAATAAGTAAGTCTTTGAAGCAAAGATTAAGCGTACACTTTAAGTATATACTTGAAGGTTAGATAAGGGTGTGACCCTTGTTGAGTGCTGATATGGCATGACACAAACTGATGTATAACCACATCTGGTGTTGAAATCCAAGTTGGTCGATATTTTTATGTGATTTTCTGATACCATTTTCGATGGGTCGAAAAATTAATCTGAGTCAGTTCTTCGATGGGTCGAATAACTTTTCGATGGATCAAAAAAAATGAACAGAACGATGTCTTCTATGGGTCGAGTAGGTTTTCGAGGGATCGAAGGAACCCAAAAACGAGATCGAATTTCCGACATCAGTATTTGATGGGTCGAAGAGATTGTCGATGGCTCAAAAAATTTGACATGAGACATTCCTTCGATGGGTCGAAGAGAGTGTCGATGGGTCAACAAATTTGACCTGAGACATTCCTTCATTGGGTCGAAAAATTTGACCTGAAACATCCCTTTGATGGGTCGAAGAAGTGCTCGATGGATCGAAATGTGCAACAAGGATAGGCTTTGATGGGTCAAAATATTTTTTCGATGGATCGAAAACGCCAGAAAACAACCTGGGAGATAGTTTCGATGGGTCAAAGTGCAATACTTTGATGGATCAAAAATGTCACCGAGTTCAAAATAACATCCTCTCTTTTGTGTCACATTTGGACCGTATCATTGTCTCATATTGCCATATACGTATAAACATCGAACCATACATAAGAATTGCATGGAATAGAGCATTCTCAAAACACTTTCATATACCGAAAATAGAGAAATATTCATTGCTTGCCAACAAAAGTTACATCATAGATGTGTCCTTATTCATAAAACAAAGACAAGTGTCTTTAAAATTCTTGACCGAAAAGTAAGCCAAAAACAAAACTAAAAACTTGAAAGATTACAGAGACAATGCCTTTTACATAGGCTTAATCAAAATCTGGGGTAGCAAGATCTTTCCCCTTGTCATCTGCAAGAACGAGATTAATGTCAACCTCCATCTCTAAATCTCCAGCATAATTCGACTCTTGAGCCAAATACTGCTTGTGCTTTTTGTAGATGTTCTGAATTTCTCTACTAGCACGGCACTGTTTGTGCATATGCTTATTAGAACCACATTTGAAGCAAATGTATCTTCCAGAATGTTGGGACCGTTGACCATCAGAAACCGAACCAGATTGGTCCTTGTTGGAGTTGGTGATCTGATCTCTATGCCAAGTCAGATTTTGGCTATGGCCTTGGCCACGCCCACGCCCTCCTCTACCCCCACGTGGAGTATGTCCTCCACAAACATAAGGTTCTGAACGAGCAACCTTCTTATTTTTGCGGGCCTTTCCTCCAGTATGGTAACTCTCAGGCTTTTTAGTACCAACCGGTCTTGAGTTATTATTGAGGATGATCTCATGATGCCGTTCTTTTTTCGCAAGGCTATTGATGAGATCACTGAAGGTGGTAATTCTCCCTTATTCGTACTCAATCCGGTACTGATGTGCGAGAATGCTCATGGAAGTTGGGAAGGTTTGTAACGCCCTTTCAATCATGTCATTTTCAGACTTTTCCACCCTACAAGTCTAGTGTTCTCCCATCTAGCAGTCAACTCAGGAAGCTGTGCATCATGCACATTGTTGAAGCGTTGCTTTAGAACATCCCACAATAACATGGGATCTGTTTTGTTTAGATAATGCTTCTTGAGAGTTGGATGAATATGACGCCTCAAAAACATGAGAGCTTGAGCTTTTGACTCTTCAGTGGAGGGCAGGAGATTTGTTCCAGGCCTAGAGGGTTTGATGGTGTTGGTCAATCTCTTTCCGATGAATGTAGTTTCCACATCAGAGACCCAACAGTGATATTCCTTGCCTTAGAGGTCAAGGATGTCGAATTCCGACATAGCTGACTCATTCGAGCTCATCTACAAAAACACACATAGATGTTTTGTTAATAACGATCAAAAAACTAAGATCACAAAAACTTTCAAGTTTTATGAATAAGAACGTGATCCATGATATATGGTCACAAAATCGATCATAAACGGTGGCAAAAACCACACCCAGCTACCGTGACTAACTGTCACATATGATCGATTTCCCTTTTCTTTTCTTTTCTAAACCGTGACTCCCCCAGGACCGTCACTTATACTCTATGGATATAGGTCCATAGGAACTAGGGTAAGAACATGTAATAGAAAGCAACTCATATTACAATTATCATCAACTTAGATCTAGGGTGTTGCGGTAAGTAAGTTTGCTAGATCTAGAGATTGATAGTTTAGAAAAGTTTACCTCGATGAGTGTTATGCTCGGTATGACCGCTACCTTTGAATGAGAAGAAGTTCTTCTAAAACGATTTCTTGGAAGTCGTGCAATCTTGTCAATCTTTTTTTTTTCGGGCAGTTTGACCTTTGTGCACTCAAATGGCAATAACTTTTTCTAGACACCTCGAATTGAGATTTTCTGGATGTTCTGGAAACTAGACACCTGGAGCTTTCCGTGCATATGAAGATCGTTCTCTAGTTCGTTCTGAACTGCTCACAATCTTCTGTCGAAGTTTGCTGAACTGCACAGGCTCGATTTTGGCTGAAGAAGAAGAAAGAGGCCAACGGTGGTCGGTGATTTTCTCCTAGTTTTGGGTTTTTCTATTAACTCTAAGAGTCGTGCTGATAATGTGTTGTAGGAGAAAATATGTAAACGGGAAAAACTGTAGCTCTTTCATTGATAGAATATCTTAAATACTGATACAATCTATTACAATAAGTGTCCCGATATGACAGAGATTCCATATATCTATATAATTAATATTCCTATCTAAATAAGAGACACACACAAGAGATTACAGAGAATTAATCTCCTTAAACAACCATAACATTATTTAGATAACTAAAAACTAGCCTGAACTTTAAATGTAATATCGGTGAACCCAACACATTAACTAGACAAAAAGGCTAAATTATCCTTCAATGAATAATATAAACCCTAATCGATATACAAACAATAGCAGGCTTTTTTCACCTCTCAATAGAGTAGCACAGCCCAACCTCGCCGGCTGCCGCGTCGATCTCCCACGCTCCTCTGCCTCGACTTCAGCTTTGTTGCAGCAGATTGGCCTCGACCTCACCCGTGCGGGAGGCACTTAGTAGCAGTCTCTGTCGGCGGTCCGTACCCCAAGCTTGAGCTCCACCACGTGCAACACTCTCCTCGGTCTCTGTCGCATCTTGTAGTAGCAGCATGCCAACAACCAACCACTTCGCGACTTTCAGTAGCAGCCACAACCAGATCTGTAGATCCACCCGACTTCTGGCGTGCCATCAACTTTTGGGCGGCTCCTCTACTCGATTTGCAGATTTGTTAGCCTTGAAACCATTATTTAATGGTGGAAATGAAATGTGTTGAGTCTGAAATGGGGGTTGGAGGACACGGTGAAGTCCACATGACCAAAGCTGGTGGTGCCACTGAAGAAGATCATTGACCGACTGAGTTTGGTTTGGATTTGTGGTAAACTACCTCAAAGTTGTAAAGGCCTCGTCGGAACTTGAAGTGGAGAATGTTTATTAATTGGTCACCACTGTAGCATCTTAATCGCGTGGAAGATGTTGATGCAGATTTGAGAAACTGATATTGTAGCACTTTTTCGAGAGGTGATACTTTAAAAATAGGCCTCATGCTGCTACCACTACACACATTTGTTTTGTTTTATCACAATAAACAATTGAGTATTTAGAGTTTACTGACGTGCAAATGTGACATGATTCAATTTTTCTTTTCTGTTCTTGTGTTGGTTTTTTCTTCATTAGAAAATTGAGTTTCTACTCAAGTGCTACTAATTTACAAGTCAGAATATGTTGCAGCATCATTCTTTAAAAAGTTTAATTTACTATTGTTTTGTGAGTTTAATCGACGTATACTAGGTTTTTCATTGCTCTATATGTATTCGCTGTTACTAAAATTTTCAAATTTGCTCGAAGCTGTTATTAATTTAACTTTCAAATGGCTGCAACTAAAGTTTTTTCCAATGTGCTATTAAAGTTTTTTTGCATCTGTTGCTGATTTTTCAAATAGTTGTTACTGAAGTTGTTTCGAAGTAGTTATTGAAGTTGTTTTGAAATTAATATTGAAGTTTTTTCAAATTCACAAAAATTTTAATTGAATGATACTAAAGTTGCTTTGGGCCTGTTACTGAAATTTTTTTTAGATCTGCTGCTTACTTTCAAATAGTTGTTACTGAAGTTGTTTCGAAGTACGTAGTTATTGAAGTTGTTTTGAAACTAATATTGAAGTTTTTTTAAATCCACAAAAATTTTAATTGAATGATACTAAAGTTCTTCGGGCTGCTACTGAAATTTTTTCGCATCTGCTACTGACTTTTCAAATAGTTGCTACTAAAGTTGTTTCGAAGTAGTTATTGAAGTTGTTTTGAAACTAATATTGAAGTTTTTTCAAATCCACAAAATTTTTAATTGAATGATACTAAAATTGTTTCGAAGTTGCTACGTACTAAAGTTTTTGTACTTAAGTTTTCCTAATATGATGTTGAATTTTGGGGATTGCTATTATGTTTTTGGGACTATTAGTGCATTTTTACGGGATTGTTACTGCATTTTAAATTTATGGGACTGCTATTATGTTCTCAGTTCAAGGAATGTTACTCTATTTTCAGGGACTGTTACTACATATTAGGGAACTGTTGCTACTTTGACACTATTATTATATTTTTGGGAATTGCTACTACATTTTTATTTCGGGGACTGCTACGGTATTTTTGTCTCAAGAACTATTATGAAACTACTACTCATTTTTCGGAGATTGAATTGTTTCACAACTGTACTACTGGATTTGTACTCAAATTGTTATTAAATTTGTATCGAAACTTTTTGTACATGTTATTGAACTTTTATCATAATGTTAATAAAAAAATAAAGAGCTAAAATTCTACTGGATTTATGAAAAAGTGATAAACTTTTTTAAAAAGGTGATACAGAATTTGGGACAACAATGAACGAAGATTATCAATTTCAAAAAAAATTGAATACAAAAAAAATTAAATACAAAAAATTTTGAATGAAAAAATAATCCAACTAAAACTATTTTAAAAAAATAAAAATAAAAAAAGAAATATTAATATTTTCGGATAAAATACATATTAAATACACAAAAAACAAGGTAGAATATAAATGAGAAAAATTGTTGGTTTGAATACTTATGTTTGACAGTAGTTAAGATGGAATGGTCACTCATGTTTGATAAATATCAAATTAGTTACTCATGTTTTATTTTATCATTTAGATTGATCACTTTGCCTATTTTGAACATTAAAAAAATTATATTTATTTATTTGTAAAGTACATATAAGCATGTTTATTAGCTTGATAATGACAAAAATATCAATTTAAGTAAAACATGTATGTGTCACATATGCCGTTTTTAACATCTAAAATGAACAAAATGACCATTCTGAATAACAAAGTAAAACATGGATGATCCAAAACGATATTTGTCAAATATGAGTGATCATATTGTCTTATCTATCAAACATGAGTGACCAAATTAGAAATTTTCTCTGATAAAAGTAAATTTATACTTGTTACATGGCAGGTTACGAGCAATTTATCTTTATTAGTAAGATTTTGTCCTTATTGTCTAAAATAAAGATTTTTGTCCTTAAATGTATTTGACTTCTCTAAAGTGTTCTTTAATGTAGTTTGTTATTATAAATTTGGATGAGCTAATTTCGTCCTTTTTTTAAGGTTGATAATGTTTTCACATTTTACACAAGAAATTTTAGTCGGAAAAGTTTTTCAAAGTTATCAATGTACAATTGAAGAATCTAAGGCATTCATGTTCTGGAGCCTGGAGAGATCCACTTGTCTAATTTTGATTTCTGGAAGGCTTAGTTAAAAGTTAAAACTCGAAGAACATGTATGCGCTGATAAACAGAAACGTAGCTACTTATTATTTATTTCTACAGAATTTGGCTGATGAAAGTGCAAAGTGCAAACAGTAGATGTAATTAGTTCATTTTCTTTTCTATAAATAGTAATGCTCTAATTTTAGACTTCGAAGACCTAGTGTTCACCAAACTTGATCGCTTTCAAATTTTTAAATAAAATCATTAGAGATTGTTGTTCAAGTCTGTTAATGATGTGTGCTAGTGTTTCTTCCCAGCTAGCTTAGCTAGTTTCTAAGCTCGACCGCCAGTTGATTTACGAGCATGCAATGAATTTCTGAGTTCTGAGGAGCCATCAAGTTAGCTGTTTGATTCGGAGCAGCATGCTAATCAATGTGGAGCAAGTTTGATAGATTTTGCACCTGAATTACCTACATAAATGGTTAGCTGTATGCAAAACCTCTGCAAGATGCAACTCCAATGTTGCATTCCAAGGCCAGTCAGAGTTCATAAGCACTAGCATTAGTCTAGGAAGTCAAAGATTACTAGACGTCATAACAGAAGCTAAATTTACCAACACAAAGAAAAGCAAGTTTCTCTTTTGATATTAACAGATATGCTCAAATTGGTGCATTGATCCACGAGTTCCACAATGTCAAAGGGCCCTATGATTTTGGAGTTTCATAAACAAAACCGTCCATTTACTTTACTGCCAAAATATCTCCGCAAAAGAGAACTATTTTGAAATGGACGATTATTAGTTCAAGCTGATATCTCCAATTACTTTACTTCCAAGTTCAGGCTCTGCAGGTTTAGCAAAAGACTATCAGAGTCTAGGTAAACTTTGTTGGCTGAATGGGCCATCCTGTGTGCAATGTCTCTTGCAGCTTCAATCTTCCTCAGAGTGATAAACGCTGGATTCTTGGCAATGGCTTCACCTATAAGCTTGGCACTTGTGGCTTCACCCTGGAAATTAACAGCACAGCGGGGGCGGGAAAACAGTGATACATTGGTTTCAGAAGAGGATACTATTAAAAATAAATTTTCATAGGTAACCTCTATATACGAATCAGATTATTAAACACTCACTAGCTTCCTCACCAAGAAACAGTTGAAACTTAAGAAAGTTCAATAAAGTTTGAAGACAACCTCTATCTAAAATTTTGATTAATAGAAACACTGACTATCTTGCTCACCAAACAAGGAAATGGAATTACAGTATATAACAAAGATTCTGGTCCAGAGTTGGTCCTGAAAGTGGCTATGACTTCACCAGCATTAACTGACTCCACTAACAAGTAAAGGGGTTGAAAATTGATTATTAACCAAGTAAATAACAACTAGAGCTAGCATTTTCTTTCTTTTTACCAGTTTACTTTGAAATGAAAAGGCAAGATATCAATCCTAAAAACTTAACAATTTAAATAAATAAAAATAGATGCAGAGGTAAGGAGAACTAAATTGTCTAAATATGTAGCAAGCATAAATCAGTAACCATATTTCAGGATAAGCATTTCTCTATCTCACCTGAGCTCTAATAATCGCACTATTCTTGTCTTGCTCAGCTTTCTCCACAACATACTTGGCCCTCTCAGCATCTTGAGCAGCTACCTGTTTGGCTTCAATTGCAATCATAAACTCCTTCCCAAAATCCAGTTTGGTAATAGATACATCATCCATTGCAATATTGAACTTTGCAGCCCTCTCTGTCAAAATCTTCCGAATTTCCCTACTGACAACCTGTGACAATCAAACATAGAAAATATAACTAGTGAGACATGTAGCATATCGTATAATCTTCAACTCATCCTTCAGACAATATATAAAGCTAAACATTGAAAACACAAGACCCGATCATAATCATGGGTATGAATATAATTATTCAATAAAAAAAAGTACTAAAAAGGAAAACAATTGAACACGCACTTCCTCTAGCTTCTGAACTCTTAAAATCTCACTAAGAAACTCTGTAACCACAACATTTAGAATTTGCACCTCAAACCATAGGGTTCGTTGTCATTACATGGATTTGAATTATAGCCAGCAGGGTCTCACTAAGAAACTCTGTAATCACAATATTTAGAATTTGCACCTCAAATCAAAGGATTTGTAGTTGTCACATGGATTTGAATTATAGCCAGCACAGGTAAAGCATCATAACTATCAGGTTTTGGCCCTCACCAACAAAAACTGAATCCAAAATTAAACCAATCCTGTAATCCTTCCATAGTTTCTTCAGCTGTTGTCACAGCTTTCGAATTTGATTCCTTTTGTCTACTAGATATATTGTATAATACTAATAAATGTTTACTATTGTTTATGGTATAAAAATGGAGTGATTTAAGACCAAACAAAGAGTACTATAGTTAAAAAGAAACTAATAGGCCCTAGTGCTTACCTCTCTCTGAGTTATGAGTTGGCTGGCATTATACTGTGCAATTACAGCTTTCAAAGTTTCATGAATGATTGAAGGCATGACCCTGTCCATATAATCCACACCAAGAGTACGATAAATTGTAGGTAGTTGGTCAGGCACAGGACGGGCCAGAACTCGAAGCCCTATTCTTACCTGCAATGCAGAACAAAGATACACTAATAATATTAGTAACTGTACCAACAAGAAAAATATGCGATAGCAACTTCAATACGTACAAACCAGGCTGAGCCAAGGGGTTCCTTATAAGACAGACAATAGACGAATATTTTTACCATTCCATATAAACTGAGATTTTTAAGGTAACTATTAAAGAGTGTTTAAGTGCCAATCACAATGCAACATAAAGATCTCCATGTCACTTGCTCTTTGGTCTAGACAACAAATGTATCCATTAAAGTATACTATATACATCAAAAGCAAAAAGTTCATTTCAGAATATTCATATCGCATAAAAATTTATATGCAAGACGAGGTGATACAAACTTTTCAAACCTAGAGGTACATAGCTCGTGGGAACTGTATGTGTAGATTCACAGAACCTATACAAGTTGAGCTACTTTTTTATATATTGGAACCTAACTCCGAAAACCACAAAGATATCTTTAAAGATATCTTCGTCATAGTCTGTTTCATAATGCTAGCAAAAGTAATACAATAATGTTGTTTATATAAGGATTGCATAATTGCAGTTGAGAGTATTTGAAACATCAAATAGTCAGACGTAATTATAGAGCTGCATAATTTCGAAGAAGTTATTCAGAAAAGTTTTATAAATACCATCTGGAGGTCATGGCTTCCAGAAGTACTATCCACTTCATGAGGTCGTGCTCGGACATCATAGATGATTGGCCTCTCAAACCATGGAATTATCAGGTGTGTTCCTTCTGGATAAACCTGCAATTTTAAAATGTCAGTTATATTGACGTGATACAGAAATTAGAAAACATAGGTGTTGTTTATATAACTGATAAATAAAAGGTGATGCAAAATTGTCAATGTACGAGCATCTGTGGAGTACTGCATTACTTTTGTACTAAGTAGATCTCGGTTACAGAAGAAATACGAAGCATTTAAGGTAAGTACATCCTTTAGGTCATTATAAACATATTATGTACACAGCTACATTTCTACAGCTTTCTAAAATGGAGAGAATCCTCTCTCTGGCAAGTGATAAGGAAAGTAGTCATTTTATATTGCATGGTCGCAATGTTCACAAGCATAAGTCTGAGATGATATTCTACCAACATATAGGGAGCACTTAGATAAGAAAAACAATTGATAAAAATTTTAGTACAGTAATTTGAGGAAAAACATACCTTGTCTTTCAGACCAGTAATGCGGTTGAACACAATAGCCTGGCTCCCTCCTTCGACATTGTACAGACCATTGTTAAGTCCATAAACACCCAGACCACCAACAACTCCCACTGCAAGCAAACTAGCAATCCCACGAACCGGCACTTTTGGAGGTTTTATATTCTTGAAATTCATGGTACTTAATGCCGAGAATCTGCAAGTTCAAAATATTCAGCTCTACATGTACATAAACATGAGCAGAACAAGGATGACTACAAAGAGAAACGAAATGTGTATTTTTCCTTTTGGGTACGTAGAAAAAACCAAGAACGCAAAACAAATGTTTCGACAACTACAAAGGGATAACCACAACCGAAGCAACCTTAAAAGTAGAATTACCACCGGGATCAGTACTTAATATTGAAATTATGAAGGTAAACATATCGGGTTCTGTTTTTCTAAACTTTCTGTGCAACCGAACAGGGCACCAGATACAATCACACAAAAAACGAAAAAAAAATGAGCCCAAATTGTTAAACTCGTAGTAGAGTACAAAAAAACTACATCAAAATTCACAGCAAACGGATTCCTATTCTTAATATCTCAGAACTTTTTAGCCGCAAAAATACAACCCGTTACTGCATAAACAGCAGAATCCGAAGAGATTATTCAAATTCTAACTTGAAGAGCTAAACCCAGATGTATTTCACAGTTTCTGGTTGAAGAGTTTACCCAAATTGCAGATATTTTCCCAAATTGCTTTTGATTCTTGTTTCGTTAATATTTCACCAGCCAAAGATTTAATAACAAAGGAAATACAGGGATGAAAAAGGTAAAGAGCCAATGTAAACCTAAACAGAGAATCTGAAAAAGTTATTAAAATTGAAAAGAGCCAACGAAGATCACAATACCAGAATCAGATAGTCGACGACGAACAACTGTAGAGCCCAAGGGTTTAGGGTTTATGAATATTTTCCTTATTTCCTATATCGACATATAAAATGAGAAATGCGTGGGAAAGGGGTTAATGCCAACACGCTACGCACGTGCTAACTCTCGGCGTGTTTTCAAAATCCATCCGGGACGGCATGTCGTATAGTTCCGTTACGACGCCGTTTAAGAGCATCAAAAGGAACCAACTTTCCAATTTATTTTTCAAACGAGAAAATTTTAGGAACAGTATTTGAAATATAAATTATTCATCACTTATATATTTCAATTTTTGAATCTATCACATATGTACCTTAACTTTATAAATTTATACAAGAACAGTACATTTTGTCAACCTTAGTGTTAACTTTTTATAATATGTTAAACTTTTGAGGATAAAATAGTCCAACCAACTTTTGACACAAAAACTCTACATTAGTATTTAATTTTCTCCAAAAATGTAGAAAACTCATATTTTTCCCCTCTAAAATTAAAAGACATTATCTATTTCTCTCTATACAACCAAAAGACCTAGAATTTAAAAATATGTGAACTAAAAAATAATTTTAAAAAAATTGGAGTGGTCAAATTTTTAATATTCATATTTTGAACTAAAATTAAGTTGTAATATAGTTTTTTTTTCAATTTTGATGGGTTTTGACCTATCATAATCCAAGTATAGCTTCGTCTTTGCATATGACAAAGATCATATTTGTTAATTACTATTTATCTTTTAGATTCATGTTTGTTAATTTTTTCTCATTATTATGACATTAAAATGTAACATACTATGACATGAAAATGCAACATAAATAAATGTGGTAAACAACATACATTACAACAATCTCATGTTTGACATGCACCAACTAGTATTTTACAATAAATAGACATTGTAAGATGATTTCACGCCTTGACTATCAATTTTTAGAACTTATTGATTTTACAACTTGACTAAAGTGCCATTATAAGTTCTTTTCTTAAAATAAAAAGTAGGATTTAAGTTGGATATTGTCTGTTTTACTCTTAAAAGTTTAACTCCTTATAAAAAGTTAACACCAAAGTTGACGGCAGATACTGTTGTTGTATAAGTTTACAAAATTGAGGCACATGTCTGATAGTTTCAAAAATTGAGGTATATAGGTGATGAATTACCCATATTTGAGGTACTATTCCTAAAATTTTCTAAACATAAAAAACTATATCGTAGCTTAATTTTAATTCAAAATATGAAAATTAAAAATTCAACTACTATAAATTATTTTAAATTAATTTTTAGTCCACATATTTTTAGATTCTAGGTCTTTTGATTGTATGTAGAGAAATAGATGATGTGTTTTAATTTTAGAGAGAAAAAAGATGAATTGTCTATATTTTTGAAGAAAATTAAATATTAATAAAGTTTTTGTTCCAAGAGTTGGTTGGTCTATTTTACCTTCAAAAGTTTAACATCTTATAAAAAAATTAACACTAAAGTTGACGACAAATATTATTTTTACATAAGTTTACAAAGTTAAGGTATATATGCTATAAATTTGAAAGTTAAGTGTGTGTATATATATTTATATATATATGATAGTTGCATAAGTGGAGTTACAGCGACAATGATCTACTATATTTGAGTTACTGTTATTAAAATTTTCTGTTTTCAAATTTGCAGAAGCTTTTTCCCACTCTCCAAAACCGTCAACAGCGGCGACGAGGGCGTAGAGAGAGAAGAGAGAGAGAGAGAGCTTCGATGGCGAACGATATCCAATCGCCGACATCGTTAGCGTTGAGTCCAAACAACGACCAGCTTGAATGCGCTCATGCACGTGCGCGTAAAGCTGCTTTGGTGATCGGTCTTCCGTCTTCTTCTCCGCCTGAAGATCCTCGCCTCAGCGAAGAACATGTCGCCGAGCTCTTCCAACGCGGCATCAATCTTGCCAGCGAAAATGTAAGTACAGTTTCTCTCTTCATCAATCTTGCCAGCGAAAATGTAAGTACAGTTTCTCTCTTCCAACCCATGCTCATTAGCCAAATGCAAAAGGCAGATAAAACACAAATGGGGCGAAACATCCTTGAGCATTGCAGCTAGGCAGTTGGCAGGGAAGGTGGACAGGAGATTTTTGAAAGATATAGTGTCTTTCAACTCCTATTGTAATGAAAATATAACTCAGCATATTCAGGAAAGTCCTGCGTATTTGAAAACACAACATGTAATCCAAATATTTCACCAAGGAGCTTGCACAAGATACTATTGAGGTTTAGCATATGAGTCGAAGGATCAAAAAAGCAACGCAACTTCACATGAAGTTATTGACAGAAATGAAACGTGTAAGAACTTCAATACCTTAAATAATTAATCAAAAAATTGATAAAAACTATAGATAAATAAGATAACATTCTTGTGTTAAAAGTATACTCACCATTGCAGGATAGGTAACAAACTATTGCATGTGATCCCAAAGAGTATTCTTCAATGCATGGAGATCAACTTGTTTTGAAGTTCTGTCGTACTGAACTTCAATTCTGGTTACCTGAAATGTCAAACGAGCATAACAGGTTCATGATGTAGTACGTGTCATGAATATCTTTAACTTATACAGCCTATTACAAAATGACAACACCAATAAATCTCAAGATCATATTTTTTATATGAATAAAGTAAGCAACAGTGAAGAGCCCCTGTTGTATATACAACCCTGTTGTACTGTCAGATAACAAAGTAAACCCAGGATAAGCGAAAGAAAGCTAAAAAAGGAAGAGAGAGAGAGAGAGAGAGAGAGAGAGAGATGTAGGAAACTGGAACCCCTTTTAGCAAAATTCTCTTCATTTCTCTTGATTGCAGCTTGCATGTCAGCATAATATCATAAATTTCACTTTACACCCAATAAATGGAACTCCTACTCTGCCTAATCCAAACGAGGACAAGAATGGAGTTTTAGTTTCACCAAGAAAAACAAACCTGTCGAGGTTCGGAGACCAGTGTATCTAAATCTTCCACACTGCTATGAGCATACCCATCATTATATTGTTGACCAGCAACACTCTCATTGTCCCATGATGGTGATGCTTCATCGAAATTATTACTTTGTGCCCGTGAGTTACCATCTGAAAAAAAAAAATTGATTATATAAAAGAGAACAATGGTGATCGGCTTCTTCTTAATGTTTCTTTATCTACTTTCCTGAAGTACGAGACTATTAAAAAAATCAGAGCAAAGACCGTAAGAATACTGGCATATCATACCACCATAGATAAAATATGAGATATACAGTATGTGAGAGTGAACATATATGTAGAAAGAAGTTTTATACCTGATGGCTTGGTCTTCTCTTATTTAAAACCTACAATAAAACGATACATGTTAGCCACAAATGGCAATAGAAGGGTTCCACAATTTTCTCATTTTTCTGCAAAATTTACACATAAGAAAAACAGCAAAAGAGAAATATAGGGTATCCTTGTGACCCGACAAGACCACAATCAGTATTCACCTCTACTAATAAGTTCAGTATCAGCTTAGCTGAATCCATGCTTTGCAAAACCGAAAACAGCACTTACATATGAAGACAAGCATGTGTGCAATACAGTACATGGAAGTGTAAAGTATAACAGTGTCATTTTAAGGTAAATAGTTTCATTCAATAAATAATTTTTAACTAGAGTGGATATTTTTTCTGTTGCTATGAGAAATGAGCTCATTGCTTCTCAAATGTGCTTAACATAGACCTCAGATTGGGATCCTATACTCTGAGTAAGATCGGCATGCCCAAAGAATGCATGCCTATGTTGATTTGGCCCAAAAAAAGTGCAAATTACTTTTGTAGAAAGAGAAGTTCATATTACCAGAACATTAGGAAGAAGAAACAGCTTAACAAGACCATCAGGTGAATAATGGCAATCTTCTGGAAGTGTGGGACTTGGTACTCTATTCGCAGGTAGGAGTAAGGACTTCAAACTTTTTGGGGCAAAAAAAATATCTGGAAACTCCTTTTCAATAGATGTTGTAAAAACAAGATCAACTTCTGTATGGTTCTTTGATCTTTTATCTGTTGGTCTGCTTGGAGCGGCAGGACCATCCTCTGAACCTACAGAACACATACGATGACAGCAAAATCAAGAATTACCCACAAAAGAGCTAAGCAAGATAGTGCTATTTATTGTTAAAGACCAACCCCTCGCCCTTCATAATTTCCAGTGATCAGGACCGGCCCAGGCATTCTTCTTTGACAATGGCCAACCCCTGAAGCAAAAACGCAGAAACTTTGTGGGATCTGTCATCTATATCAGCTTCGACTGGTGAATGAGAATTGTTGTCCTGCACAAATTTAACAAGTTATTCCTATGAATCTTTTTCAGGAATCCTCTGAGAAAATCAGAGAATTGTTAAAGCATTAAACATATGACAACCGGATCTGTCATCCGAATGAATTCAGCATAAAGCAGTAGAAAGTACCTCCAAAATTTGCATCCTCATGACTGACATCTATATCATCATCATCATCATGAATGGCTGTGTCAAATCTCCCAGATGAAACATCTAACCCAGCTTCGTTATCATCGAAGGCATCTGTAAGAATATCTGGGTTCTGGCTTATATTAGAAGCTTGTGCTGATCTCTGATCTGATTTTCTTCACCAATACGGCGTAATATCTCATTCAGAGTAGGAGAAATGTCATTTTCTGCAAGCATGTTCATCACCATCTGCTCTATTGTTTCTACAAAGAAATCAAAAACAGTGGGGGAATGATATTTTAGGCACATAAACCAGAGAGATTTAACTGTCAAATTCATTATTGTCGACACCTTTCTCAGAAGATAAATCTATCAAATCCAAGCCATTATTTCGCAACAGACATGATCTGCACTTCCGTGTAACTTAAGAAGAATCAAACAGGACATGGCACCCTCCATATACTCCAAGATTATTCAATAGCAGACCCTTTGGCTCCACCTTCATAACACTGTGCAGATGTCTGGTGATATAGGGGATCTACCACGAAAGCAACTAGATCCAGGAAAGGAAATTTATTAGAATTTATAAGGCAGAAAAAATGATGAGCCTATGACCAGAATGAAAGCTATCTTGTGAAAGTACCATCAAACTTCTTTAAGTTTAGAGCTTTAAAAGAGGATTCCAACGTCAATAGTGGTGATATCTTCAAAAACCAGATCCATTAGTTTGCACGTGCTGTCAGATTTTATCATGCAATCTAATAAAAA
This sequence comes from Geum urbanum, assembly GCA_946800695.1. Classification (NCBI taxonomy): domain Eukaryota; kingdom Viridiplantae; phylum Streptophyta; class Magnoliopsida; order Rosales; family Rosaceae; genus Geum; species Geum urbanum. Next base: position 32,450,568 of record OX327006.1, read on the forward strand.
CAGATTACCTTCCTCTCTGGCTCTTTCTTACACCGACTCTTATCCTGTGTATCTTTGAAATTGCCCTCATCAGTAGTAGTTTCTGCAACCAAAGCACCTTATTAGGGTCTTACCAAAGTATTAAAGCATTGATCTCCCAGGTTAGCGTGATAAACCAAACCCATATCTATGTTGAAAATACCTATAGACCTAAACCAATGAGTAATGAAAGATACCTTGTTCAACTATTTTGGGTACTTTGCAACAATAAACCAGCTTCATAACAACTACAGGATCAGCACTAAACCTTCAATTGTAATCATAGAAAATGATTCACTCGAACAAAGTCAGAAAAGCTATACCAGAAGATCGTCGAAGCAGAGAACAAGCTCTAAGCCACAAAGAGCTCAGAATTGCGACAAAATGAGTATCGAGTGCAAGGTTGCAAAGCACCAGAATAATGCAATCGAACACAAGGTTTTGCTCTCTGAAACCATTGATGAAGAGCGAAGGTCCAGATTGCAGTAATTCAACACGAACAAAAATTTGAAGACTTCAGAGTGAAATTTGACCTCAAGCTCACGAAGATCACAGATCTGATTGACGCACTACAGAGAGGAGATCACTGAGAATCAAAACCCTAGGGTTTCCAATTCCAATTGAAACGAGAATCGATTGATGCGGAAGCTTGAATCAGTTGCTCAGGATCGTTATGAGCTCTGATACCATGATAACGTGGGCTACATGGTCACTCACTCAAATACACATCAATAGATGAACACACAGCAATCGATTAATGTAAACACATAAGAGAATGAAGAAGAAATTCTGAGTTCCGAGGATATACATAAATGAAGAGAGAAACTGTACTTACATTTTCGCTGGCAAGATTGATGCCGCGTTGGAAGAGCTCGGCGACATGTTCTTCGCTGAGGCGAGGATCTTCAGGCGGAGAAGAAGACGGAAGACCGATCACCAAAGCAGCTTTACGCGCACGTGCATGAGCGCATTCAAGCTGGTCGTTGTTTGGACTCAACGCTAACGATGTCGGCGATTGGATATCGTTCGCCATCGAAGCTCTCTCTCTCTCTCTTCTCTCTCTACGCCCTCGTCGCCGCTGTTGACGGTTTTGGAGAGTGGGAAAAAGCTTCTGCAAATTTGAAAACAGAAAATTTTAATAACAGTAACTCAAATATAGTAGATCATTGTCGCTGTAACTCCACTTATGCAACTATCATATATATATAAATATATATACACACACTTAACTTTCAAATTTATAGCATATATACCTTAACTTTGTAAACTTATGTAAAAATAATATTTGTCGTCAACTTTAGTGTTAATTTTTTTATAAGATGTTAAACTTTTGAAGGTAAAATAGACCAACCAACTCTTGGAACAAAAACTTTATTAATATTTAATTTTCTTCAAAAATATAGACAATTCATCTTTTTTCTCTCTAAAATTAAAACACATCATCTATTTCTCTACATACAATCAAAAGACCTAGAATCTAAAAATATGTGGACTAAAAATTAATTTAAAATAATTTATAGTAGTTGAATTTTTAATTTTCATATTTTGAATTAAAATTAAGCTACGATATAGTTTTTTATGTTTAGAAAATTTTAGGAATAGTACCTCAAATATGGGTAATTCATCACCTATATACCTCAATTTTTGAAACTATCAGACATGTGCCTCAATTTTGTAAACTTATACAACAACAGTATCTGCCGTCAACTTTGGTGTTAACTTTTTATAAGGAGTTAAACTTTTAAGAGTAAAACAGACAATATCCAACTTAAATCCTACTTTTTATTTTAAGAAAAGAACTTATAATGGCACTTTAGTCAAGTTGTAAAATCAATAAGTTCTAAAAATTGATAGTCAAGGCGTGAAATCATCTTACAATGTCTATTTATTGTAAAATACTAGTTGGTGCATGTCAAACATGAGATTGTTGTAATGTATGTTGTTTACCACATTTATTTATGTTGCATTTTCATGTCATAGTATGTTACATTTTAATGTCATAATAATGAGAAAAAATTAACAAACATGAATCTAAAAGATAAATAGTAATTAACAAATATGATCTTTGTCATATGCAAAGACGAAGCTATACTTGGATTATGATAGGTCAAAACCCATCAAAATTGAAAAAAAAACTATATTACAACTTAATTTTAGTTCAAAATATGAATATTAAAAATTTGACCACTCCAATTTTTTTAAAATTATTTTTTAGTTCACATATTTTTAAATTCTAGGTCTTTTGGTTGTATAGAGAGAAATAGATAATGTCTTTTAATTTTAGAGGGGAAAAATATGAGTTTTCTACATTTTTGGAGAAAATTAAATACTAATGTAGAGTTTTTGTGTCAAAAGTTGGTTGGACTATTTTATCCTCAAAAGTTTAACATATTATAAAAAGTTAACACTAAGGTTGACAAAATGTACTGTTCTTGTATAAATTTATAAAGTTAAGGTACATATGTGATAGATTCAAAAATTGAAATATATAAGTGATGAATAATTTATATTTCAAATACTGTTCCTAAAATTTTCTCGTTTGAAAAATAAATTGGAAAGTTGGTTCCTTTTGATGCTCTTAAACGGCGTCGTAACGGAACTATACGACATGCCGTCCCGGATGGATTTTGAAAACACGCCGAGAGTTAGCACGTGCGTAGCGTGTTGGCATTAACCCCTTTCCCACGCATTTCTCATTTTATATGTCGATATAGGAAATAAGGAAAATATTCATAAACCCTAAACCCTTGGGCTCTACAGTTGTTCGTCGTCGACTATCTGATTCTGGTATTGTGATCTTCGTTGGCTCTTTTCAATTTTAATAACTTTTTCAGATTCTCTGTTTAGGTTTACATTGGCTCTTTACCTTTTTCATCCCTGTATTTCCTTTGTTATTAAATCTTTGGCTGGTGAAATATTAACGAAACAAGAATCAAAAGCAATTTGGGAAAATATCTGCAATTTGGGTAAACTCTTCAACCAGAAACTGTGAAATACATCTGGGTTTAGCTCTTCAAGTTAGAATTTGAATAATCTCTTCGGATTCTGCTGTTTATGCAGTAACGGGTTGTATTTTTGCGGCTAAAAAGTTCTGAGATATTAAGAATAGGAATCCGTTTGCTGTGAATTTTGATGTAGTTTTTTTGTACTCTACTACGAGTTTAACAATTTGGGCTCATTTTTTTTTCGTTTTTTGTGTGATTGTATCTGGTGCCCTGTTCGGTTGCACAGAAAGTTTAGAAAAACAGAACCCGATATGTTTACCTTCATAATTTCAATATTAAGTACTGATCCCGGTGGTAATTCTACTTTTAAGGTTGCTTCGGTTGTGGTTATCCCTTTGTAGTTGTCGAAACATTTGTTTTGCGTTCTTGGTTTTTTCTACGTACCCAAAAGGAAAAATACACATTTCGTTTCTCTTTGTAGTCATCCTTGTTCTGCTCATGTTTATGTACATGTAGAGCTGAATATTTTGAACTTGCAGATTCTCGGCATTAAGTACCATGAATTTCAAGAATATAAAACCTCCAAAAGTGCCGGTTCGTGGGATTGCTAGTTTGCTTGCAGTGGGAGTTGTTGGTGGTCTGGGTGTTTATGGACTTAACAATGGTCTGTACAATGTCGAAGGAGGGAGCCAGGCTATTGTGTTCAACCGCATTACTGGTCTGAAAGACAAGGTATGTTTTTCCTCAAATTACTGTACTAAAATTTTTATCAATTGTTTTTCTTATCTAAGTGCTCCCTATATGTTGGTAGAATATCATCTCAGACTTATGCTTGTGAACATTGCGACCATGCAATATAAAATGACTACTTTCCTTATCACTTGCCAGAGAGAGGATTCTCTCCATTTTAGAAAGCTGTAGAAATGTAGCTGTGTACATAATATGTTTATAATGACCTAAAGGATGTACTTACCTTAAATGCTTCGTATTTCTTCTGTAACCGAGATCTACTTAGTACAAAAGTAATGCAGTACTCCACAGATGCTCGTACATTGACAATTTTGCATCACCTTTTATTTATCAGTTATATAAACAACACCTATGTTTTCTAATTTCTGTATCACGTCAATATAACTGACATTTTAAAATTGCAGGTTTATCCAGAAGGAACACACCTGATAATTCCATGGTTTGAGAGGCCAATCATCTATGATGTCCGAGCACGACCTCATGAAGTGGATAGTACTTCTGGAAGCCATGACCTCCAGATGGTATTTATAAAACTTTTCTGAATAACTTCTTCGAAATTATGCAGCTCTATAATTACGTCTGACTATTTGATGTTTCAAATACTCTCAACTGCAATTATGCAATCCTTATATAAACAACATTATTGTATTACTTTTGCTAGCATTATGAAACAGACTATGACGAAGATATCTTTAAAGATATCTTTGTGGTTTTCGGAGTTAGGTTCCAATATATAAAAAAGTAGCTCAACTTGTATAGGTTCTGTGAATCTACACATACAGTTCCCACGAGCTATGTACCTCTAGGTTTGAAAAGTTTGTATCACCTCGTCTTGCATATAAATTTTTATGCGATATGAATATTCTGAAATGAACTTTTTGCTTTTGATGTATATAGTATACTTTAATGGATACATTTGTTGTCTAGACCAAAGAGCAAGTGACATGGAGATCTTTATGTTGCATTGTGATTGGCACTTAAACACTCTTTAATAGTTACCTTAAAAATCTCAGTTTATATGGAATGGTAAAAATATTCGTCTATTGTCTGTCTTATAAGGAACCCCTTGGCTCAGCCTGGTTTGTACGTATTGAAGTTGCTATCGCATATTTTTCTTGTTGGTACAGTTACTAATATTATTAGTGTATCTTTGTTCTGCATTGCAGGTAAGAATAGGGCTTCGAGTTCTGGCCCGTCCTGTGCCTGACCAACTACCTACAATTTATCGTACTCTTGGTGTGGATTATATGGACAGGGTCATGCCTTCAATCATTCATGAAACTTTGAAAGCTGTAATTGCACAGTATAATGCCAGCCAACTCATAACTCAGAGAGAGGTAAGCACTAGGGCCTATTAGTTTCTTTTTAACTATAGTACTCTTTGTTTGGTCTTAAATCACTCCATTTTTATACCATAAACAATAGTAAACATTTATTAGTATTATACAATATATCTAGTAGACAAAAGGAATCAAATTCGAAAGCTGTGACAACAGCTGAAGAAACTATGGAAGGATTACAGGATTGGTTTAATTTTGGATTCAGTTTTTGTTGGTGAGGGCCAAAACCTGATAGTTATGATGCTTTACCTGTGCTGGCTATAATTCAAATCCATGTGACAACTACAAATCCTTTGATTTGAGGTGCAAATTCTAAATATTGTGATTACAGAGTTTCTTAGTGAGACCCTGCTGGCTATAATTCAAATCCATGTAATGACAACGAACCCTATGGTTTGAGGTGCAAATTCTAAATGTTGTGGTTACAGAGTTTCTTAGTGAGATTTTAAGAGTTCAGAAGCTAGAGGAAGTGCGTGTTCAATTGTTTTCCTTTTTAGTACTTTTTTTTATTGAATAATTATATTCATACCCATGATTATGATCGGGTCTTGTGTTTTCAATGTTTAGCTTTATATATTGTCTGAAGGATGAGTTGAAGATTATACGATATGCTACATGTCTCACTAGTTATATTTTCTATGTTTGATTGTCACAGGTTGTCAGTAGGGAAATTCGGAAGATTTTGACAGAGAGGGCTGCAAAGTTCAATATTGCAATGGATGATGTATCTATTACCAAACTGGATTTTGGGAAGGAGTTTATGATTGCAATTGAAGCCAAACAGGTAGCTGCTCAAGATGCTGAGAGGGCCAAGTATGTTGTGGAGAAAGCTGAGCAAGACAAGAATAGTGCGATTATTAGAGCTCAGGTGAGATAGAGAAATGCTTATCCTGAAATATGGTTACTGATTTATGCTTGCTACATATTTAGACAATTTAGTTCTCCTTACCTCTGCATCTATTTTTATTTATTTAAATTGTTAAGTTTTTAGGATTGATATCTTGCCTTTTCATTTCAAAGTAAACTGGTAAAAAGAAAGAAAATGCTAGCTCTAGTTGTTATTTACTTGGTTAATAATCAATTTTCAACCCCTTTACTTGTTAGTGGAGTCAGTTAATGCTGGTGAAGTCATAGCCACTTTCAGGACCAACTCTGGACCAGAATCTTTGTTATATACTGTAATTCCATTTCCTTGTTTGGTGAGCAAGATAGTCAGTGTTTCTATTAATCAAAATTTTAGATAGAGGTTGTCTTCAAACTTTATTGAACTTTCTTAAGTTTCAACTGTTTCTTGGTGAGGAAGCTAGTGAGTGTTTAATAATCTGATTCGTATATAGAGGTTACCTATGAAAATTTATTTTTAATAGTATCCTCTTCTGAAACCAATGTATCACTGTTTTCCCGCCCCCGCTGTGCTGTTAATTTCCAGGGTGAAGCCACAAGTGCCAAGCTTATAGGTGAAGCCATTGCCAAGAATCCAGCGTTTATCACTCTGAGGAAGATTGAAGCTGCAAGAGACATTGCACACAGGATGGCCCATTCAGCCAACAAAGTTTACCTAGACTCTGATAGTCTTTTGCTAAACCTGCAGAGCCTGAACTTGGAAGTAAAGTAATTGGAGATATCAGCTTGAACTAATAATCGTCCATTTCAAAATAGTTCTCTTTTGCGGAGATATTTTGGCAGTAAAGTAAATGGACGGTTTTGTTTATGAAACTCCAAAATCATAGGGCCCTTTGACATTGTGGAACTCGTGGATCAATGCACCAATTTGAGCATATCTGTTAATATCAAAAGAGAAACTTGCTTTTCTTTGTGTTGGTAAATTTAGCTTCTGTTATGACGTCTAGTAATCTTTGACTTCCTAGACTAATGCTAGTGCTTATGAACTCTGACTGGCCTTGGAATGCAACATTGGAGTTGCATCTTGCAGAGGTTTTGCATACAGCTAACCATTTATGTAGGTAATTCAGGTGCAAAATCTATCAAACTTGCTCCACATTGATTAGCATGCTGCTCCGAATCAAACAGCTAACTTGATGGCTCCTCAGAACTCAGAAATTCATTGCATGCTCGTAAATCAACTGGCGGTCGAGCTTAGAAACTAGCTAAGCTAGCTGGGAAGAAACACTAGCACACATCATTAACAGACTTGAACAACAATCTCTAATGATTTTATTTAAAAATTTGAAAGCGATCAAGTTTGGTGAACACTAGGTCTTCGAAGTCTAAAATTAGAGCATTACTATTTATAGAAAAGAAAATGAACTAATTACATCTACTGTTTGCACTTTGCACTTTCATCAGCCAAATTCTGTAGAAATAAATAATAAGTAGCTACGTTTCTGTTTATCAGCGCATACATGTTCTTCGAGTTTTAACTTTTAACTAAGCCTTCCAGAAATCAAAATTAGACAAGTGGATCTCTCCAGGCTCCAGAACATGAATGCCTTAGATTCTTCAATTGTACATTGATAACTTTGAAAAACTTTTCCGACTAAAATTTCTTGTGTAAAATGTGAAAACATTATCAACCTTAAAAAAAGGACGAAATTAGCTCATCCAAATTTATAATAACAAACTACATTAAAGAACACTTTAGAGAAGTCAAATACATTTAAGGACAAAAATCTTTATTTTAGACAATAAGGACAAAATCTTACTAATAAAGATAAATTGCTCGTAACCTGCCATGTAACAAGTATAAATTTACTTTTATCAGAGAAAATTTCTAATTTGGTCACTCATGTTTGATAGATAAGACAATATGATCACTCATATTTGACAAATATCGTTTTGGATCATCCATGTTTTACTTTGTTATTCAGAATGGTCATTTTGTTCATTTTAGATGTTAAAAACGGCATATGTGACACATACATGTTTTACTTAAATTGATATTTTTGTCATTATCAAGCTAATAAACATGCTTATATGTACTTTACAAATAAATAAATATAATTTTTTTAATGTTCAAAATAGGCAAAGTGATCAATCTAAATGATAAAATAAAACATGAGTAACTAATTTGATATTTATCAAACATGAGTGACCATTCCATCTTAACTACTGTCAAACATAAGTATTCAAACCAACAATTTTTCTCATTTATATTCTACCTTGTTTTTTGTGTATTTAATATGTATTTTATCCGAAAATATTAATATTTCTTTTTTTATTTTTATTTTTTTAAAATAGTTTTAGTTGGATTATTTTTTCATTCAAAATTTTTTGTATTTAATTTTTTTTGTATTCAATTTTTTTTGAAATTGATAATCTTCGTTCATTGTTGTCCCAAATTCTGTATCACCTTTTTAAAAAAGTTTATCACTTTTTCATAAATCCAGTAGAATTTTAGCTCTTTATTTTTTTATTAACATTATGATAAAAGTTCAATAACATGTACAAAAAGTTTCGATACAAATTTAATAACAATTTGAGTACAAATCCAGTAGTACAGTTGTGAAACAATTCAATCTCCGAAAAATGAGTAGTAGTTTCATAATAGTTCTTGAGACAAAAATACCGTAGCAGTCCCCGAAATAAAAATGTAGTAGCAATTCCCAAAAATATAATAATAGTGTCAAAGTAGCAACAGTTCCCTAATATGTAGTAACAGTCCCTGAAAATAGAGTAACATTCCTTGAACTGAGAACATAATAGCAGTCCCATAAATTTAAAATGCAGTAACAATCCCGTAAAAATGCACTAATAGTCCCAAAAACATAATAGCAATCCCCAAAATTCAACATCATATTAGGAAAACTTAAGTACAAAAACTTTAGTACGTAGCAACTTCGAAACAATTTTAGTATCATTCAATTAAAAATTTTGTGGATTTGAAAAAACTTCAATATTAGTTTCAAAACAACTTCAATAACTACTTCGAAACAACTTTAGTAGCAACTATTTGAAAAGTCAGTAGCAGATGCGAAAAAATTTCAGTAGCAGCCCGAAGAACTTTAGTATCATTCAATTAAAATTTTTGTGGATTTAAAAAAACTTCAATATTAGTTTCAAAACAACTTCAATAACTACGTACTTCGAAACAACTTCAGTAACAACTATTTGAAAGTAAGCAGCAGATCTAAAAAAAATTTCAGTAACAGGCCCAAAGCAACTTTAGTATCATTCAATTAAAATTTTTGTGAATTTGAAAAAACTTCAATATTAATTTCAAAACAACTTCAATAACTACTTCGAAACAACTTCAGTAACAACTATTTGAAAAATCAGCAACAGATGCAAAAAAACTTTAATAGCACATTGGAAAAAACTTTAGTTGCAGCCATTTGAAAGTTAAATTAATAACAGCTTCGAGCAAATTTGAAAATTTTAGTAACAGCGAATACATATAGAGCAATGAAAAACCTAGTATACGTCGATTAAACTCACAAAACAATAGTAAATTAAACTTTTTAAAGAATGATGCTGCAACATATTCTGACTTGTAAATTAGTAGCACTTGAGTAGAAACTCAATTTTCTAATGAAGAAAAAACCAACACAAGAACAGAAAAGAAAAATTGAATCATGTCACATTTGCACGTCAGTAAACTCTAAATACTCAATTGTTTATTGTGATAAAACAAAACAAATGTGTGTAGTGGTAGCAGCATGAGGCCTATTTTTAAAGTATCACCTCTCGAAAAAGTGCTACAATATCAGTTTCTCAAATCTGCATCAACATCTTCCACGCGATTAAGATGCTACAGTGGTGACCAATTAATAAACATTCTCCACTTCAAGTTCCGACGAGGCCTTTACAACTTTGAGGTAGTTTACCACAAATCCAAACCAAACTCAGTCGGTCAATGATCTTCTTCAGTGGCACCACCAGCTTTGGTCATGTGGACTTCACCGTGTCCTCCAACCCCCATTTCAGACTCAACACATTTCATTTCCACCATTAAATAATGGTTTCAAGGCTAACAAATCTGCAAATCGAGTAGAGGAGCCGCCCAAAAGTTGATGGCACGCCAGAAGTCGGGTGGATCTACAGATCTGGTTGTGGCTGCTACTGAAAGTCGCGAAGTGGTTGGTTGTTGGCATGCTGCTACTACAAGATGCGACAGAGACCGAGGAGAGTGTTGCACGTGGTGGAGCTCAAGCTTGGGGTACGGACCGCCGACAGAGACTGCTACTAAGTGCCTCCCGCACGGGTGAGGTCGAGGCCAATCTGCTGCAACAAAGCTGAAGTCGAGGCAGAGGAGCGTGGGAGATCGACGCGGCAGCCGGCGAGGTTGGGCTGTGCTACTCTATTGAGGCTATGTTTGGTAATGCTTTTCTTAAAAGAAAAGTTAACTTTTTTTCCTATTCAAATAAGTTTCTTAATAGAAAAGGAGGGGGGTGTTTGGTAAATACTTTTTTTCAAATGACTTTTAAAAATAGAAGTGTTTGGTAAATCTAAAAGTAAAAGTCACAAATACTTTATTTTTGATTTTTTTTGTTTTTGATTTTGATTTTATTTTAATTAAATATTACCTACAATAATAAAAATAATAACGATTGTAAAAATATAAATCATCTCACATACATTCTTGATATCATGCTCGATCTTTTAAATGATGGATACCAAATGAAAAGACTCGTCTCCGATTTAAATGTTAAACTAAGATTAGGCTTTGACTACATAACTCAACCGTCTCGACAAATAGAAATCTACCGAAAATGTTTGATTAGGCCATAATCAAACATTTCGGCTACTCATTAGACTTTGCGCTATGTTGTTCCTCACTATTTCCATTTGTCGGGCTTCTAGACCTTCAGTAACTGGAGATCCTTCTTCTTCTGCATCATCCTCACCATTTGCATTGTCACCTGATCCTTCTCCAATGTTAACAAAATGTTTATCAAGACGAGAATGTCTCCTTACATAGTTGTGAAGGGCCATAGTCGCAATCACAATCTTCACTTGCTTGTCGAATGAAAAACTTGACATGTGCTTCAAAACCTTCCACTTCTTCTTCCAAACTCCAAAAGTGCGCTCGATAACACTTCTAAGGGAAGAGTGTCTCTGGTTGAATAACTCTTCAGAATTAGTCGGTTGTCTCCTTCGATATTGTTGATGATGAGCTTTTGCACCTTTGTATGGTCCTAAATAACCATTCATCTGTGGGTACCCAGAGTCTACAAGATAATATTTACCTATATAATGTTGACAATCATAATAAATCAGATAAAAACAGTACAAAGACGTATTATATGTTAGTCGAATTAACAAATAAAAGCGAGTAAGAGCAATTACCTTGTGGAGGTTTTGGAAAATTCATGGCGTTGTCTCGTAATACCGATAGGAAAACTCTAGTATCATGAGCAGATCCTTCCCATCCAGCACATGCAAATATAAATTGCATATCAAAGTCACAAACAGCCATCACATTTTGTGTCGGTATTCCTTTCCTTCCAATATATGGCACTTGCTTGTGAGGAGGAATTGAAGCTTCAATGTGGACACCATCAATGGCACCAATGCAATCCTACATTCAATATGAAAATATTACACTAGACAAACGAAGATGCAATCAAATACAAACAACTATACTTTAAAGTATTAGTGTAAGATTCTTTACATACCTTAAAATGAGGCATGTATCTCCTATCATTTAGAATCTTTGGAGGAATACTTCTGAATTCTGGATCTGTTGGTTTCAAGATATCTTGAGCCATACGACAAACGACATCTAAGGCTTGTCCAAAATACCTACTGATTGTTTCACCAGAGTGTTGAAAGCGCTCTTGGGCCAATCTGTTTCCAATCCCATGTCCAAGTATATGCAAAAACATCCCCAACACTTCAGTATGACTCGTGCTTCTTGAACCCATCAACCCATAGTTAACTTCTAAATCATTAGATAATCTACCAAAAACCTCCTTATCCATTCTGAACATATGATAACAACGACTTTCATGTCCTCTTAGAACTTCCATCAACCATTTATTTCCCGTTTGCGTCGATGTCATGCACGGTGTCTTGTGAACATAGGTATCAAAATAGTGTTGAGCCAAAAGACACACGCCTAATACTCCAGCATCACGTTTCAGCTCTTCTGTTTCATCCGATGCTCGAGTGTCCATAGTGTAAAACCAAGTTATTACACCAACTAATTAATATTCAAGCTAGCTTCTGTTCATATAAGTTAGGAAAAGAACACAGATTAGACAACATAACACACAAGTTGAAAATAAAAAAAATAAAAGTTACAAACTTCAGAGAAACAGCGAATTGGACTTTCAACAATGTGTATAAAATAAACAAAACTAAATCAGAAAAGCCAAACAATGTATGCACAAACTCCATACAGTTCAGCCTATAATAACACTGAGTACAGTGACTAAACCAAACTAAAGCTTTAGAAGCTATAAATTCCAAATTAACTCATAACATCCATACAAGATAGTCTTAAGAAAACACAATAGTCATTACACATAACAAAAACAACAACTCTCTCTATCTCTCCTAACTTCTAGATGTCTTTCTCCGACATTTCAAACTGTAGCCACGCCAACTTATCTTCGGGATCATCCATAGTACAAAACATCTCTCTCTTCTCTTTGTTGAGAAACAAACGAGTAGCAAAATACCATAGAGGGGTTCTTGTTCCAGCTCCCGGTAATGAGGTGACCACACTCATCACATTCTTAATACTAGTAGGATCCAGTTCAACATTCTTATTGCCAATGGCCTCACAAAGCTTATTAATTTGTTCAGTGATATGGGCAGCACCTCCTCCCTTCCTCTTTCTACTCGTCTCAGATGTTCCACCAGATGTTCCGGCACTTGAAGTTTTTCTTTTTCTTACTTGAGAAGTTGACATATTTGAAAGATCATCAGAGTCACCACTACCTTCAAGAGTGTAGTCATCAATAGAGGTATTCAAACTACTAGGAGGCGGTAGACCAGATGATGGTGCCCAAGCATGAGATCCAGTGGCAGAAACCCCATAAAATAACTTGTCAAGCTTGCCTTCCAATTCAGGGTCCAAACCCTTCTTTCGCAATTTCTCAAATTTGTCATTTATCTACAATTAAAGTAATATATTTGTTATAAAGAGTTGAAAAAATATAATAAGAATAGATCAGTATACAATACATAACATATTACGAACCTTTATCTTATTCTCCCACCATTCATCACTCGCATCAATGGTCTGTAACCTATGATTCCACCCAAGACCAGTTTCTTTGCCCTTAAGATCTTTCCAGTTTTTCCATGTATCTTTAAGTGAATCCCACTTGTTTTTCAGCTGCTTTTTGGTGTAGTTTTCACCAGTTTCTTTGTTAAAGTTGTTCCTCAAGTTCTCCCATCCCACTGATGAAAAATGAGTGTGTGGACGATTATCCGATTCTAATTCCTTGAAGCATAGATCTAGAAAAATGTCCACATACGCTGGAGTCCATGACGCCGAACCTTTTCCCATCTTTTACAGATTCTAGCTAAACTAAACTGTTTAAAGGAAGTGGCTCAATTCTTTCATCTAATGGACCAACAACAATTGTAAAAGAAATTATAGACTAAACTGCACTTAAACTAATGAATTACCTATATGTAAGGAGAGCATAAAGCATAAACCAACAACAACAAATTTACTGATTACCATAGAAGTTACAATATATATAGAGGTAGACCCAATCTAGCTACAACATAATCAATAGATCTATGGACCATGCACGAGCTAGATATACCATTTTTGACATAAACAAATGCATGGCTTAACCAAAGAATGTGAGAGGAGAGGAGAAGAGATATGACACATATCATGATCAAATTCAATAAATACATACATCATAGACTTGCACTGCTAATACATTAGTGAGAGGAGAGGAGAAGAGATATGGCATACCCTGGATGATGGAGATTATACGATCGATCAGTACCAAACCCAAAGCTGCCTGAGTTACCGACGAAGCCAGGAAAAAAAATAACTAGGGGAAGTCTGCAAACAGGGTTAAAGGAAGTATTGTTAGTGGTTCTTGCTCATCCTCATATATCCGGATCCAAAATCAATGTTAGTTGATACAGGACTGACAAATGGTAAGAGTAAAGGGCCCATGATTATGCTTTACCATCTCCACTTTCATTAAAACATAACCCAAGATATCAAACTCACTGTCAGTAACAGTGATCTTAAGCATAGATGATAGATGATCTTAACAATATGATCAACATTAGCTGTGTCTATGCTTTTTTGGTATGTATTTTGTTATTCTGGTATGCACTGTCAAATGTAACCAGAAGCATGAAAGAGATGCATGCATACCAAAAAGGTAGAGCTCCAAGCTTTTGTTAGGCATGTACTCGTAGATTAGCATTTTTTTTTCCTCCTCCTGAGTGCAAAATCCAAGAACTCGAACTAGATTAACATGTTCTAGTCTTGCAGTAAGTGAAACTTCATTTATGAATTCCTGAACCCCTTGAGTTGATGTTGTTGAAAGCCTTTTTACAGTTATTTCCTGCCTGTTTCGCAATTTACCCTATAAAATCAACAAATCTGTGATCAGCATAAATTGCTAAAAACCAAATCTGTAGCTGATCCAAGGAGAACTCTCCCAATGCAAACAAAATTTAACTTTTTATTCATTTAGTATCTCAGGACACTTCATTACAACATTTAACTAAAGATATAATGTCTGTGTTACCTTGGTTTTTAATCCCACTTTCACACTGTTCAAGTATGTACCTAATATACAACATGTTACCTTGTAAACAGAACCAAATCCACCCTATCCGAGCTTGTTTTCACTCGAGAAGTTATTCATAGCAGCTTTGATACTGGAAAAGCTGAACACTTGCAGATTTGAAGAACCACTATCAAGAACTGACTATGATTGACTTGACATCAGTATAAAATGCCTTCCTGAAATATCAAAGGGAAAACCGTTTAAGAATGAAGTGAAAATGTATATCCCTTTCTATGACATTAATTTTTTTAAATAAAATTGCACTCATGATATGCACTTTTCTTTTAGACACCTACAAACTCAACAATGCTACCTTTTGTCATCAATGATTCTCTTTGTAGGCAATAGACCACAATATACGTCGATTAATTAAGAAACACTCGGTAAAGGTCCAACTATATATATATATATATATGTAAGTGACAGGAACAAGATCAAACAAGTCCAGGTAGTATGCTTCACATGTACAAAGAAAGTAATGAGAAAGAAAATAGAGAGCAATTAAGCCAGAATGATAGGAACTTTAAATCTAAAAAGTTCAAAAAGGTATATTAATCTACTGAGCAGAACGCAAGAATGAAAATTTTGGTGACTCAATAGAAAGACCATATGTAAGCAGTGTTATTTGCTTCTTGTAAACATGCATGGGAAATCCAGCTCAAACTATTTAAAGAAATATGAGCATGACCACGGCCCGCAGACACAACAAAATGTAAGCCTGTCCTATAATCATTCTGTAATACCTGTGCAAATTCAGTGCATAATTCCCAATTTTCCATGTATAGCAATATAACATTAGTTCAGGAAAAAAAACTGCAGATATTATCCACATGGTACACTCTGCATAAGCAAAATCTCTTTCCATCTAACTAGTTGCTATTTTACATAATGCAGTTTGAAAAGGTGTACCCTTTTGAACCTTATGGTGATATTGTCATAGAAGATGAACAAAAGTTATCAATCTATGTCCCAGGATTTCAGTTCCCCAGCAAAGATTTAGATCAAGCCACAGAGTTCCAGAGGAATCTAAGTACAAAAAACCTCCAAGATATGCTTGACGACTCCCTATCGGATACACCAACTTCAGTGGATTCATGCTCTGATTATTCAGCTAATGACACTGATTCAGAGGTTTCTTCAAACAGACATTACTATCTTAACTAGGATATGCATGTCTCTGACTGCTTTTTTTTATAAGAAAAAAATTCTAAGAGAACAAGTCTCTATCTCAATTCCCAAGTCGTATAACTGGAGTGTATTCAAATTCAGCAAAACAGGACTAAGAAGGAAAACCAGAGTCATGAAAATACAAGCACAGAATTATGAATAATACAGCTCATACCTTCCAATTGATTTGGCAGTGCTTGAAACTCAAATGGGTTTCAGTCTTCCTGTTCCTGCAAGCACAAAAGGAAAACCATGAAAACGCAGCCATATATCCAATAACCAATCACCCAATAGCTACATTTGTCTACAAAGCAACACGTTTTGGACCAAAAACCAATTAAAGAGAACTTTCAACTCCAATTCATAGCAATCAACCCTCTCATTATCAAAATCTGTAGACAAAACAGAGGAGGTGGTAATGTAAAAGATAGTAACAATCATAAGCTCGATTACAGTGAAGAGGATGATAATAGCAATTGCTAAAGACGGAAACTGCTATCATAACAGTAAACAAAGTACCCAAGAACACCCAGTTCATAAATTTAAACACAGAAGATAAGTAAGACCCAGTGATTGACAGTGAATGGAAACCCAAGTTTTGGTTGACAAAAAGTTTGAAACTTTTTGATTTTACTGTAACGAACCGATCATGTTGCAAAGAGCAGTGAATGCTAGAAATGAGATGAACATGAGTACCCTAAAATTGAAAGAGCAAAACCCTAAAATTGAAATTGGTTGGGTATGAGATTATGGAGCTTACTGATCTCTTCCGATTCTAGAGGAATGTTTCCATGGACGAATCCAGCGTGCGAGGATTAGCTGCAGATCTATTCCTTCTTTTATTTTATTTTTCTAAAAAGAGAGAAGAGGAAGACTGGCTGTGTTGTTTAGATTGAAATGGAGGAGCAAGAGACGAGACAGGAATATCAGCATTATCATGGGATAAACTGTGTCAATCTCCAATTGTATAAGGACATTTTCGGAACATGTGTAAAATTTCATTAAAAACACTGTTCATCGTGTTTTTTGAAAAGCCAGTAAAAGCAACTTCAGATGAGCTTTTCAAAATAGTAAAGAAAGCTTCTTTTTCTATAAGTTCCTATCAAAAAAAGTTATTTGCCAAACACAACTTTTTTTAAAAGTTGATGAAAAAGCTCCTTCTCTAATAAGAAAAGCTTTCCCAAACGCAGCCTGAATAGAGTAGCACAGCCCAACCTCGCCGGCTGCCGCGTCGATCTCCCACGCTCCTCTGCCTCGACTTCAGCTTTGTTGCAGCAGATTGGCCTCGACCTCACCCGTGCGGGAGGCACTTAGTAGCAGTCTCTGTCGGCGGTCCGTACCCCAAGCTTGAGCTCCACCACGTGCAACACTCTCCTCGGTCTCTGTCGCATCTTGTAGTAGCAGCATGCCAACAACCAACCACTTCGCGACTTTCAGTAGCAGCCACAACCAGATCTGTAGATCCACCCGACTTCTGGCGTGCCATCAACTTTTGGGCGGCTCCTCTACTCGATTTGCAGATTTGTTAGCCTTGAAACCATTATTTAATGGTGGAAATGAAATGTGTTGAGTCTGAAATGGGGGTTGGAGGACACGGTGAAGTCCACATGACCAAAGCTGGTGGTGCCACTGAAGAAGATCATTGACCGACTGAGTTTGGTTTGGATTTGTGGTAAACTACCTCAAAGTTGTAAAGGCCTCGTCGGAACTTGAAGTGGAGAATGTTTATTAATTGGTCACCACTGTAGCATCTTAATCGCGTGGAAGATGTTGATGCAGATTTGAGAAACTGATATTGTAGCACTTTTTCGAGAGGTGATACTTTAAAAATAGGCCTCATGCTGCTACCACTACACACATTTGTTTTGTTTTATCACAATAAACAATTGAGTATTTAGAGTTTACTGACGTGCAAATGTGACATGATTCAATTTTTCTTTTCTGTTCTTGTGTTGGTTTTTTCTTCATTAGAAAATTGAGTTTCTACTCAAGTGCTACTAATTTACAAGTCAGAATATGTTGCAGCATCATTCTTTAAAAAGTTTAATTTACTATTGTTTTGTGAGTTTAATCGACGTATACTAGGTTTTTCATTGCTCTATATGTATTCGCTGTTACTAAAATTTTCAAATTTGCTCGAAGCTGTTATTAATTTAACTTTCAAATGGCTGCAACTAAAGTTTTTTCCAATGTGCTATTAAAGTTTTTTTGCATCTGTTGCTGATTTTTCAAATAGTTGTTACTGAAGTTGTTTCGAAGTAGTTATTGAAGTTGTTTTGAAATTAATATTGAAGTTTTTTCAAATTCACAAAAATTTTAATTGAATGATACTAAAGTTGCTTTGGGCCTGTTACTGAAATTTTTTTTAGATCTGCTGCTTACTTTCAAATAGTTGTTACTGAAGTTGTTTCGAAGTACGTAGTTATTGAAGTTGTTTTGAAACTAATATTGAAGTTTTTTTAAATCCACAAAAATTTTAATTGAATGATACTAAAGTTCTTCGGGCTGCTACTGAAATTTTTTCGCATCTGCTACTGACTTTTCAAATAGTTGCTACTAAAGTTGTTTCGAAGTAGTTATTGAAGTTGTTTTGAAACTAATATTGAAGTTTTTTCAAATCCACAAAATTTTTAATTGAATGATACTAAAATTGTTTCGAAGTTGCTACGTACTAAAGTTTTTGTACTTAAGTTTTCCTAATATGATGTTGAATTTTGGGGATTGCTATTATGTTTTTGGGACTATTAGTGCATTTTTACGGGATTGTTACTGCATTTTAAATTTATGGGACTGCTATTATGTTCTCAGTTCAAGGAATGTTACTCTATTTTCAGGGACTGTTACTACATATTAGGGAACTGTTGCTACTTTGACACTATTATTATATTTTTGGGAATTGCTACTACATTTTTATTTCGGGGACTGCTACGGTATTTTTGTCTCAAGAACTATTATGAAACTACTACTCATTTTTCGGAGATTGAATTGTTTCACAACTGTACTACTGGATTTGTACTCAAATTGTTATTAAATTTGTATCGAAACTTTTTGTACATGTTATTGAACTTTTATCATAATGTTAATAAAAAAATAAAGAGCTAAAATTCTACTGGATTTATGAAAAAGTGATAAACTTTTTTAAAAAGGTGATACAGAATTTGGGACAACAATGAACGAAGATTATCAATTTCAAAAAAAATTGAATACAAAAAAAATTAAATACAAAAAATTTTGAATGAAAAAATAATCCAACTAAAACTATTTTAAAAAAATAAAAATAAAAAAAGAAATATTAATATTTTCGGATAAAATACATATTAAATACACAAAAAACAAGGTAGAATATAAATGAGAAAAATTGTTGGTTTGAATACTTATGTTTGACAGTAGTTAAGATGGAATGGTCACTCATGTTTGATAAATATCAAATTAGTTACTCATGTTTTATTTTATCATTTAGATTGATCACTTTGCCTATTTTGAACATTAAAAAAATTATATTTATTTATTTGTAAAGTACATATAAGCATGTTTATTAGCTTGATAATGACAAAAATATCAATTTAAGTAAAACATGTATGTGTCACATATGCCGTTTTTAACATCTAAAATGAACAAAATGACCATTCTGAATAACAAAGTAAAACATGGATGATCCAAAACGATATTTGTCAAATATGAGTGATCATATTGTCTTATCTATCAAACATGAGTGACCAAATTAGAAATTTTCTCTGATAAAAGTAAATTTATACTTGTTACATGGCAGGTTACGAGCAATTTATCTTTATTAGTAAGATTTTGTCCTTATTGTCTAAAATAAAGATTTTTGTCCTTAAATGTATTTGACTTCTCTAAAGTGTTCTTTAATGTAGTTTGTTATTATAAATTTGGATGAGCTAATTTCGTCCTTTTTTTAAGGTTGATAATGTTTTCACATTTTACACAAGAAATTTTAGTCGGAAAAGTTTTTCAAAGTTATCAATGTACAATTGAAGAATCTAAGGCATTCATGTTCTGGAGCCTGGAGAGATCCACTTGTCTAATTTTGATTTCTGGAAGGCTTAGTTAAAAGTTAAAACTCGAAGAACATGTATGCGCTGATAAACAGAAACGTAGCTACTTATTATTTATTTCTACAGAATTTGGCTGATGAAAGTGCAAAGTGCAAACAGTAGATGTAATTAGTTCATTTTCTTTTCTATAAATAGTAATGCTCTAATTTTAGACTTCGAAGACCTAGTGTTCACCAAACTTGATCGCTTTCAAATTTTTAAATAAAATCATTAGAGATTGTTGTTCAAGTCTGTTAATGATGTGTGCTAGTGTTTCTTCCCAGCTAGCTTAGCTAGTTTCTAAGCTCGACCGCCAGTTGATTTACGAGCATGCAATGAATTTCTGAGTTCTGAGGAGCCATCAAGTTAGCTGTTTGATTCGGAGCAGCATGCTAATCAATGTGGAGCAAGTTTGATAGATTTTGCACCTGAATTACCTACATAAATGGTTAGCTGTATGCAAAACCTCTGCAAGATGCAACTCCAATGTTGCATTCCAAGGCCAGTCAGAGTTCATAAGCACTAGCATTAGTCTAGGAAGTCAAAGATTACTAGACGTCATAACAGAAGCTAAATTTACCAACACAAAGAAAAGCAAGTTTCTCTTTTGATATTAACAGATATGCTCAAATTGGTGCATTGATCCACGAGTTCCACAATGTCAAAGGGCCCTATGATTTTGGAGTTTCATAAACAAAACCGTCCATTTACTTTACTGCCAAAATATCTCCGCAAAAGAGAACTATTTTGAAATGGACGATTATTAGTTCAAGCTGATATCTCCAATTACTTTACTTCCAAGTTCAGGCTCTGCAGGTTTAGCAAAAGACTATCAGAGTCTAGGTAAACTTTGTTGGCTGAATGGGCCATCCTGTGTGCAATGTCTCTTGCAGCTTCAATCTTCCTCAGAGTGATAAACGCTGGATTCTTGGCAATGGCTTCACCTATAAGCTTGGCACTTGTGGCTTCACCCTGGAAATTAACAGCACAGCGGGGGCGGGAAAACAGTGATACATTGGTTTCAGAAGAGGATACTATTAAAAATAAATTTTCATAGGTAACCTCTATATACGAATCAGATTATTAAACACTCACTAGCTTCCTCACCAAGAAACAGTTGAAACTTAAGAAAGTTCAATAAAGTTTGAAGACAACCTCTATCTAAAATTTTGATTAATAGAAACACTGACTATCTTGCTCACCAAACAAGGAAATGGAATTACAGTATATAACAAAGATTCTGGTCCAGAGTTGGTCCTGAAAGTGGCTATGACTTCACCAGCATTAACTGACTCCACTAACAAGTAAAGGGGTTGAAAATTGATTATTAACCAAGTAAATAACAACTAGAGCTAGCATTTTCTTTCTTTTTACCAGTTTACTTTGAAATGAAAAGGCAAGATATCAATCCTAAAAACTTAACAATTTAAATAAATAAAAATAGATGCAGAGGTAAGGAGAACTAAATTGTCTAAATATGTAGCAAGCATAAATCAGTAACCATATTTCAGGATAAGCATTTCTCTATCTCACCTGAGCTCTAATAATCGCACTATTCTTGTCTTGCTCAGCTTTCTCCACAACATACTTGGCCCTCTCAGCATCTTGAGCAGCTACCTGTTTGGCTTCAATTGCAATCATAAACTCCTTCCCAAAATCCAGTTTGGTAATAGATACATCATCCATTGCAATATTGAACTTTGCAGCCCTCTCTGTCAAAATCTTCCGAATTTCCCTACTGACAACCTGTGACAATCAAACATAGAAAATATAACTAGTGAGACATGTAGCATATCGTATAATCTTCAACTCATCCTTCAGACAATATATAAAGCTAAACATTGAAAACACAAGACCCGATCATAATCATGGGTATGAATATAATTATTCAATAAAAAAAAGTACTAAAAAGGAAAACAATTGAACACGCACTTCCTCTAGCTTCTGAACTCTTAAAATCTCACTAAGAAACTCTGTAACCACAACATTTAGAATTTGCACCTCAAACCATAGGGTTCGTTGTCATTACATGGATTTGAATTATAGCCAGCAGGGTCTCACTAAGAAACTCTGTAATCACAATATTTAGAATTTGCACCTCAAATCAAAGGATTTGTAGTTGTCACATGGATTTGAATTATAGCCAGCACAGGTAAAGCATCATAACTATCAGGTTTTGGCCCTCACCAACAAAAACTGAATCCAAAATTAAACCAATCCTGTAATCCTTCCATAGTTTCTTCAGCTGTTGTCACAGCTTTCGAATTTGATTCCTTTTGTCTACTAGATATATTGTATAATACTAATAAATGTTTACTATTGTTTATGGTATAAAAATGGAGTGATTTAAGACCAAACAAAGAGTACTATAGTTAAAAAGAAACTAATAGGCCCTAGTGCTTACCTCTCTCTGAGTTATGAGTTGGCTGGCATTATACTGTGCAATTACAGCTTTCAAAGTTTCATGAATGATTGAAGGCATGACCCTGTCCATATAATCCACACCAAGAGTACGATAAATTGTAGGTAGTTGGTCAGGCACAGGACGGGCCAGAACTCGAAGCCCTATTCTTACCTGCAATGCAGAACAAAGATACACTAATAATATTAGTAACTGTACCAACAAGAAAAATATGCGATAGCAACTTCAATACGTACAAACCAGGCTGAGCCAAGGGGTTCCTTATAAGACAGACAATAGACGAATATTTTTACCATTCCATATAAACTGAGATTTTTAAGGTAACTATTAAAGAGTGTTTAAGTGCCAATCACAATGCAACATAAAGATCTCCATGTCACTTGCTCTTTGGTCTAGACAACAAATGTATCCATTAAAGTATACTATATACATCAAAAGCAAAAAGTTCATTTCAGAATATTCATATCGCATAAAAATTTATATGCAAGACGAGGTGATACAAACTTTTCAAACCTAGAGGTACATAGCTCGTGGGAACTGTATGTGTAGATTCACAGAACCTATACAAGTTGAGCTACTTTTTTATATATTGGAACCTAACTCCGAAAACCACAAAGATATCTTTAAAGATATCTTCGTCATAGTCTGTTTCATAATGCTAGCAAAAGTAATACAATAATGTTGTTTATATAAGGATTGCATAATTGCAGTTGAGAGTATTTGAAACATCAAATAGTCAGACGTAATTATAGAGCTGCATAATTTCGAAGAAGTTATTCAGAAAAGTTTTATAAATACCATCTGGAGGTCATGGCTTCCAGAAGTACTATCCACTTCATGAGGTCGTGCTCGGACATCATAGATGATTGGCCTCTCAAACCATGGAATTATCAGGTGTGTTCCTTCTGGATAAACCTGCAATTTTAAAATGTCAGTTATATTGACGTGATACAGAAATTAGAAAACATAGGTGTTGTTTATATAACTGATAAATAAAAGGTGATGCAAAATTGTCAATGTACGAGCATCTGTGGAGTACTGCATTACTTTTGTACTAAGTAGATCTCGGTTACAGAAGAAATACGAAGCATTTAAGGTAAGTACATCCTTTAGGTCATTATAAACATATTATGTACACAGCTACATTTCTACAGCTTTCTAAAATGGAGAGAATCCTCTCTCTGGCAAGTGATAAGGAAAGTAGTCATTTTATATTGCATGGTCGCAATGTTCACAAGCATAAGTCTGAGATGATATTCTACCAACATATAGGGAGCACTTAGATAAGAAAAACAATTGATAAAAATTTTAGTACAGTAATTTGAGGAAAAACATACCTTGTCTTTCAGACCAGTAATGCGGTTGAACACAATAGCCTGGCTCCCTCCTTCGACATTGTACAGACCATTGTTAAGTCCATAAACACCCAGACCACCAACAACTCCCACTGCAAGCAAACTAGCAATCCCACGAACCGGCACTTTTGGAGGTTTTATATTCTTGAAATTCATGGTACTTAATGCCGAGAATCTGCAAGTTCAAAATATTCAGCTCTACATGTACATAAACATGAGCAGAACAAGGATGACTACAAAGAGAAACGAAATGTGTATTTTTCCTTTTGGGTACGTAGAAAAAACCAAGAACGCAAAACAAATGTTTCGACAACTACAAAGGGATAACCACAACCGAAGCAACCTTAAAAGTAGAATTACCACCGGGATCAGTACTTAATATTGAAATTATGAAGGTAAACATATCGGGTTCTGTTTTTCTAAACTTTCTGTGCAACCGAACAGGGCACCAGATACAATCACACAAAAAACGAAAAAAAAATGAGCCCAAATTGTTAAACTCGTAGTAGAGTACAAAAAAACTACATCAAAATTCACAGCAAACGGATTCCTATTCTTAATATCTCAGAACTTTTTAGCCGCAAAAATACAACCCGTTACTGCATAAACAGCAGAATCCGAAGAGATTATTCAAATTCTAACTTGAAGAGCTAAACCCAGATGTATTTCACAGTTTCTGGTTGAAGAGTTTACCCAAATTGCAGATATTTTCCCAAATTGCTTTTGATTCTTGTTTCGTTAATATTTCACCAGCCAAAGATTTAATAACAAAGGAAATACAGGGATGAAAAAGGTAAAGAGCCAATGTAAACCTAAACAGAGAATCTGAAAAAGTTATTAAAATTGAAAAGAGCCAACGAAGATCACAATACCAGAATCAGATAGTCGACGACGAACAACTGTAGAGCCCAAGGGTTTAGGGTTTATGAATATTTTCCTTATTTCCTATATCGACATATAAAATGAGAAATGCGTGGGAAAGGGGTTAATGCCAACACGCTACGCACGTGCTAACTCTCGGCGTGTTTTCAAAATCCATCCGGGACGGCATGTCGTATAGTTCCGTTACGACGCCGTTTAAGAGCATCAAAAGGAACCAACTTTCCAATTTATTTTTCAAACGAGAAAATTTTAGGAACAGTATTTGAAATATAAATTATTCATCACTTATATATTTCAATTTTTGAATCTATCACATATGTACCTTAACTTTATAAATTTATACAAGAACAGTACATTTTGTCAACCTTAGTGTTAACTTTTTATAATATGTTAAACTTTTGAGGATAAAATAGTCCAACCAACTTTTGACACAAAAACTCTACATTAGTATTTAATTTTCTCCAAAAATGTAGAAAACTCATATTTTTCCCCTCTAAAATTAAAAGACATTATCTATTTCTCTCTATACAACCAAAAGACCTAGAATTTAAAAATATGTGAACTAAAAAATAATTTTAAAAAAATTGGAGTGGTCAAATTTTTAATATTCATATTTTGAACTAAAATTAAGTTGTAATATAGTTTTTTTTTCAATTTTGATGGGTTTTGACCTATCATAATCCAAGTATAGCTTCGTCTTTGCATATGACAAAGATCATATTTGTTAATTACTATTTATCTTTTAGATTCATGTTTGTTAATTTTTTCTCATTATTATGACATTAAAATGTAACATACTATGACATGAAAATGCAACATAAATAAATGTGGTAAACAACATACATTACAACAATCTCATGTTTGACATGCACCAACTAGTATTTTACAATAAATAGACATTGTAAGATGATTTCACGCCTTGACTATCAATTTTTAGAACTTATTGATTTTACAACTTGACTAAAGTGCCATTATAAGTTCTTTTCTTAAAATAAAAAGTAGGATTTAAGTTGGATATTGTCTGTTTTACTCTTAAAAGTTTAACTCCTTATAAAAAGTTAACACCAAAGTTGACGGCAGATACTGTTGTTGTATAAGTTTACAAAATTGAGGCACATGTCTGATAGTTTCAAAAATTGAGGTATATAGGTGATGAATTACCCATATTTGAGGTACTATTCCTAAAATTTTCTAAACATAAAAAACTATATCGTAGCTTAATTTTAATTCAAAATATGAAAATTAAAAATTCAACTACTATAAATTATTTTAAATTAATTTTTAGTCCACATATTTTTAGATTCTAGGTCTTTTGATTGTATGTAGAGAAATAGATGATGTGTTTTAATTTTAGAGAGAAAAAAGATGAATTGTCTATATTTTTGAAGAAAATTAAATATTAATAAAGTTTTTGTTCCAAGAGTTGGTTGGTCTATTTTACCTTCAAAAGTTTAACATCTTATAAAAAAATTAACACTAAAGTTGACGACAAATATTATTTTTACATAAGTTTACAAAGTTAAGGTATATATGCTATAAATTTGAAAGTTAAGTGTGTGTATATATATTTATATATATATGATAGTTGCATAAGTGGAGTTACAGCGACAATGATCTACTATATTTGAGTTACTGTTATTAAAATTTTCTGTTTTCAAATTTGCAGAAGCTTTTTCCCACTCTCCAAAACCGTCAACAGCGGCGACGAGGGCGTAGAGAGAGAAGAGAGAGAGAGAGAGCTTCGATGGCGAACGATATCCAATCGCCGACATCGTTAGCGTTGAGTCCAAACAACGACCAGCTTGAATGCGCTCATGCACGTGCGCGTAAAGCTGCTTTGGTGATCGGTCTTCCGTCTTCTTCTCCGCCTGAAGATCCTCGCCTCAGCGAAGAACATGTCGCCGAGCTCTTCCAACGCGGCATCAATCTTGCCAGCGAAAATGTAAGTACAGTTTCTCTCTTCATTTATGTATATCCTCGGAACTCAGAATTTCTTCTTCATTCTCTTATGTGTTTACATTAATCGATTGCTGTGTGTTCATCTATTGATGTGTATTTGAGTGAGTGACCATGTAGCCCACGTTATCATGGTATCAGAGCTCATAACGATCCTGAGCAACTGATTCAAGCTTCCGCATCAATCGATTCTCGTTTCAATTGGAATTGGAAACCCTAGGGTTTTGATTCTCAGTGATCTCCTCTCTGTAGTGCGTCAATCAGATCTGTGATCTTCGTGAGCTTGAGGTCAAATTTCACTCTGAAGTCTTCAAATTTTTGTTCGTGTTGAATTACTGCAATCTGGACCTTCGCTCTTCATCAATGGTTTCAGAGAGCAAAACCTTGTGTTCGATTGCATTATTCTGGTGCTTTGCAACCTTGCACTCGATACTCATTTTGTCGCAATTCTGAGCTCTTTGTGGCTTAGAGCTTGTTCTCTGCTTCGACGATCTTCTGGTATAGCTTTTCTGACTTTGTTCGAGTGAATCATTTTCTATGATTACAATTGAAGGTTTAGTGCTGATCCTGTAGTTGTTATGAAGCTGGTTTATTGTTGCAAAGTACCCAAAATAGTTGAACAAGGTATCTTTCATTACTCATTGGTTTAGGTCTATAGGTATTTTCAACATAGATATGGGTTTGGTTTATCACGCTAACCTGGGAGATCAATGCTTTAATACTTTGGTAAGACCCTAATAAGGTGCTTTGGTTGCAGAAACTACTACTGATGAGGGCAATTTCAAAGATACACAGGATAAGAGTCGGTGTAAGAAAGAGCCAGAGAGGAAGGTAATCTGTTTTTATTAGATTGCATGATAAAATCTGACAGCACGTGCAAACTAATGGATCTGGTTTTTGAAGATATCACCACTATTGACGTTGGAATCCTCTTTTAAAGCTCTAAACTTAAAGAAGTTTGATGGTACTTTCACAAGATAGCTTTCATTCTGGTCATAGGCTCATCATTTTTTCTGCCTTATAAATTCTAATAAATTTCCTTTCCTGGATCTAGTTGCTTTCGTGGTAGATCCCCTATATCACCAGACATCTGCACAGTGTTATGAAGGTGGAGCCAAAGGGTCTGCTATTGAATAATCTTGGAGTATATGGAGGGTGCCATGTCCTGTTTGATTCTTCTTAAGTTACACGGAAGTGCAGATCATGTCTGTTGCGAAATAATGGCTTGGATTTGATAGATTTATCTTCTGAGAAAGGTGTCGACAATAATGAATTTGACAGTTAAATCTCTCTGGTTTATGTGCCTAAAATATCATTCCCCCACTGTTTTTGATTTCTTTGTAGAAACAATAGAGCAGATGGTGATGAACATGCTTGCAGAAAATGACATTTCTCCTACTCTGAATGAGATATTACGCCGTATTGGTGAAGAAAATCAGATCAGAGATCAGCACAAGCTTCTAATATAAGCCAGAACCCAGATATTCTTACAGATGCCTTCGATGATAACGAAGCTGGGTTAGATGTTTCATCTGGGAGATTTGACACAGCCATTCATGATGATGATGATGATATAGATGTCAGTCATGAGGATGCAAATTTTGGAGGTACTTTCTACTGCTTTATGCTGAATTCATTCGGATGACAGATCCGGTTGTCATATGTTTAATGCTTTAACAATTCTCTGATTTTCTCAGAGGATTCCTGAAAAAGATTCATAGGAATAACTTGTTAAATTTGTGCAGGACAACAATTCTCATTCACCAGTCGAAGCTGATATAGATGACAGATCCCACAAAGTTTCTGCGTTTTTGCTTCAGGGGTTGGCCATTGTCAAAGAAGAATGCCTGGGCCGGTCCTGATCACTGGAAATTATGAAGGGCGAGGGGTTGGTCTTTAACAATAAATAGCACTATCTTGCTTAGCTCTTTTGTGGGTAATTCTTGATTTTGCTGTCATCGTATGTGTTCTGTAGGTTCAGAGGATGGTCCTGCCGCTCCAAGCAGACCAACAGATAAAAGATCAAAGAACCATACAGAAGTTGATCTTGTTTTTACAACATCTATTGAAAAGGAGTTTCCAGATATTTTTTTTGCCCCAAAAAGTTTGAAGTCCTTACTCCTACCTGCGAATAGAGTACCAAGTCCCACACTTCCAGAAGATTGCCATTATTCACCTGATGGTCTTGTTAAGCTGTTTCTTCTTCCTAATGTTCTGGTAATATGAACTTCTCTTTCTACAAAAGTAATTTGCACTTTTTTTGGGCCAAATCAACATAGGCATGCATTCTTTGGGCATGCCGATCTTACTCAGAGTATAGGATCCCAATCTGAGGTCTATGTTAAGCACATTTGAGAAGCAATGAGCTCATTTCTCATAGCAACAGAAAAAATATCCACTCTAGTTAAAAATTATTTATTGAATGAAACTATTTACCTTAAAATGACACTGTTATACTTTACACTTCCATGTACTGTATTGCACACATGCTTGTCTTCATATGTAAGTGCTGTTTTCGGTTTTGCAAAGCATGGATTCAGCTAAGCTGATACTGAACTTATTAGTAGAGGTGAATACTGATTGTGGTCTTGTCGGGTCACAAGGATACCCTATATTTCTCTTTTGCTGTTTTTCTTATGTGTAAATTTTGCAGAAAAATGAGAAAATTGTGGAACCCTTCTATTGCCATTTGTGGCTAACATGTATCGTTTTATTGTAGGTTTTAAATAAGAGAAGACCAAGCCATCAGGTATAAAACTTCTTTCTACATATATGTTCACTCTCACATACTGTATATCTCATATTTTATCTATGGTGGTATGATATGCCAGTATTCTTACGGTCTTTGCTCTGATTTTTTTAATAGTCTCGTACTTCAGGAAAGTAGATAAAGAAACATTAAGAAGAAGCCGATCACCATTGTTCTCTTTTATATAATCAATTTTTTTTTTTCAGATGGTAACTCACGGGCACAAAGTAATAATTTCGATGAAGCATCACCATCATGGGACAATGAGAGTGTTGCTGGTCAACAATATAATGATGGGTATGCTCATAGCAGTGTGGAAGATTTAGATACACTGGTCTCCGAACCTCGACAGGTTTGTTTTTCTTGGTGAAACTAAAACTCCATTCTTGTCCTCGTTTGGATTAGGCAGAGTAGGAGTTCCATTTATTGGGTGTAAAGTGAAATTTATGATATTATGCTGACATGCAAGCTGCAATCAAGAGAAATGAAGAGAATTTTGCTAAAAGGGGTTCCAGTTTCCTACATCTCTCTCTCTCTCTCTCTCTCTCTCTCTTCCTTTTTTAGCTTTCTTTCGCTTATCCTGGGTTTACTTTGTTATCTGACAGTACAACAGGGTTGTATATACAACAGGGGCTCTTCACTGTTGCTTACTTTATTCATATAAAAAATATGATCTTGAGATTTATTGGTGTTGTCATTTTGTAATAGGCTGTATAAGTTAAAGATATTCATGACACGTACTACATCATGAACCTGTTATGCTCGTTTGACATTTCAGGTAACCAGAATTGAAGTTCAGTACGACAGAACTTCAAAACAAGTTGATCTCCATGCATTGAAGAATACTCTTTGGGATCACATGCAATAGTTTGTTACCTATCCTGCAATGGTGAGTATACTTTTAACACAAGAATGTTATCTTATTTATCTATAGTTTTTATCAATTTTTTGATTAATTATTTAAGGTATTGAAGTTCTTACACGTTTCATTTCTGTCAATAACTTCATGTGAAGTTGCGTTGCTTTTTTGATCCTTCGACTCATATGCTAAACCTCAATAGTATCTTGTGCAAGCTCCTTGGTGAAATATTTGGATTACATGTTGTGTTTTCAAATACGCAGGACTTTCCTGAATATGCTGAGTTATATTTTCATTACAATAGGAGTTGAAAGACACTATATCTTTCAAAAATCTCCTGTCCACCTTCCCTGCCAACTGCCTAGCTGCAATGCTCAAGGATGTTTCGCCCCATTTGTGTTTTATCTGCCTTTTGCATTTGGCTAATGAGCATGGGTTAAGCATACTTGACTGTGCCACTTTAGATGACTTGAGCGTTAATCTTCCTTCTCATAGGAAGGAGCTGTCAAGCCTTAATCATAGCCCAAGACACAGTATATGTTGTGACATGTACATATCTGAAGGTGGCATGGTTTCACCTTATGGAAGTTGTCAGGTTCTCAGCATCAAAGTGTAAGCCTACTTTTGCTATCTTGATTCTCATGTTTTGTTGCATGCATTTGTCTATATTGTGAGCATGCCATTTGAACATTGCTTAATCTTATCCAGATTCCTTGTATGCTGTTCAATGTGCCTATTATGATTATGCTATAAAATATCAGTTTCGATAGATAGGTTGTTTCCTATGTTACCTCATATCTGATTTTGCCTCCTAGGAGTTCTCTACTAATTGTTGGTGATTTCACGTTTAGTTTATCAGGCATATTAGGGTGAAATGGTAAATTGTCTTGGAGCTAAGCTTGGTTATAGTCTCATGGCATCAATTATATGCAGTATAGCTATACATCTGCTCAGTTCCCAACTCAAAAGGCATTTTGCAGCCAGTACAAGTTATGGTTATGGACTTATTGTTATGGTAGTCAATTATCTGTTGCTTAGTTGTATCAAAAGGATAAGGTAGTATCCATGTTTGTTGACGAAAGATTTGATGGTGCAATGCATGTTGATCTCTGCTTTTTTGAGATTTTTATTTCAAGCCTCACTTCTTTATGAAGGAGAAAAGTGAAATCCTCTAGCCTCCGATCTATTCCAAGCAAAAGTGAATCCTAAAACCTAGAAAGTGACTGAGAAGGACATGATCATATACATAACAGGCAAAGGACATTCACATAAGGAACATGGAGGTATTGGAATCCTGTTGTTTTAGTCACATTTGGTTGGGATGCTTTGTCTGCATTAGAGAGGCTATGAGATCTGCTCCCCTTATCTCTGTACAGTAGTGTAATCGTCTTCATTAGTGATCAAGATTTTGAAATTAGGATCACAGATAGTTGCATATGAAAAGGAAAAGGAGACGAAATGTCACTCAAATTGTGGATAAACTTACCTGTAGATGGAAAAGGATTGGCGTATCTGTTGTTCTTGGCAAGTAGAAGAGTTTGAATAGTAAAATCATGTGCAAACGTACCTTTCCCTTATCCACCTTTGAATTTCTTGCTCTTCGAATGTATTAATATCTTTTTGGAATTCAAGGATATAAAAGAGAAAGGGACTGAAAAACCCAAGAGAAAAAACTGTTGGTTTAATCTTCCAGAGGCAAAACCAAACTTCTTTTTTTGTTTTGGGAAGGTGTTTAAATTAGGCATCTCCAATTCCAATATCTCTTGTATCTTGGAATTTTTTTACATATTTACTAAAATTATGATCATGGGTCAAAAAAGGGTAAGGATATGTACATTTACAAGAAACATGATCGGTACTAAAACATGTATGCCACTATTTAGCAATTACTTTCTGTACAAATTCAAAGATAAAGGTTCGAGGATCCTTTGTGTTGTGTATTGAGGACCGCACCAAAACAAGTGGGATCCTAGTTGGTGACGGATGCAAAAGATTCTCAAGGGGTCCAAACTTCAAGTAACAAAAAGATCAAAGGTCTCTCTGGAGCCAGTTTATTAAGCCCTCATCGGAAAAAATTAGAGAGAATATTACACTTTCCACCGACCCTATCAAAGCACTCTCCAATTGTATCCAGATCTGTCTGTATCTCTTGCTATTCTGATTTTGTTCTCTTGTCTTTACTGTTCTACCTCTCCTGTATTTCTTTGCCGACTCACATATTTGGTTTAGTCGATAATGCGTTTCTCTCTAACAAGATGTGGACAGAGGACTAGAGGTTACAGTGTTGCTAATGTGGTCTTGTGGTCGAGGTAAAGTTATTTCTCTTTACTAGATAATGGTAACGGCAGCAATGCCGTTAAACTTTTTATGAAACTAAAGTATGGCTTATAACTTGAAGGACGTTTCTAGTCTGAGGGTCTGTTTATTATATACTATGTACTGTACGGGAGACATGTAAAACCATGCGCCGTGCATACTGACAAAAGTAGAACTGTCGAATACGGAAAATAACACGCACCGTGAATATTGCTAATTCATCCACTCCGTAAGAACTAAGGACATATTTGTTATATTATTTTATATTGTTTATATAAAAAATAATATATTTATTATATTAATGTGTGTTAAACAAGGAGCAAGTATTTGAGGTCTTATATATTTGGACTCATTATATAAAAGATATTATAATTTTTTTATATTAAAGAGTGTTATATAAGGAATAAGTTTTTGGGCTCCTTGTATAAGAAAGTAAAAATGGTATTTTCATCACTTCAAGGGCTTGCATAAGCTCATTTAAAATAGTTTCTTGTGATACAAACATGAGATTAGATTGTTAAAATAAGCTAAGAATAAGAAGTAGTAATAAGTATGACCAAGAGCTTACATAAACTCGTTTAAAATAGTCTCTTGTGCTATCAAACATGAAATTTGACAATTTTCATTTTAAACTAAGAATTTGAATATAAAGAAGTGTAACAAACATGCACAAATCTAAGAAGAAAAAGCAGTGAGTTTTTCTTTTCCTTTTCTCGTTTTTCTGTTCCTTTTCTAAGAATCTGTCTAACTATGGCTTACTCGACTTGGGTTTAATTTAATTGATCATGAAAAAGACGCGATCGTACTGAGATTAAGGAACCTATTTCCACTCAATTTCTTGTGTACTTGTGTTGACTGGTATTTGGCCCAGAGAATATAGTATCACTATCTTGCAGGATGCCCTATCATGCATGCTTGTTCATTATAAATATGCCCACAGCCTCTGGTTCAATTCCACTCCATCCCTCCCTCTCTCGCTCTCTCCCTAGCTCATTCCTTCTCATTCCCTTAGCTAGCTTCTATACTTTCCAGTCCTCCTCCTTGAGTCACAGAAACCATGAAGAACTGTGAAAAATCTCAGATCTTAATGCTTTCTCTCATAGTTGTTCTTCTCATAATCACACCTCTTTTATCCTCATCAGTAAGAACTACCTATCTCTATTTTATCACCAACCTCCTCATCATTGCCCTAGGTGCACAGGCCGGTCTTCTCCGAGCCTTTTCCAAGCCAGGAGATCATGACAAGAAGAACCCGGTTTCTGTTCCTCAAAAACCTGTGTTTGTTGTTCTCTCAGAGTTGGCCTTTTCAGAGAAAACGGTTGATGTCCAGAACCGTGAATATCAAAGGGTTTCTTCGGCATGTTCAGAAAAGAAGGCTACTACTTATATTAAGGACTTAGAAAAAACGAAGTCTCAGAAAATTACCGGCACTCGGAAAATGGTGAGTGTGAGAAAATGCCCTTCCATGCCTAGCCTTTTTTTCATAGGTGGTGGTGAGACTGAGACTGAAGGAGGTCATGATCATGATGATGTTGAGGACTACCATCACATAGAGGAGAAGGAAGAGGAGGATGAAGAGGTAGCAGACCTAAGTGGTCAAGAGCTTTTGATCAAAGCTGAGACTTTTATTGGGAACTTCTACAAGCAGTTGAAGATGCAAAGGGAAGACTCATGGAAAAGGATTCATGGGTTCTATCACAAAGCCTTCTAATATCAGATCTAGCTGCTCGATCTTTCTGCTGCAAGCTATTCATAACATTAGTTATGTGGTATTATCTTTTTTCTTTCTAGGATCATTGGTTCATGGGGTTATGAGTGGTGAGAAGGGAACCATATTATTCAACAACCATGGTTCTTTTCAAATTACTATTGGTTTTGTACAAAGAATATATTATTTAAGTTAGTGTCATATGTAGAAGTTATGCTAATTCCTGTTTTCACTACAGGAAGACTGGTCTAGTAGTAATCTAGTCAAAAGCACTTCAGACATATAGTTTGTCAATAAAAACAAAGAGATATTGGTTTACATATTGATTTGCTTTGTATCTACTAATCTAGCTTTGAAAAAAAAAAAAAAATTCTTGCTATGACTAAAGTTATGACTACAATCTAGCTTTACCATAAGCACAATAACGATATCAATAATAATTTAAACAAGCTAGAAAGTGCAGTACCTTACTCTCAGTAAGCATTTGCACCAAGAGCAGTTCAAAGATAAATGTTAGTATCTAGATTGATATGAATAACATAACTGTAGCCTGTAGCCGAGAATGCTATGAATGCCATGCTACCAATTAAGTTCGGTCTTCTGCAATGGTCTGTATCCGAAATAACTCTTCTATGGGACTGAATGCAGAGACCTAGATTTTATATAGAGGATTGATATATTAGGATCTTTTCCATAATGTGCTCTCTATATTATGTATTGCAATCCTGTAAGTATTATGATCTGAATTGATATATTTGTGTATATATAATACAAAAAATATGGTTGATTGTAGTCACAAGTAAAGTAGCATATATATATATATCCCTTTGCTTTGTCTATGTCATAATGGATAACTAGTTATCCATTGTTTTTTACTTACCCTCTCATCGTTGCAGATGAATCGGTTTATTGAAAGAGATTGGAAGAGATAATTTATTGAAGTGTGGAAGATTCCCAACATAGACGTCCACCAAAGTTGTTACCTATATATAAAAAGGTTCATTACTTCACTTTTGCACATCAAGTTTTATTTCGTACAACTTCTTCATACTCTAGTTAGTTTACTTCTACTCTAATCAATCAACACAAAGAACCAATACGTATACCAACTATAAATGAACTAGGGGCACATGTATTTATCAGTATATATACAAATCATGAGAGCATATCCAAAAGAAAAAGTACTGAAAAGTTTAACTCTTGGGATTTTGAGCGTACCAGTCGGCTCATTCGAACAATGATCGAAGAAGAAATAGTTGAATGTTAGACTCCTTTCTTTTGATTGAATCTACTTAATCTGGTATAATGGAGGTGCAAATCTATTATTGAGGTTTGAGTACTTCTTTTCAATTTTATGTTGACCAATTGTTTCTAAACCCAGATTCACCGATAGGTTACCATTATAATCAATGTCTCTTTTTTTTAAGGGATTTCTTTTAGTCTTAACTTTTCATACAAATTATCAATGGTATAAAATAACCAACCCACTTTTAATTAAATAAAAATATCAAAAACCTGGCCGCACATTTGCTTTATTTCTTCTTTCTTTCATAGAAATATATAAAAGCGATACATTGCCACAAATGCGAAATATATAAAAACGGTACATTGCCACAAATGCTTGGTTGTGGACTTGTGGCTGATTAGAAAGTGGTAAAGATGGTGGCATTAGCATAAATAGCTACCAATGTAGGTTTGGTGACTTTTTTTGTATGTGACTATTGCTTCCTATTGTAGTGGTGTAGGTTGGCGGGGTTCGATTATATTTACCTTATAACGGTGATAAAAATCATTAGCCACGTCTCTATTGCTTGCATCCCGTATCTTTTCTGCATTCCCATCATAAAGCTTTTCTTACCCTTGGATACTATACTGTACGTATATATATATATTTGTACATATATTTTTCTGCAAAACGTACTGCTTATATAGCTTCATACATACGTACAATGTGGAGCATCAGAATTGACTAGTAACAAACTCACAATAATAGTTAATTAAGTGCTTGTTTGAGATTGATTCTCGAAATAATTTTTCTTATCAACGTTTTTTACTAAAAGAATTTTCAAGTGAAAGCACATTACATATGCTTCCTATTAAACTACTTTTAAGACTTATAAAATGATTTCTTAAAATTTCTCAAATCACTTCTAATTATAACTAAACACTATAAAATTTATAAAAATACTTTTTCATGTTTAAAAGTGTTTTCAAAAGCTAGCTATACCACACAAGCTCTTATATTCTCTCTCTAGAGAGAGAGAGAGAGAGAGAGAGAGAGAGAGAGAGAGAGCTGAATATTTACTGACGAAAATGTTCCATATACTAGGTCCTCTTCCATATTTCAATGCTGCTCCTTTGACTGTTGAATCCATTATAATGGATTGAAAAAACCATTGGAGAGCATAACTACAGGAAGTTCATTTCGATCGTATAATTAAAATTCACATTCATATATACGTATTATATATACCTGATAAGCAGCAGAGCCAGCTCCAAAAATGAAATCAGTCGGAAAACATCTCTGGTTAAACGGCAGATAATAAGCCTGAGAACTAGCAACTGCACTCAGGGCCACGGCTACGAGGATAGCCAAGAACACAGAACCAGTTGGAAATGCTATATTGTAATCACTTTAACTTTCACCTCACTTTAATGTTAGAATCCTATTCAATCAGAATCAGGTATGGTCCGATCCAGTAAATTAAAAGAGATTATCACTATTTTTCCTATGTCCAAAAGAAATTATTACGTGTGGTCCATTGGTATATCGATGATTGATTCAAACTCGGTATATTGTCGGCAAGCTATGTCCCCTAATTTACAATTGATTTTGAGATACCTAAGCAGTGGCGTACGTACGTATTTATTGATTTGGTAAGAAGATTAAAAGGTTTAGAGTATTTTTAAAAAATAAAATATAAGTGATTATTTACCTCAACTAACGGATAATAGCCTAACGCAGTAACGATCGAAAGTTCAGTGGATGCACGAGGGAGATAGTAACACACCTTATTTCCACCATAAGACATCTAACAAAAGAGCAAAGAACCGAATATTGGGGTTGTTCGATCATGATGGAGTGTGGCAGTCGTCAGCCTCAGGAGTGGAGAATGTGGTGGTCAACTACTTCTTTAACATATTTCTATGGAACGGGTGAACAAGGAGAAAATGGAGAGGGTTGTGGAGGCCTTACAACCCCGAGTAACACAGGAGATGAACGACACCTTGTGTAGACCATATTCAGCGAAAGAGATATGCATAACGCTGTTTCAAAAGTATCCAACTAAGTCACTAGGACCAGATGGAATACCTCCTTTGTTTTATCAGAAATATTGGTATGTTGTTAGGAATGATGTGGTGGCAACTGCTCAAAGCTTCCTGCATTTCGGCATTTTATTAAGAGAGGTGAACTATACTCATATTGGCCTCATTCCGAAGGTTCCTAATCTCTCATTGATGATGGAACTGAGACCTATCGCATTGTGTAATGTGATCTACAAGATATGCTCTAAAGCCATTGCTAATCGACTTAAACCATTGCTAGCAGAGACAGTTTCTCCCTTTCAAAGTGCTTTTATTATGGGGAGATTGATTATTGACAACACCTTGATAGCTAATGAGGTATCTCATTTTATTCATAATTGGCAATCAAGCACCCAGCCGGTGATGTCCTTGAAACTTGACACGAGTAAGGCCTATGAAAAGATGGAGTGGAGCTTCTTAAAGGCAGTGATGAGGAGGCTAGGTTCCAGGCATCTTGGATTAAGGTAATCATGTAGTGTGTCACTGCAGTCAGGTATTCTTTCTTAGTGAATGGAGAACCAAAAAATTACATTTCACCCTCCCGGGGACTAAGACAAGGGGATCCGCTGTCACCTTATTTATTTATATTGTGTGCCAAGGTATTCTCTACCCTTTCTTTGTAAAAAGGCACAAGAAGAAGATTTACAAGGGATCAAAGTCGCTCTGGGTGCACCTTCTGTCCATCATCTTCTATTTGCAGATAATAGTATACTATTTGGACAAGCCATAAAGGAGGAATGTGGACATATTCAGGAGGTGATCAGTGATTATGAGTAGGCATTGGGGCAGAAGGTGAACTTTGAGAAGAGTAGCATGGTTTTCAGTAAGAAAACCTTAAGACCTCTACATGAACAGATTGTGAGTAGGTTGGGGGTAGACATTGTTCCTAAACATGACAAGTATCTTGGTTTGCCAACTTACTTAGGAAGGAAAAGATCTTCAACTTTTATTTTTTGAAGGAACGTTTGAGTAAGAAGCTGGAAGAATGGCAAGAGGAAGCTATACGTTGAGTGGTGCAGGAAAAGAATTGCTTATTTCAGTAGTGGCCCAAGCATTACCTATCTATACCATGAAATGTTTTCTCCTTCCCAAGGAGATGTGTGATTCTCTACACCAAATGTGTATAAAATTTTGGTGGCGAAGCAAAGGTGAGAAGAGAAAGATTCATTAGTTATCTTGGGAGCAACTTTGTTTGCCACAAGGAGGCAGAGGCATGGGGTTTAAATACCTATACACGCATAATCTAGCCCTTCTAGCAAAGAAGCATGAAGGTT
Organism: Geum urbanum; assembly: GCA_946800695.1. Taxonomy (NCBI): domain Eukaryota; kingdom Viridiplantae; phylum Streptophyta; class Magnoliopsida; order Rosales; family Rosaceae; genus Geum; species Geum urbanum. The sequence goes on from OX327006.1 coordinate 32,489,350, forward strand.
CATCAAATTCCCTAACTCACTAGTGGCAAGAGTTCTAAAAGTTAAATACTTTCCAAATGATAATTTTTGGTCCATTGAGCTTATGGATAGCCCTTTGACTTGTTGGCGAAGTATTTTTGCTTCCAAAGAGTTACTGTTAAAAGGGGTGTGATGGCAAATAGGAGATGGCAAGTCCATTCAGGTTGGAGTGATCCTTGGATATCAAAGTCCATTTATTTTTGACCATAGACTTTACCCTTACCAAGTTTAGCCTTGGTGAATTCTGTTTCGGATTTAATGTCTCCTGGTGGTTGTTGGGATGTGGAAAAGGTGAATAGATGCTTCATTCTCTCTAAGGCAAGTTGGGTTCTATCTATTTCCCTTAGTAGTCGGGTTGTTAGTGATTGTTTGGTCTGACATTATGATCCTAGAGGTAACTTTACTACAAAGAGTGCTTATAAATTCTTCTTCTGTATTAGACACAATGTGGTTGGTCCTTCTAATCCTACTAGGAGTACGAGTATATGGAGAGCTTTATGGGTTGCCATGGTACCAGGTAAAGTAAAGGTTCATTTTTGGAAGGTGTGTAGAGAAGTGTTGCCGACCACTACATAGTAACAAAGTAAAAGAGTTAATGTTGGAGAAGGTTGTGTGCTTTGCAACAGTGAAAAGGAAACAATTTTACACTTGCAAATTACAGGTTTGTGAAAGATTTTCTACGTTTGGTTCTGGAGGTAACCTCGGTGTTGAGTATTTCTAATGAACAATTTTTGAGTAGTTCTAATGAACAATTTTTGTCCAAGATTGGTTCGAGTTATACGTGGAAAGCATGCCTAAAGAAAAGTTAGCATGTTTAATGTTTGTGCTATGATCAGTTTGGAAGGAAAGAAATAAGAGGGTGTGGTCAGATAAATCCCTTTCCTTAAGTCAACTTGGTTCCAAATTAAGGCATATATAAGCTTTTACAGGGCAGTTACTAACTGTGATGGTGCGGTAGATATGGAACGACAATGTGGGAGCATCGATGTTGTCATTAGAGATGAGTTCGGGGCGATAATTGGAGGGCTATGGAAGAGAGCTAATGTTGTATACAACCCAAAATAGGTTGAAGCACTAGCATATCGGGAGGCAATGTTGCTGGCCCTAAATCACCACTTGGTTGCGGTGTGTTTTGAGATGGATTGTTTGAAAATTGTAAGTGTTGTAAATAGAGCCCGATTAAATGGAGAGAAGTTCTCCAAACTTGGTCGCGTGATTGAGGATCTGGTATCTATGAGTGATGTGCTATCTGGTAGCTTATTCAAACATGTTTACAGGGAGGGTAATGCCCTAGCTCATAAGTTTGTTAAATTTGCATTATTGTCTGATCAAAACATCAGTTGGTATGGGGAGTTCCCAACTAGCTTATCAGGCTTTTTAGCCTTGTGTACTGCTTGATTCTTGATTGAATGAAAAGTCGCCCATTTTTTTTTAAATAGACTAACAGCTAATAGATATTCTCTAGATTCCTTCTTATTTTCTTGCTTTAGGAATTCAAGGTGTCAAAAATCAATTTTGTTTTATGCTAACCGCTTTTCAGCATTGCGCTACTAGCCTTGCAAGCAATATGTTATGCTAAATAATTGATTTCATATCGTTCATGTAAAAATCGGGGAATGATATGATATGGAACAAAGTTGAGTTTGTTAGTGTCAAAGTTCGAATACAGGCTCTGACCTAACACTAGTTAGGATTATGTCTATGTCAATTGGAAGTCTCCAAAACCTATTCTAATTCCTCAACGTTTGGTTCCACCTCCTTTGGGAAGGTATTGTGTTTGCATGGATGATGTTTTTGATATAAACACGGCAAGATGAGAAATGGGTGTACACCGAGCGGTGCAAGATCTGGATACGATCTCCCCTTAATTTAGGGTTTCCTATGAGGATGCGGTGAACTTGCCGAAAAAGTCCCCAACTCCTCTTTCGGCCACATACAACGACAAACAAATAGTATAGAACATATCCTAGCCAAATGGGCCATGTTTAATGCCTATAATTAATCTCAAGGTCTTCCACTCCGGACCTTCCTTCTTATCAGAAGCGCTTCAAAATGATTGTACTTAAAATTTTCCATTAATAAATTTTGCGAGTTATAGAAAGAAAAAATAAATCAAATTTCATCATTTACATATACAAAAAATGAGTTCCGGTGACTGAAAATGAGTCTTGTTCTGGTGGTCAGTGAGTTTTGTGGTCAATTGTGGTTAACTACCATTAAATTTGTATCCAACGGTTGGTAATTAAAAAATAGTTGAAAGACAATTTAATATCATCAATTGGATGCAGATTTAACGGTAATTGACTATGACTGACCACAAAACTCACTGATCACCAGAACATGACAGTACAAAAAATAGCTTAAATTCCTTAACCCTCTACCTAAAATATAGGAAGCTAGTTAACGTTGCTCACATGCATATCGCTACACCCATGTACCTGAGTCACCTGACTAGAAGTTTAATTAGCTTATTCGTAAATTCAGTATCTTAACTTGACGTTAATGAGAATGTTGGACAAGTCCATCTAGTTAACGAATAAATGTTGCACATAATATTTTTTTCGTGTATATTATTTCCGGACCCTCCCTAGCTCTACAACAATCTTATTAACTGAAGAATAAATTTAGCCTAATAGACTCTTGTTATATATGTTATATATGTCCAACAGATCCTATCCAGAGCGAAGCTTCATTTTGAAAAAACTGAGTGGAGTTCTTATTTTCACAATATTGAAAAATTTAATCGATCATTAAAAACCAATCATTCTTTAGATTATCACTGTAGGATTGTTTGAAGAGTTTTATTCCCTCAACCTTTTGACTATTGATTAGTCTAAGGCTAATTAAATTTCTCTTACCAGTAAGTATATGAGGTCAAGTTATAGTGTTTGTAAGGAAGTCGAGTGTCAAACCCACGAGGATTGACCACTTAAATTCCTTAGCATGACACGATTAAGCACTTGAAATCACGGATTAACTAGACATAAGACATGACACTAAAACTAAAGCAAGATATGGAAGTGTATCTCATAAGACTAAGTAGCCTGGAGACTTAGCATTGTAAGGAATGGTTGAACCACGATGAATGAAAAACGATTGAAGGGTTGTTTAACTAACTAAATTAAGTGAAAATAGAAAGTAAAACAAAACAAAATGTAAATGTTTTGTCAGCTAGAGATGTCGCCACTAGCCAACTCAATGTACCAATAATATATGTCCAAGTTATGAGTTTACTCCGATTCACACGTGATTGTCCAATTCGTGATCTTTTCGATTCACCATTGGTTGCGAACCAAATATCCTAGGCCATTAGGGCACTAGAAGTGTTCCGGTCCAACATTCAAATATAAAGAAAACCGAAACTAGAATGCAACTCAATTACGAATCGTATCCTAATCATACCACATGCCTAATGTGTTCAATATGTGTTCAATTACGATGAATGTGAATGGCTTTCCTACCTAAGTCCCTATTAGAGGACATGAAAGTTTGTTCTAATGATTCTCCTACTTCGCATCTTTTAGAACATGAATTAGAAGAAGTAATAATTAGCTACAAAGCCCCTTCGAGTCAATGTAAGCTTGACTGAAGATCCTTGAGTCATTTGGACTTCAAGAAGGCTTTGGTCCATGCTCAAGCCCAATGAAAACCAAACTTTAAGCCTATTTTCTCAAATACAATCTAAGTCATGTTTACATGCTTATCTTCCTTAGGTGAGTGACTAGTTCACTTAGGTTTATTTTTAGCTTCCCCACACATATCTCAACTTAGTCATGGCTAAGACATGAATATAAAAACATTGAATCAACCCCAAACATGCAAACATACTACAATCACGTTACACACTATCAAACACATTCATATATAACATGTAGTACACTAAACCAAATCCAATTCCATAACTCAAAACATAGTTGTACATACATCAAATTGGCTAGGGCTTATTCCAAAAGGCAATTACTCACTACTCATAGCAACAATGAAGCCTAAACACATAGATAGGAGACAATAGTAGCAATAAATAACTGAAGAGTTCCTTAAGCAAAGTCTCCACGCTCTTCAAGTCCTTTCTTCACTTCTTGCTCATTTCTTGCTTCTTGCCTCCAACAAAGATGATGAACTCACTTTAGGTTAGAATGAAGAGGGTAGAGATGAGAGTATGGTGGTGGTAGTGATAGAGGTTCCTAGGTCTTTTGGTTGTGCTAGAGTGAGTTTTAGAGATAGAGGAGAGAGCTAGAGGGTTTAGGTATAGATGGGGGTTATAGAGAGAGAGACTAAAACTATGAGAAATGAAAAAGTGAAAGGAGATATTTGTGTAGACAAGAGGGAGCCCCTAATGGATTAAAAAAGATATTTTGGTGTTTGAAATTCAAAAATAGATGCTAGGCATGATCCACAGTTTAAGGCTTCAAGTGGGTCAAAAGGTGTGACTCACACAAGTCACATAACTTGCATGGGCATCCATATTCTCCAAATATCTCCCAAGTGGGCTTGGGTCTTGAGACCTTGGCCCAACATGACTTGACCTGACCATTGACCGGCGAAGACTTGCCAGAGATGACCGTTAATGGGCCAGAGTTGACCGTTGATCAACCGTTGACTTTTCGTCATTTTCTCAGTTTTGCTCAATTTTCTCCAAACACTTAAGAAACTTGCTCGGTTTCTCTAAAAAGTGATTAGATTCCATCTCTTAGAGAGTTTCCAAGTCAATCCCTCATTTCCTAGTACAGCAAGAAAACATAGTAAAAATGATGCTTTATTAATAAAAGACAAAAAATAAGCAAACTACTTCACACTTGAACTTTGCTTGTCCTCAAGCAAACAAAGAAGAGAACAAATAAGCTACGCTAGACTCAAAGTACAAAAATACACAAGGCATGTGTAAGCATGTAGGTGTCTCGAATTGGTGATTGATTTCCCTTAAAGAACTATGGCTAATGGATTGAACTTTTCTTAAGCACAATTAGAATATAGAATCAATGCATGTCTGATAAGCCAAACATGCTACATGTCAAACCAAATGCATGCATTGAGATGTATTCAAAATAACATGTTCCTAACTATCCAACACACAAGAAGTCGCTCAATGCAATCAAGTATTTAGAGGGTTAGTGTTTGCACTCAAAAATCAAATAATCACATGTTTTCCATAGGCTTGCTCTTCAACCAATTACTCCAACTACAGTTAAACCTCTATAAATTAAAAAACTTGGGACTACAAAAATCTATTAATTTAGTGAGATATTAAATAATCGATTCATTATTATTAATTTATTCATGAATTAATAATTTATTAATTTATAAAACTATTATTGTTGTACCTTATTCAGTATACATCATTTTTCAATATATTGTATATACATTATTAAATATGCTAAGAGAAGATAACGCCATAAATTTTTATCATGTTAAGAAAAATTAAAAATAAAATTCAAGATGACATCAATTTCAAGTCATTCTTTATGAAATCACCATAAATGAATAATTAATTATATGCATTAAGTCATTATTAATTTATATGTTTCTTGGGGTCTATATGAATTTTTGAATTTTTATTCTTATAAATTTAACGAATTATTAATTTAGCACGTTATCCCCAAGTTGGGACCGACAAAAAATATTATTTTAACGTCATAATTAATTAATTGAGTATTAAATTATTGAGGTTCTACTATATTCCACACATAAGAGTTTCAAATCAAGAGGACTTTTATTTAGGTTGTAATGGGGCTTTAAGGAAGAGGGGTTTAATCGAAAGAAATAGATAGGATAAACAAAGACCAAGCAACCTAGCAAATAATTCACAAGTAGAAGTTCCTCTAAACTGCTCCTAGATGCTATTATTTCCTTTGTTTTCAAATCAAACCACTTCCCAAACCACTTATTCTCTATGTACAACACACACACTATTTTTTGATTTTCTTTGTTTTTCAATCACAACTCTTCTTGTATAACTTTTTTTTTCTATTTTCTATTTTCTTTCTTTGCTTTTCTTTGATACTCTTTTTTTTTGAATACTCATAACTCAATAAACAAATGACCACTTAAGACCTCCCCCACCTCACACTTGTCTCTCAACATTCTTTGCAACACTAAAACCACATCCTAATAGGACTTCATCATCGCTTGCTAGTTTACCGAGTTAAGGGATATAATAAGTATTTAAGCTATATAGGTATTTGTGGTATTCATGAAAGAAAAAGGTTAAGTATTAAAATGCTCAAATAGGCTCACCAAAGGATATATATGCATTATAGGTTCAAAAGCTATTTGGTCATGGTGGTGATCCTAATGTCTCTATCATCTTTGAAAACTACTCATGTTTCAGAAAAATACTTTACATAGTTTAAAGCAAGTTCTAGATCACACATAACCAATTGATATCACACATGAAAGAATGGGTGCATTAAATAAGCTAGTCATGCACAATTTGGCTCAAAATCTCACATAGGCAATGATAGCTTTAAAACATGTTAATCCTTCCTTTTTCTCACATGCACACATTTTGAGGGACATATGTTTTTCAACCGATTAAAAATGCATTGTTTTCCATTTTTGTTTCACACAAGCTTAAAATCATGTGAATCCACTAGCCATAATTTTAATTTCATCATCGAGAACCATTATTAGGACATAAACACACCAAAACACACATATTTTTGCATTACATTTTCTCAAAGTTTTCAAAGTTTTAGGGATTTTTAGATAAGGAGTGATAATGACTTAGCCGCATACATCACACTTTAGAATCAAATTGTCCTCAATTTGCATCAAGCTACATAGTAAACAAAAGTGTACATAAGGTAACAAGACATCATCATTTCACAATATTATTCCAGTAACACATGGTATAACAACTAGCTTGCATTCACACTTAAAGGGTCATATAGTCTCTAGGAAGTAAATAAAGCTATTAGAGTCCTATCAACCATAATGGAGGCATGCATACTAATCATATTTAAAAGGAAAACAACATTGTAATCAAGCATAGAATATTAGGGGACCTCAGACTTAGAACTTTAAACACCTTAGCATAGAATAACCGAAAACTTAGATATGCATCATATTCAAAGCATCAAGAATCTCATCATATATCACACAAGATCACCACAAGCTATCAAAGACTCAAACAAATACACTAATGATGAATAGATCGCTCCCTCATTGATCAAGAGTGAGCCATCAAGACATTGCAAGGCTAACAACTCTTGGAAGATGTCTACCCTTGGGATGAGGGTTAAACCTAATTAAGCATCCTAACATAGCATCAATCTTAATCATATCTATGTCAAGCAAGTAAGTAAATAGAGTAAGAGAAAGAGGATGCAAACGCTTTGAAGACTGCCGCCAAGCTCTATATGAATGAGTATGTAAACCAACGAAGGCCATGTTAGGCCTCGCCATCCAAAGGTGCATGAAGGTTGGTCATGAGTCTCCAATGGTGCTCTCGAACTTTTTTTGGCCTCAAGGGATTACTCTATGCTCTATGCCTCAAACTCTCAAGCTCTTGGTCTTCAAAATAGGCTTGAAAAACTTGAAATGGGAAAAGACCTTCGAAGGATCGAAGCTTCGATCCATCGAGGCAGAGCCGCAAAACAGCAGGTATCCTTCAATGGGTCGAGAGATTTGCCTTTGATGGGTTGAAGGAGTGCATCTGGTTGCACTACTTCAGCATTTTCAGAAAATGTTGCCATTCTTCAAGTTCTTAACTTCCATGCCCATTTCCATGATGTTCTATACTCCTCCAATCTCACATTATTCTTCTGAAATACCAATCGTGTCCAACCATTATGGGTTGTAGTTTAAGGACGTAAACATGATCCATGCATGAAGGGATAAGTAAGTCAAGCCATCATGGTTGGGTCTTTAAAGTGATAGATCTCCGCACTCTAGTTTGTGTTTGGCTCAAAAGCCTCAATTTGTGTCTCATGGAACTTGAAAGTTCTCACATTCTTTAAATTCATCAAATAGATGACCCCTTGAGGACATAGCTCAAGCAACTTGTAATTAGCACTCCTAAAGGGATTAAGGCTTTTCAAAGTGACCTTGCTACCAACTACAAATGTCGATTTCTCAAGCTTGTTTAGCTTCAATTTCTAATTCTTTTCACCGCTCTTGCCCATATCCGGTGTATTGACTTCTTCAACATCATTGGTCTTCCTTCCCACAGTATCAATATTACAGACTTGTAGGTGCCGGGATCGAAGGAGCTTCATTGAATAACTTGAAGACTTTTGCGTTACGGCTCATAATAGCTTGTGTCATGCCTTTAGCATTAACTGGAGGAAAAGGTAAGAACCTAAGTTCATCCGGTTCACCTTAGTCTCGGCTTGGGTGTTTCCGCTTGGCTTCATATCAAATCTAGAAGGTATGCCAGGTGCAACCGATGTGCCTACAATTCTCCTCATCATCACTTTCACAATCGCTCTACCAAAGAGAGTATCCACCATAATCATCACATCTTCTTCCGGTAGCCAACTCCTCATTGACCACTTGACCTTGATGTTTTTTTATCCTTTTTGGTGCAAGATGGGAATTCATTGGTCATTTCGCCTTGTTGAACTCGATGTGCCTTTGCAAAATGACTTAATTGTATCTCCATCTTCAAAGTGCACATTCGTTCTCCTTCCGGATCTCCTTGTTCTCTTCCATTACAGCTGTTGAAGATATCCAAGTACATCTTATTGTCTTCTCCTCGTTGAGCTTCCAATTTTCTTTGAAGAAGCATCTCATGTTGTGAAAATAGCTTGATTATCAACTCCTCCAAGTTAGACTTTGATATTCCTCTCGAGGTAGAGGTGCTTGGTGCATTGGAGCTTGTTGTGGTATTGGAGAGAAATATGCTTATGGTTGGCAAAAGTTTCTTGTCATAGGATTACCATACTCTCCACTAGCCCCTTGTAACTCTGGTAGCTCCATGCTTAAAATCTTGACATTTACTTGACCATAATGGTTAGCTTGGCTAGGATCATCCCATGAGAAAATAGGATTGGTGTGCGAACCCGAATTACTTTTTTATGCACCCAATGACATGTACATTTCGCTCCACAATAGTCTCTGGATGGTCTCCTTGATGTTGGAACCCATGGAACGTCGTGCATCACAGTCTTACAAATCATGCAAGATGTCACACTAGTCTCAGCAATTTGATTAGCATAGCCTCCATTCTGAGTTTGCTTCAACAAAAGATCAAATTTCTTGTCATGGTCTCTCAAGTTGCTTGATTGACATCCTCTTGTACATATGCGGCTCCCTTGACTTCATTCCTACTTTCTCGGTTGGCTCAAGTTACCAATTTTTGTACATTGGACTTGACATCCCATAAGGATGACCGTTTCGACATCTTTCCAAGTAGAACATACGCCTTATCGGCGGTTTTGTCCATGAAATCTGCACCACTTGTATTGTCGACCTTCCTTCTTGTCTCCATGCACAATACTTGGTAGAAGAGAGATAATAACATATCTTGGGTTTGACCGTGGTTAGGGCACCCAACCTCAAGCTCCTTGAAACGCTCTCATGTCTCATAGAACAACTCTTCATCTTCCTCAGAAAATATCATCAACCTTATCCTTCGCTCATTGATCTTCCTCAATGGAAAATACTTGGTGATGAACTTGCGTTGCATCGCCTCCTATGAGTAAGTTGAGTTAGGAGCAAGTTTGTTGAACCACGTCTTTGCCTTATCCCACAAACTTGAAGGAAATAATCGAACCTTTAATTGGCTTGGATCCATGTTCCAGATGTTGAACCTTGTACGTGCTTCCTTGAACTCCAACAAGTGAGAATAGGGATCAGAATGTGGATGTCCCATAAAAATTGGTAAGGTTTGGAAAAAACTATATTTGATCTTAAAGGATTCGCCTAGTAAAGGTTGAAGAACGATACAACCGGTATGCATTGACAAATATGGTAAATCACTATCCCTCAAAGGTCTTGCTTCAATGACGTCCTCATCCATGAAGAATTCTTCCTTAAAAAGAGGATTCGAAGGCACAACACCTAAAATCACACTAAGCAACTGATAGATATTAGTCCTCCAAACTCTTACAATACTCAAAGTCTTGATGACCTTCTACGGTGCTTCTTTGACACCTCCCTCAAGGAGACATCAATGAGCACTCTAAGAGTTCGAATGTGATTTCGGTACGTGGTGTAGTGGCCGCTCACTGTGAAACGGACACCGAAGTGAACAGAGGTAAAGGGATACGTTATCCAATATACCAAAATCATGAAATAAGGTCCTAATGATCTAGGGTGTAGCATAAATTAAGTTTGCTAAATCTAGACACACTAACTTCTTTGCGTAAAATAAAGACACTACATAGATATGCTCCCAAGAATATTAATACTCAAGCTAAAAGAGGTAGAGATAAGTGAAACAACCTTAAGAAAAGCAAATTTTTTGATGGATTGAAGGGAAACTTTGATAGGTCGAAGCAATGCCACTGGTTCGTAATTGCAGGTTACCTTCGATGGATCGAAGCTACTACTCTGTCTTCGTGAGCAAGAGTTCCATTTACACTTCGATGGATCGAAGAAATAGCCTTCGATGGATCGAAGCAACTCCTCTGGTCTCCACCTGCAACAAGGCTCCGATGGATCGAAGTGTAAACCTTTGGTAGATCAAAAATATGTCCTGCAAAAAGGTTAGAAGCACATATTCTAGCACAATTTCACCCCAAAATACCTACCAAAGTATTTCAAGGATCAAAGACAAGGAAAACAAAGTTCTAAGTGATTAAATGAAAAAAACTACAAGCTAAGAAACAATTATAAAGCAAATGTCCGGTTACTCCGTAATCAAAGGCTAACTGAAACTAAGAAATCAAAGTGAAATCAATCCTCGGCATCGGTGCCAAAAACTTGTTCGAAGAGTTTTATCCCCTCAACCTTTTGGCTATTGATTAGTCTAAGGCTAAGTGAAATTCTCTTACTCGTAAGTATACGGGTTAAAGTTATAGTATTTGTAAGGAAGTAGAATGTCGAACCTACGAGGATTGACCACTTAAACTCCTTAGCTTGACTCGATTACGCACTTGAAATCACGGATTAATTGGACAGAAGACATGACACTAAAACTAAAGTAAGATGTGGAAGTGTATCTCACAAGACTAAATCCTCTAGAGACTTAGCATTGTAAGGGATGGTTGAACTATGATGAATGAAATACGATCAAAGACAATTTGACCATTAATCATTGAATTCAACTTTCGATGAATACAGTTCATCCGATATAGCTTAAAATTTTGATGTAGCCAACAAATGGTCATATCATCTTCGATTGAGCTGATTTTTTATAAGCATGATTGTTTAATAGTAATCTAAAGAATGTGTGGTTTCAATCGACAAACAACTTTATCAATATTGTGAAAATCAAAAATTCGTTCTATTTTTTCAAAGCGGAGCTCCATTCTGGATATGGATTGATATGTCTAATATATAACACACATATATATATATATATTAATATTCAAGAAAGTGTACGTGCACTTCAAAAATTAATTAGTCACATGTAGGCCTAGGCTCAGATCGGGTTGTGCTACTTAGAGCTCCGACCCGTTTAGAATCTGACCCGAACGGTTCCGGTTTGGGTTCTCGGGTTCTATATTTTCGACTTTATTTTGCAGAGGCTTTTCAAGACAAATAAATCATAGAGAAAACATGAATTTTGAATAATAATAATAATAAATTATACAACCTGAAGAAAACCCATGAAAAATTGAAGTCAAGTACTACTAGAATGCTTTGTGATTTGGAAAATTAGGGTTTTGATTTGAGGATTAATTTCAAGGATTAAAGATTGCTATGGTTTCATGATGTATGATTTTGATAGGGTGGTAAGGGGATGAATTTTGATTCAATCAATTGTGATTTTTGGGGAATAAGATGAAGTTTTGATAATCAAGCTCGCTATTGCTAAGAAAGAGAGAGAGAGAGAGAG